>RWGZ01000939.1:0-464543 GCA_009725065.1 Utricularia reniformis
ATTTGGGAATCGATTAAGCAATAGAGACTAAATTTTGAGAACTGATTTTACCAAAACATATCAAGTATGAATATTAATTTTGTCATCTTCATATTTTAGGGATCACAATTACCACAATCATACAACTTTAAACACCAAAATTGCAAAAATCATGAAAATATGAATAACACTAGGATTATTCTCAACTTTGCCACTAAAAAGTAGATAGCATTGTGTAAAAAATTGAGTTGTAAAATATTAAGATTAATGGGTTTTGGATTCTTAGACCATTCTTATCGTTGGCCACTCAGTCTGCCAATATGACATCCTTTTGGGCTTATGGAGAATGCCACGTTACATCCTTTTGGGCTTTGGGCTTAGGGAGGATGCAACGTGGCATCATTTTTGTTAAAAAAAATTAAAAAATTAATTTTAAAATATAAATATTTATATAATGATTTTATCGATAATATTATGATTCTAATGTATTTGATGTGTAAAAAAATATAATTTAAAAATTATAAGTGTCCGGACATTGTTGTATAGATGAGATAAAAATTATTTATAAAATTAAAGAATGATGATGTGTACCGAGAAAAAGCTGATATGGATGAAAGAATGAAGTTTCCGTACGAATATGGTCGATCATAGCCAATCAATCCCATCAACGGTTGAAATTAACGATAATGTTGAAAAGGGATCCCACCATCCATAAAGGAAGTAGGTAGGGTTCCCTATTTTTTTCTATCAACTTTTCCTCTTTTTGGTTCCATTTATATGTTAAAAAAACTACATTTTCAATTATCTTCCCCATGTGCACCTCCCTCACACACATAAAATTATTATTTTTTATATGTATTTAGTTACATATAATAATCACAATTAAAAAATTTGACAAGTTAAGTATAAGATATTCCATGTATTTATTTTTCTAATGTGATGTACTTATATGTTTGTTTCAACACTTTCCAACAAATCATATGAAATTTGTATATGATTTATTTTTTATAAAGATCTAATATTTTAAATGATTAGAGTTGATGTTTTTCTGATTTGATAGCAAGTAGAAATGTAATAAAGAAAAACTTTGTCTAAATAAAATATATCCCACTTAACGCGGTCCTTGGACAAGACACCCAATAGTAATCGGTTGAGGCACATTCCCGAATCAACCTAAGTTGCAAAGCCATCCGGATGCACCGGAGCAGGCATAGAAGTCGAACACATGATATCTAGAGCAAATCAAAGGCTCCCAATGGATAGCTTGCCTTTTTCAAGCCTATACAAGGTTGTATCTAGATCCTCGGTCGCATAATCAGAAGAGATAGAATATTCATATGACGCGAAGGTTAAGGACATGACAACTCTTACATTGTTTTTGTTAGAAAATCATAGCATTCTTCGCAATGGAAAGATGCGAATAATTAGGGGAAAAAACTTATATCCTCATAATTATCTATAAATACTAAGAAGTAGGAGATTACTATACAATTTTGAATTGAGAGAGAATTGCATTCTTTGTATTTGTAAATAATCTTATACTCACTTGTGGATTTAACTCTATACATCTTGGTTTTCCTCTATTTCCTTTGGGTTTTTACGTAAAATCTCGTATCTTCAGTTTATCGAACAATAAGCTACAATCATCTCCCCTATAAACCAATTTAAAAACTCAGTTCATTCTTTGGCCTTCTTTAAAACTCCAACACACACACATAAGATAAAAATAATCTTTAAACAATAATGATTGATTTGTATTCAGAGGGCATTCTTGGAAGTTAGATAATTCTAAAATTGCATGTGGGTGGGAGGTGAGTCAACTTTAACATACAAAAAGTATAAAGCATCAAATCCTAAAGATCAAAAAGCAACACCCCTCCTTTACTTAAAGAAAACAATTATTATGTTTCTATTAACACTAACACTTTGGCCCCCTACCCCTCTTTTCTCAATCAAAATTAACACCTAATAAATATAAAATGTCATTCTAAAACACTTGCATTGTTTGGAACCATACTGCACCGTCCGGAGCGATCACCTGACCGTGGTTCTATAATAAATTAATCAAACATCAATAATAAGCGCGTTCGTACAAACGCAGAAAACATTGGTGAATTCACAGTTAGTTTAATCATACGGCCACCAGAACTCATCTGTAAAATATCAACTTACCCTTGTAAATTAGAATTTAAATGTTTTATATTTGATATTTTTGATCAATAATTTCTAATATTATAGCAATTATATGTTCAAACTATAAAAATATATAATAATTTAAAATTTTAGTTTTTGAAATAACGAATTTATTATAAAATAATTTTTAAGTTATACACAAATAATTAAAACAATGGCAAAAAAATTATTTTATGAAATCACGATCATTGCACCGTTGTTTCAGAAACAGTTTTTTTAAATAACGATAACTTATATCACGTTTACCTCACCGCACGATACAGCTATCTCACCTCACCAATATTTCTCAAACGATATTCCAAAGATGCCCACCAAGTTACTAATAATAATAAATATAAAAAATTCCCTATGAGCTTAGCATGTTAGAATTACCGAAAATAATGATACTGATTTTAATAATTACATGGATATATTAAAATCAATTGAGTATCACCAGAAAACAAAGTAGTCGAGTAAATCCATAAATCCGATAGTGGATCTTCCAAATCAATACATATTTCGTGGAGAAGTCCTTTAAATTTCTCCCTTATTCAATCTTCGGTGGGATGTCGAATAGATTTGAAATAGTACGTATGACTTGGGAACCAAGATCATATTTATAGACGATAATTAGAATTTTCTAGTTCAACCCATCATAAAAATATAAACTCAATAATTTATATACTTTAAGTCTCATTAATTTGATCATTTTTAATGGACTAATAAATACGATAATTCTAAACACATAATTATTTAAGTCCAATGATAGGATTAATGATCCAACATAGCAATGCTATCTATTAAAGTAAAGTGTGCCAATTGAGTGGTTTACTCCAAATCCAAATATAATCAAACATGGGTTTGGATGTTTAATGTTTGTTTTTGAACTAGATAAATTAAAACCCCATTCTTTCTCATTGGATTTGGTTTTAATGGATTTTAGTTGACCCCAATAATATGAAAAATTATATATATAATATTCTTAAGTTGTAAACAATTTTTTTCCTTTTCATTCTCATTCTCATTCGAATTTACTCTATTATTTATCATTTAATATACATATATCTTAGCCTTTTTATTATTGATTATTTCTTGTTCACTATCCGCTAATATGACTTCCTTGCTATATAGTGAAGATTAAATAACACAAATTACTTGTAAATTATGATATGAGATATATATTTTTAAAGGCTGAATATGAATAAAAATTGAAGTAGAGATTGTTGGTATTGAGGAAGATGAGTGGTCCTGGCAGGTAGAAACATGGTGCAGTGCAGAGCAGTAGTGAATATGACCTTTCAAGCACACTCTTTTCTCTGCACATATATATTAAAAATCTTGTTCGGATAGTGTCAACCAACCATATTAAGAAGAAGATATTACATCCTTTAAAAACTTAAATAAATTTTTATATAATTATATTCTAATCTTTTATAAACTAATGTTTTAAATTTTCCATATACCGGTTCGATATACAGGAAATTTCAATCGTACCGGCCGGTACGAGTTTTTTCCGGTTTGGGTTTTATTTAAAAAAATAAAATATGAATATTTTATAATTTAATTTATTTTATTATACCGGTACGGATCCGATATATATCCGGTATACCGGCAGATACCGGTTTTTAAAACATTGCTATAAACTTAATCAATATGAGATAATGAACAAATGAGTTATACGATAAATGTTAGAGTGATGTTTGTAAGTAGTTCATAGCTTTAAAATTGTGTAAATACGATATCTAAAATTTGCAAGTTGCATGAAAAACACATGAAATTGATATAATGTGTATTGTTGACCTTCAAACTTTTTAAAGTTGTAAACTACGTACGCTCAAAGGAATTGCATGGCTGATTCAAGAATTTTCAAAATCGTTTATATTTTAAATGCATCAATATTTTATATTTAATATTTTAACTTGAAAATACTTAATAACTAATAAACGGTTTATATGTAAAGAACTTTCAAAATTCTGGGTATTGTACTTATACTATTTTAAATGTTAATGGTTAAATAGCTAATTTTATCATAAATGTCAATGAAGGTGACGGGGAAGAAGGTGAAAGGGACTTGACGAATGGCACTGAAAAACATGCTGTCTTTCATTTATTACTATAACGCCTGCAGGAGACCCCTTCCTCTTGTATTTATCACATTCTTCAATTTTCAAACTAAATACCCTATCCAATTTCATCACACTAACAATATTAATCTTTATATTTATTGATTTATGAAATACCAAAGTCCCTAAAATATAAAACGATTATATATTAGAGAAAATTGCAAGGATGACCATCAATCGTTTATATTTGATGGTTAAATATAAACGGTTTTGAAATTTTGAGGGTTAACCATACAATTTTTAAATTTTTAGGGTATAGTATTTACAAATTTTAAAAGTTAAAGAGTCAACCACACATATTATGTAAACTTTAACTGTTTCGTACACAATTTTGAAATTATAAGGACATCGCATTTACATTATTTCAAAGATTAGAGGTTAATGACAAACACTACTCTTATATATTAGGTATAATTGTTCTCTCATCATTGACTATATGTTTTACCTACCCCAAATGACAATGTTCATATTAGAACAAAAAAGTTAAACGTGTTCATTCTAAATAAATGTAAAATGGTTGATCCATTAGAAGTTTATGCACTAAGAAAAAAGTAAAGTTATTAGTATTATGTTAGAGTTATTGTGGCTAACATAATACAAAACAGACAATATTGTATAAGTTAGAAACGAAATATTATAGGAATATATCATTTGTTAGAAATTTTCCTAACAAAGTTTAAGATCTCAGTTAAAAAGTTAATTGTGCTGACTTTTAAGTAGAATTAGGATTAGTGTAGGATAGAAAAATGAATCTTCAAATAAATAATAAGTGGATGTCTTGTTCATTATGGGGAACTTTTCTCTTTTTGTGTGTACTATAACATGTGTAGAAAGAAAGTCGTTTATTTTCTACAACTTTACTCTTTTTCTATCTACAATTGTCATGTGGAAAAAGTCATTTGCTTAAAATAAATACAAAAGTATTGTTTTTTGTATTGTGTACATCGATTTCCGTGCTAAAAATACCATGATCCTTGACTCATTTAACCGTTTTATACATAGATATTGAGTTTGTTTGATATATCGATAGCAAAAATGGTGTGATAATCATATCACTAAGTTGATTTAATCGATGCAATAATTATAGAACACTCACTATATGTAACTATTTTACAATGCATATGGAAAATAATGGTGCGATAATCATATGATACTAGTTATGTTTGGAACCATGAAGAGGTGGTCAGTGTGGTAACCGTATCGTAGTTCTATTTTGTACAAATCAAATATTAATATAAATTTAGTTTATTATAACGTAAAAAGCAACGATTTCATGGCCATATGCATCCATCAACGGCTAGAAAATGCAGATTTTAAAATTTTATTTTTACCCCTTATTAGATATTTTAAAAAATCCAAAAAAATATAAATATCAAATTATAAAAATATATATACAATTTACAAGTTAGCTTTCGAAATAATGAGTTTATCATAAATTAATAATAAAAAATAATTTCAAAGTAAGTGCAAGAAAATCATTTCATGAAATCACGATTATTGTACCACGGTTTTAAAAACAATTTTTTAAAATCACAATCATTTATACAACGATCACCTCAAAGCAAAATACAATTATCTCACATCATCGTTATTTCTCTAACGTTGTTTCAAACATTCCCACTATTACTACAAAACCAAACAAACCTCGTAAGTGAAGGTTAGTGTCTAAATGTTCAAATCACATAAATGTTTAAGTTACATCGAGATGGTGTTTATCCATTTTCATTCAAAGTTACAAATTCACTGTATTAAGTAATGGTATGATCAACTCAAAATCAACAAAAAACAATCGTAGTGATGTCGGCATGCTATTAATAAGAAAACAATGTAAATCATTTAATACAAATTACAATAACAAGATTGTCGGAGAAAATGCAATGATTGTCGCAGAATGAATGTATAAAAATAAAAATAAAAATAAAAAGACAAGAATCCAGGTTTAAAATCATGTAATAAAATGGGATACAATAAGAAAACAACTGAGGTTGAAGATGTGAAATTCGAGTAAAAAGGGTGAAAAAAAGGGAGGGGTTTACTTGTCTGTCCCTTTTTGAAATTCAGATTCTCTGATGGCGGCTGCTGCTGAATAACAGAGAAGGAGGGAACTTTCATGAGAAGATGAAGTTTCAGCGTAAAATTGGCTGGATGAAGAATGATGAAATTTCTGCTTGCAGGAATGACAGGTGATTTGAAGCATGAATGCATTGATTTCCTTCATAGATTCTTGTTTCAGAGCTTCTGATTTCTCCAGCTCAGCAATTGCTTGTTGCCTGATTTTTCTAGCGTTGTATAGTTCTTTCTCAGCTAACTCCACCTCCTCCCTCGCTCGCCGCCGTGCCTCCTCCGCGTATCTTTTTTCAATTACCGCCATTCTCAAATCCTCCTCTTTTGCTCCCATCTTATCTTCTGTACCGATTGAGAGCTGGAGTTTCGTAAAGTAATCTTCGTCGTTGGGTTTTCCACTGCTTCCGATTCCGGTTGTCAGTAACTGAAGCTCCAGATTTGGTGACTTGGTAACCGCCGGATGCGACGGAGTTAGAAGATTGTAAAAACCGTGATTAATTTCGCTTGTCGGACTAGGGCTTGAACCTGTTTGCGAAAGACACGACGGAGGAAGCAACCGTGGTGGAGGTAAATTCATCTGAATGACACGTTTTTCCGATCGGAGATTACAAGCATCTTGATGCTCAATAAAACTCTCCACCCTAAAGAAAACCCACAAAATTATCAGAAACTTAGAAGATCATCACTATTTCTTTCTGCAAAATGTCATTGTACATGATTAAAGAAGCATACTAGGGCAGTCAAAACCTAGTCCCTTGGGCTAATCCGACTGTAGTCTGTACTGTCACTGTGTCTGTTTAACGAAAAAACTGACCTTGAGAAAACACGGCCACAATCGCAAGAATGTCCACGAGTTCCACAAGTTTTGAGATGAGCTTTATAATCAGATTGAACGGCATATCCCTTTGAGCATTTGTTACATACCCAATGTTTCTGGTTACTGTGTTTACGGCGGTAGTGTTTCTTGATTCCGACGAGGTCTCCCAGCGCATGATTCTTATCATGGTGAAGACAAGTGGGTTCAGGGCAAACGAAAACCCGCTTTTTGGGTAGTGGATTCTCCCGTTTAAGTAATTTCCAAGGTACTTTATGACTGCGGCGGTGCATCTGAAGATTCTGGTCTCTTTGAAAACCTTGATTACAGATCTCGCATATGTAACGATCCGAATCTAAGAGGGTTTTTGGTGAAAGAGAAACCACTTCTGCATCTGGATCTGATATGAAGAAACCATTAATGAAAAAAAAGAAAGGAAAAAAGATTGAATAAAGACCTGGGGTTCCGGCGGGACGGCGCTTTCTCTTCTCATTTTCATAAGCTTCTGTGAAACTTGTGTTGTTACTCAACATCAGAAGGAGGGACGAGGAGGATGAAGAAAAAGAAGCAAGTATTATAAAGTAATCTACAGTCCATACATTATATTATAATGTTGCATCTCACTCCTCATTACAATAACAACTTTTTTGCTTGTCTTTTTCTATTAAATTTCATCATTACATCACCACATTTCTTTTCTTCTTTACAAAATAATATTATATTTTTTATTCATTAATTTGACTCTTGTAGTAACTAGTAAATTGTTCGATTATCTTACTGTTGTAGGATAGTGAACCACACCGTGCCATGTTTAATTTATTAATTAAATGCTAAATTATTATAATTTGATTGCCAAAGAGTAAAATATGTGCTCGACCGAATATAATTTGATTTGTGTTCGACCAATTCCAATTGTTGACCGAATAACAATTTCTTCTATTTTCTGGTTTACCATGTTAATTCTATTATTTTTCTTCATTTATGCAGTTAATTATCAATAATCCTAACAAAAAACAACCTAAATTTAATATTTCATAGTTTTCACAAGTAATAACTATGTCTTTAAAGAAAATTAATTTATTCTCAAAATAATTTGTATTTAATCAGATAATAAGTGTTTTGTGATAATCTGATTAAATAGAAGTACAAGTTAAATAAATAATTTAACTTAACATAACTATTATTGTATCTCAACTTAACATAATGTGAATTTTTCTAAACCTTACTCATAACATGTTAAATGAAAATCATCAAATTTGTATACATTCAAAATCAAATTATATTAAATTTAAAATTTAATACTTTGTGATAATTTGTTAAAATTTAAATAATAAAAAACACAAACACCACAATAATATAAATAATATGTTTTTAAATTTCGGCTACTCACAAACAAACTCTTTGATTATTATTTTTAATTTGATTTAAGCTTTCGTACTTCAAAAGTAATCTTCAATAAGTTTTTTGTACGCTTATAATTTGATTAAATAATATTTAATTTAAAGAGATTATTATATTTTTTAAAAGTATATTATTGATGTTTAAAAGTTAGTTAATCTAAGCTTAACCTCAGAAATATAATGTATTCGTAATACTTTATTGTTAAAATCTGATTGACGATTGTGACATATTTTTATTATACAAAATAAAACCAAATTTATTGATAATTTAATATATTAACAAAAATCGGTGTTAAATAAAAAGAAATGGAATCCATTCTTCATTGACAAACGTGGTGGCCCAACCCGGCTCTTGGTGCAATCAATCTTTAACAGTATTATTTAATATTTTCCAAATATTACAAATTAATTTTGTTTTATTTATATAATTATATATCCAAATAATTTACTCAAATATTGATGCTCCCATTTTTTTTTTCAATCTCATATTTTCTCATGTAGAAATCAGCTATAATTTATCTGAACTATGAAGTATCATATATGAGTTCATAGTAAACCTGTCCGACCCAAGATAGACACTCAAGAAAAATCTATGAAGTAATGAAATAGTCCCGATGATTGACTTATCAAGTTTGTTAAGAGATAAGGTGTCGATCAGTCTACATGGACTAAGAGTGGATTTGATGAGAATCAATAGAATGAACGAGTCTTAAGTGTCTAAACGACTATTATGACATAATGCATAAATTATTGTAGACGTTTCCGGTTTATATGAACTCAACGTCGGTTAGATCCGAGAAATGGGGCAGTAAGTAAAAGACATTTAAGCCCCAAAGAGTAGTATTTATTATTTTTTATGAGGTTTTTCACGTAAAATATCATGTGTACCGTCTCATATTCTGGCCAAGTTGTTTCAACAGACAATAAAATCTAAAATTCGGTTTCACTAGTCATAAACATTCCAAACGGGGCGACTATTAATACCCATTAAAAAATGATTAAAAATCATCAAAAGATTCTGATTATAGAGAACAAAAATTACACATTTGGAATATGAGGATCGATATTAGTTTTGATTTGGAAAACAACTAATTAAGATTGTTCAAATCCCAACATAATTTTGATTTCAAGGCATGTAGTTTCTTATGTAAACGATAACATTTAGATTCATAAGTTAATTTTAATTATACTCGAAATAGATAATGTTCAGTTTGGTTGGAAAACTAATAAATCTATGGTTTGAGGTTCATCCCATTTGAATTTATAATTCGAATGAAGTAAAATTCACATATTTTTTAATATATAAAAATAATATAATCTTTTTGGCCCTTGAATAGGTTGGGCACAATTTATTAGAAATTTAGAAGTTTGAGTTTTGGGTCATTATAAATTCGGAGTTCAGTACGATTTGAAAAGATCGAGTTTGAACTAGATTGGCTCAACTGGAAAAATTTGCAAAATTGGAGTGGTTCATTTGCACCCTAGTTGGGATACATATAAATGGATGAGGATGCTCCAAGAGACCAAGAATCTCAACCGCAGTTTAACGTTCAATTTGGATAGGATCCGGGAGTCCTATGGTCATGCATAACTGGGACCCGATAACCCGCCCCACGGGATATCATTTCTTCAAATAATATATATTCTATAAAATAAGATAATGTTATTTTATTCATAGTTTTTTGTATGTTTGCACATTTTATCCAATGTTATTTTAATAAAACCCCATTTGAATAATTAATTATTTATTATAATAATTACTTTTTCAAAAGGAAAATGAAAAAATATGATTTCTTAATTTGAAATATATATTTACCTATATATATACTTGTGTCCCCAATAATATCAAATATTAGGAAACTTATATATTTAGTTTTCAGATCCCGTAATTTGTATTAATAACACAATTTGTAGTATAAAACATATCTTGACATGATTTATATACAAATAAATATACTTTAAATAATAACATTTAATTTCACAATTCTTATTTTTATTATTTGTCTTGATATAATATTTTGATGATAATAAATATATGATATTTTTCACATCATTCATAATTTATTTATTTTTATATTATTATTTTATACAATAGTAAAATATATGAAGTCACAATTAGACATGCATTCTTCTTGTGTAAGAATTAAGAATGATTAGTTGTTAGATGGACTAATCCAATTTTACGATGAGCTCCCTTGAACTTTCGGTACCAATTCCGAGAGGCCTACCAAAGAACAACTAATCTATTTACATTGATCTCTCAATTGCAAGCCAACTCTTGAGAGGTCATCATGTATATTTCTTAGTGTAAATCATTATTTAGAAATGTATTGACAATTGATAAAGAATCCATCCGTTAGTAACGACTAACGGGAGAAGACATCGTATTGTAATCATTTTTACCACTACACCAAAGTCTCATGGAAATCTATACTTTCCTCCTCAATGAAAACTATGTGCCACCAAGCATAGTTTGTAACATTGTACGTCATTACATGTTTTAGAGCACGTCATGGAACAAAATCTAATATTGAGATACTCTCAAGATCCGTGATCTCATTTTTAATCGTTCTCGCCATAAGAGGCTTGCTAGTGTTTGGTTTAAATATCGAGGTTCGACATTTGAAGCCACGATTGTCTTGAATGCCCTATGAGACTAGGAAAATTGAAGATAGGATATGTGATTAGAAGCGATTATACCCACAAGTTGAATGAAGCCTGTTAGGCAGAAAAGAAGACGCTATTCTCCCGAAAAAATCGAGATTATCCAGGCTGAGGTGAATAAATTGCTACGGTCAGGATTCATCAGAGAGATCCACTATACTGAATGGGTTGCAAACCCAGTAGTGGTCTCCAAACCCGATGGGAAATGGCGAATGTGCATCGACTTTACCGATGTTAACAAAAGCTGTGAATCAGACCCTTTCCCTTTGTCGCATATCGACCGACTGGTAGACGCTGTGTCTGGTAGCACCATGATGAATACCATGGATGCTTACTCTGGGTACCATCAGATCTTCCTTACTGAAGAAGATCAGAAGAAGTCATCATTCATGACCGAAGATGACGTTTACTGTTATGTGGTTATGTCATTCGGTCTCAAAAATGCTGGAGCAACATATCAAAGGTTGGTCAACATGATCTTTAGAGAATTGATCGGCCATATGATGGAAGTTTATGTTGACGATATGATTGTTAAATCTATGAATGATGAAGACCACCTTTCTTATTTGTCTCGTTGTTTCGAAGTATGCCGAAAATATAAGCATAAACTAAATCCAAACAAATGCTGCTTCGGGATCCGAAGCGGAAAATTTCTAGGATATTACGTTTCAGAGAAAGACATAGAGGTTAACCCTGAAAAGGTGCAAGCTATCATTGATATGCAATCTCCAAGAAACAAGAGAGAATTTCAGAGGCTTACTGGCCGACTCGCCGCACTAAGCAGGTTTATCTCAAAATCCACAGATTGGACTCTACCTTTTTTCAGAGTACTAAGAAAAGCAAGCAATGTAGATTGGACCGAAGAATGCGATCGGGCCTTCTCTGAGCTGAAGACTTATTTAAGCACTCCCCCGGTGATGGTAAGTCCAACTTGTGATGAACCTTTGAGGTTGTATCTTGCTGTATCATAAGTTGCCGTCAGCGCAGCTCTGGTGACCATCCGAGACGACATTCATAGACCTGTTTATTATGTCAGCCATTCTATGGTATCTTCTGAAACCAGATATTCCACATTGGAGAAATTTATGCTAGCTTTGAAAAAAGCTGTATCCAAGCTGAAACATTATTTTGAAGGCCGAACGGTCTATATTTATACGGATCAACCTCTGAAGGTGGTCCTCAAACAGAAGGATTTGAATGAGAGATTGGCAAATTGGGCTATCAAACTCAGCGCTATGGATTTGGGATTCCTGCCTCGAAGGGCGATCAAAGCTCATGTCCTAGCCGACTTTGTGCTTGAAATGACCCGATCTGCCATATATCTTAACCAAGAGGATGATCGATGGACGATCCATGTAGATGGGTCGACCTTCGGGGGAAGAGCAGCGGACATTACCCTAACAACGGTACAAGGTAATCTTATTCATTCCGCAATAAAATTTTCCTTTACTGGAACAAATAATGTGGTAGAGTATGAGGCTGTGTTATCAGGAATGACCTTGGCTCGAAAAATGAGAGTTAGCAGAGTGCGAATGTTCTCGGATTCGAAGTTAGTAGTAGAACAGTTCGCAGGGAGATTTGAGACTCACGATCCGATAATGAAGCTATATTGTGCCAAAGTTATGGAAGTATCCAAGAAATTTAGTGAGTTTTCTCTTGACCACGTGCCACGAGAGCAAAATAAGGTTGCTGATGCACTCGCCAGATTGGCCGTAGGCATACCTGACATAGAGCCAAACACTATTTCGGTCCACATTCAGGACCGACCTTCGGTCGAGATATCAGTGACCGAACAGTCTATTGAAGAGATCGGGGCTCTATGCCACGAACTCGAGGGTTTGATTATTAACGCTACTGAATCTCCGGGGGAACCCAATTGGATGAATCCATTTATTAAATACCTTTCAAACGGCTATCTCTCTGAAGACAAGTCCGAAACCAGAAAGATAGAAGTCCGGGCTAAGAGATTTATCTTGATCGATGGACGCTTGTTTAAAAAGAGTTTTGAGGGCCCGCTTCTGCGCTGCTTATCCCTCATTGAGGCTGAAACCGTTATGATTTATGTGCATGAAGGGACATGCGGCATTCACTCAGTGGCTCGATCTTTGTACCACCGCATCATTAGAGCTGGATATTTTTGGCCAACGTTGCTTGCAGATGCCAAGAAATACACTAAACATTGTGCCATATGTCAATACCATGCTCCTATTCGGCAATTGCCTGGGGCTCCCTTATCGGTTACCCCACTGCCTTGTCCGTTTGACAGATGAGAGATTGATATCCTCGGACCTTTTCCTCGGTCAATAGGGCAAAGAAAATTTTGTATTGTAGCAGTGGAGTATTACTCGAAATGGATTGAAGCAGAAGCAGAAGCCATTATCTCAGAGAAGGTGGTCAATCACTTCTTATGGAGAAATATCGTGAGCCGCTTCGGGGTTCCCCGAGCGTTCATATCAGATAATGGGACTTAGTTCTGTGGAAAGAGCATACGGGATCTATGCACCAAGTTGGGCATCATCCAACATTTCTCATCAGTAGCCCACCCCCAAACTAATGGACTTACGGAGTTATCTAACAAGGTTATCCTGAAAGGATTAAAGACTAAGTTAGAAGATTTCGGAGGTAAATGGCTTGAATACATCTACGAGGTCTTATGGGCATACCGAACTACACCTCGCTCAACAACCCAGGAATCACCGTTCTCATTGGTATATGGGACCGAAGCTGTTAGCCCGGTGGAGGTTGTCATTCGATCACCTCGGATATCTCAGTATGATGAACATATGAATGGTGAAAGAAGATTATTGGACCTCGACATGATCGAAGAAAAGAGAGATGCAATTTACGCACGGATGCGTGCTTATCAGCAAACTATGGAACGGGCCCATAACAAGCGAGTCCTCCCAAGAGAATTCTTTGAAGACGATCTCGTCCTCAGAAGCATTAAAGTGTATAGGACGTTGGAAAGCTAGACAGAAATTGGAAAGAACCGTATCGAATATCAAAGAAATTGGAATAAGGTGCGTATAAACTTGAGACATTGGATGGTATAGATGTCCCCCGAACTTGGAACGTCATGAACTTAAGGCGATATTTCTTATGAATCTTCGATTAATATATTTGACTCAATAAAATACATTCCTTTAAACGTAAGCAGAAAACAAGTAAGTACAAAACAAACTATTTCTAATGGAATGATGGACCGGCTTTGAAGTTGGGTGACTTAGGATGAATCTGGACTGGTGACCGAAGCTTCTTGTCCGCAAGGCTCCCAAGCTGTAGTGATTGCTCTGACGAGTCAGATGCTCCTGCAATTGCCTAGTCCCATGGACGAGTCGTGATTCTCCCAGAACTCATTACGAACTAAAACACTCCATTCAACGGCATTCAGTCTTTAGAAATGGTCATTTGTACTTATGAAATCTGTAATGATAAAAGGAATGATATTTAACATTTCGAAACATAAGGTCGGTCCTAATATAGGACGTGGTATGAGCAAAGCTTAGCCAATATAACCTACGGGACTTTATTAGAACCAAGGTTCGGCTGAAGCTCATAAAAACTCACATTGAACGTAAACCACGCCTCTTCAATCAAGTATTGACTCCAAGGACGGAATAAGAGTGACCCACATACAATGTGAAATGACCGATCCAATCAGAATTGATACAAATAAGCCAAACATAATATCTGGGACCGATGGATTAACATCCTATAAGCGTCCCCGATCTTACACTTGGTGGTTAAAATAATTTCATTAATATGAAACATATTAGTTTACTTAAAAGTTGGTTATAATGCTTCGTTTTGGCAATTAAAAGGATAAGAACTGAAAGAAAAGAGTTATATATTGAAAATAAGAAGCAATGCAGATACAAAATATAAACGCAATCTAGTTATCATGCCCATCTTCTTTATCTTCAACCTCCTGCTCCTGCGGTTCGGTCCGAGCCGCAAGCTGCTTCAGTTCTTCTTCCTGATCAGCCACCTTTTGATTGACCACTCTCTCCATCTTTTCAAAGAGATAGAAAAAAGGATCTTCTTGCAGAACATGTTCTTCCAAAGTTGGAATAACCTGAAACTTACCATATATCTCAAGTGGCTCGATCGCCTTCCATCGCTCGTCCGAAGGGGAAAGCCCGAACTGCTGAATAATTTGCTCTCGCATGTTATCCAAATACTTAGCAGTATATAACCCATGTATGTTATCCGCTAAAGCGAATAACAAGGGCGACCGAGCGAAACCCAGAACTGCCTCCCTGACCGAACCTCCGGTCGAAGTGCGGGCTCTTGTCAACTCCTCTTCCAAGGTCGTCTTGTCTTCTTGGGCCCAAAGGAGAAGTTCGTTCAATATATTCCTTTTTTCCTGGGCCCGACCTTGACTTCGTTGATTTCTTCCTCCTTGGCCCGCAGCTTGGCCTCCAGGTCAGAAATTCGCCCCTGAACTGTTTGTCCTATCTTCTCCAGCTCAGAGACTTTATCTGCTAAGAGCGAGACCTCCGTCCCAGCTCTTAGCAACTCATTGTCCAGCCGGTCCCGATCCTCCCGTACCGTGACCAACTCACCATGCTTTATTTCAACTTGTCTTTTTGCAAGGTCAAGCTGATCTTAGATTTTCTGAGACACAACGCTGTCACCCTGGTTCTTCTCCACGGTGATGGTAGTTGTGAAGGCTTTCCTCAACATCTACATAAGATAACACGTTTAAAAAGATGAAACTTCGGGCATCATGTTAAATAAAATTACCTTGGTCGTGAGGTCGAGGAAACCTTCCATAATCTCTTCCTCAGACATGTCCGCTTGGACGTTGTTTGGGTTTTGCTCTCCATAAAGGTGGAAGTTCTTTAGGAAAACACTCCTCCAGGAGGTTAACTTCCTCCCCTTACTGAACCTGTCCAGCAGGCCCAGAGCAACTCCCCAGTCGGAGTTAGTCTTAGGGTCCGAAGCAGGCTCCTTCAAAACAATCCCCTTAGTAGGGACCGAAGCGCTCTCCCCTTTCTTCAGCCTTTTTGGATCCTTCGGGGCTTCCGCTTCGGTCGCCCTTTTCCCTTTTCCTAAGGGAATCGGCGGCAGGGAGACGTTCGCCTTAAGATGAGGACTGGGGAGAACCTTCTCCACGGAAACGGTTCCCTGCAGCAATAAAGCAATAGTATTAACATTAATGAAGGAGTTATTTCCGATCTGATAGAGGTTGGATAAGCTCAAAGAACGAATCCGAGCCTTTATCACCTCCTATACCACTCAAATACCCGAAACGCAGGCCCATGCCCAGTAGAAGGCTGCCCTGTACAGCGAAGGGTCAATGTGTCCGCGATAGTGGTTTGGATCGGGGGGTTCCCGGACCCCGATGGAACCAGCGTACCAACCGTTGCTGATTCACTTCCATCCGCGCTGCCCGATGCTTCGCGCTGTCCCTCAGAAGGACGGACCGAAGCAGCCGCCATACGTTTGAAACGTGAGCTAGGCATTGTCTCAGTCGAATATGCAAAACAAATACATAAGGATTAGGAAATGATAAAATAAAAACATTACTTCATACCCGATACCTCTGATGGATCTGAGCAAGAAAACATCCCCGTCGGAGCTGGGGCTCCGGTCCTACCCGCGACACCTATTTCTATCAATATTTTCTTTCGAAGCAGATCTATTCGCTTAAGACACGCTTCGGGAGGGGGGAACATCGCAAGCGTATTTGCGGTGTCCGGACGAGAAGGGTTAAACATAGTTCGGTCCAACTGACCTATGCGTGGGTGAGTTAAGCGCGACCACATCTTCAACAGGTCCTCTTTTGGGACTGTTATCCACACATAACAAGACTCCCACGAATGGAGAGACTCTTCTTTATCTACAATAACGCACTCTTTGGTGCGCACCGCTATATAATATAATTTGCTGCATCCTAATAGATTTTTCCCCTTTCAGGATCTCACCAAGAATAGGTTAAAAAAATGTTCTAAGGTCGGGGCCCGATTCTGTTGGTGGCAGTAAAATATAAACGCCACTATATACACGTAACTACCCGGAAATAATGCAAAAGTGGGGCAGTGAATTTCTTTAAGAACGGCCGCTACAAAGGGATGCAGTGGAAAACGAAGCCCGCACTTTAAAGAAGCGTAACTGACCGGAATAGCGGATGCCGGCACATTCATTTCCGCCGGAAGGAAACAGAGAATATCTTCCCGTCTATTCCAGATGGAATAATGTGTCGGAATCGAAAACCTAGACCTAAACTCCTCAATATCTAACTCAGACATGGCTGGGTATCTCATTTTGTGAGGAGCCATAGTGTATACCTTAAAGAAAGTCGGAGTGAAATGGATTGAGGGCACGGAGAGATCTTGATTTTGCAGTTCTTCCTTCGCGAAAATGACGATGAAGGAAAACAGTGCCCAAAACCCCGATTTAAATATTCATCTCCCAGCCAATAGTGAGCCGCCACGTAATATTGCCCCAGACAATGGCAGTACAAGCACACTTATCACGCCTCTTGAACTATCGAATGTGAAGAGGCGCAAATCGGTATATTAATATTTAAAAAAATAATAACAAAGATAAAAATATAACATAAATATACGTTATTAAGTTTTAAATGCAAGTAATTCATACACTAAGGGAAAGATCGGTCCCCTGAACGCTCACTACCTACAGGTACGGTCCCATGTTCTCACGAATGTGCAAACATCATATGATCGGCATTGTATCACCTCTACGATGGCAATCAAGCCCGACGGGCTAGTGATGAGAACTCTATGACCAGATACCCTGTGACGGATGAGGCCCATTAACAATTGGGCCGATTCAAATGGTAGAAACGAACTCTTGCAGCCTACTTGTACACTTAACGAAGAGCGGCCCGATGTTCCACGAGAGGACCGAAGATAACCTTGGCGAAATAAAGCGTTTTCTGGTAACTGGCTCCATGGTTCGGTCAGAACGGTTACAAACCCACGTTTTCCATGCTTCGGGCCTTCACACGTTTACCACACCTCGGGCCCGATCACGCAGACCACGCCTCGGTCCCAACCTCGTTTTACATCGCGCGATAACAACCTCTAACAAACCTGTCAGAGGCGGTTACAGAGCGTGATTTACACACGCCACTAGCTCTATAAATACATAGTGCGACGACGGAAATAGCATGACCCTTTGGAGGGCAATTTCGACGAACCCTAGCCGCTGTAATTTCATTTTCGCTGCTCTTATTTCCTTTGTACATTTTCATTGGTTTATTAATAAATTTGCCGTAGAGGTTCTCCTCTCGGTAACGTGGTTTTTTTCCCCTTTCTTAAGGGGCTTTTCCACGCTAAAATCGCATGTGTTCTTTCCATTTCTATATTTCAAGTTGTCTCCACAAACAACAAATAAAACCGGTTTTCAGAATCCGGTGACTGTTGGTACCCCCTAAAAAGGAGCCACAACAATATCATTGTGAGCATCGGTTCCAACAAGAGAAACGAACCATGGTCTAGTCGGATCTTACCTAAATTAGTAGATTCGAGCTACTTTTTCTCTATATTTTTTAGCAGAGTTTTCATCAAAGAAGCAAAAACTAGGAGTGAAGTAGCAGTTCCATTGATTATGCAGCTTTCAATGGTTTGAACATGAAGTTTGGATTTATGCATACTACCAAACCAACCATTCCAACAAACAAAACAATGAATAATAATAATGACTATGATATTTCCCAAGGATATTTTCATAATATGGATACATCTTTCGAGTGGATTTCATATTTTTCAATTTATTCAATAAATAATTTCATATTTTCTAATTTTATTTTAAATTATTATTTAATTTTTTTGCAATGATATAATTGGATACTTTCATAAAAGGAAAATTACACACAAAAAACTCAATCCATACAAAATTTGGATTATATAAGTTATTGCTAAAGCTGTTTATGATTCTAGTGGTGGAGATCTATGTTTGTGGGCCGCCTGGTCGGCACGGCCCAATCAGTATCTATTTTAAAAACGGTCCACTCAATAACAAAAGGCTATAATTTACTAATTTGAAATAAGCCTAATTTTTCACTTTTTTTTATTCTTGTTCTAATTCAATAATCACCCATAAACCTTAATTATAATTAAATCAAGGATGTGCAAAAATGAATCACTCGAGAATGTAGAAGGGAATAAGAAAAACTAATATTATCTACGAACAATATTCAAATAATTTTTTATTCGATATATTTTCTTTGAATATTTAGATATTACAGATTTTATTTTTTACAATATATGAACGGTTCAATATCGATCGGTTAAATTGGTTCAATCAAACCGATAGCATAACCATCCGAAAAATAGTTAGCGGTTCACAAACATAAGTGGAGATATGATTACTTTTACTCATTAAATATTTTTATTATATTTTAAACAAGTTGGAGTTTTTATTTGTTATAGGGAAATACATTAAATATAATTTTCCAAAACAATTGTTATGCAGAACACTTATGAAAATACATATATTTTCTATTTAGAATGTTTGTTATACTTGTGTTTATGGGGTGGTGCTCATCCTTTCAAAGAGTTATGATTCAATGCACCAAACAAATATCATTAAAAATACTTATAACATTGGTTAAGTAGATGTGGTGCATTTACTAATTATCGGTTTAATTCAGAACCCAAGAACAAATATGTGTATTCATTATGTATATTTTCATAATTGAATATAATTTTAATTTTGTTTTATGAGTTTATAGTTTCTCCAAAACTTTCTTAAAGCACCAACACTCATCTTTCTTCCAGCAATTCTTTCACCCTTTCCTTTTGTATTCACAGGAAAAATGTATGTTAAAACGAAGAGAGAAAATATAGTGGTAAAATATATATGAGAAATAACAAGGGATACGAGAATGAAAGATGAAAAATAAACGAAAAGATAGAAAAGTGAGACAAAAGATAAAGGAGGAGTCAAAATAAAAGGAAGAAAGGGTCAAAATGTAATTTAGAGAAGTTAAAATGTCTATAAATAGGGGTTAAAAGACCAAAAACAAGTCATTTGTCACTTAGGCACGAAAAACCCTCGGAAAACCCTAAAACACGAAATTATCGCGGATTTTCAGCACTCAAATTCATCGCGGAAAAATCAAGCTTTCAAGTTTATCGTGGAAAACCACAAACCCCAAAAATTACAACGGAATTTTCGAAAACCAAATTATGGCGGAATTTCAAAGACACCAAATTCATCGCAGATTTACCCTAAACCACAAATTATCGCGGATTGTCAGAATTTCGTAATTTATCGCGAAAACCTAAACCACAAAACTCATTTTTATGACGGATTTCAAGGATAGAGTAATTCATCGCGGAAACATCAAATTAGGGTGTTTTCGTCACGTTTCAACGTCGGATCGTGAAAGAAAAAGGATACGAAGGGTCTACGGTAACCAAATAGTTCATAATAAGATAATAACATAAAAAATCGAGTACTAAGATATGTTACGGAATGCAGGGAAGCACAAAGAGATTATAACAAGTGAAAGCAACAGGTAAGTGGAGCGAACACAATATAGTACGGGAAGGTTCCGACGTAGGTATTGTGGTTAAAAAACCGGGGGTGTCAACAGTTGACCGGTTCGTTGCAAGACGAACTCGGTTGTTATTTGTTTGATGTGTGGAGAACGATTATGATACAAAGGTAAAAAGACGTAAGGGTTTTAGAGTGGAAAACCTCGAAAACGAGGGAAAAACCACTTGACTAAGGGCTAAAAGAAGTACCCTTAGTCGATCCACTAAGCAGATTCATGATCATACAAGACATGTTTGTTCCTTAGACAACAAAGAGAGAAAGGATAATCGAAAATAAATCGAGAGAATTCCTTACTGCCAAAGCTCTGAAGAGAAAAGGATGAGAAGTCATTTTTATACTCCCACTGTACTATGCACAGTAGGATGTCGTTTTGTGCATGTCCTTTGTTGCTAGGTCGGCTAACGTCAGGCGGAACAACCGCCGGAAATGGCTTCCCAGAGCTGCATGGCGCTAGACCTTTCGGCGCTACTAGCCGGCTACTTTCTGTCCGCTGGCGACTCGTACGCCTTCGCCGGACCACGCCTCTGACAGGGCTGTCGAGGGTTGTCGTTGCATGGGATGAGCAAGAGTGGCCCGAAGCAATGCCTGTAATATGTGGACCGATCGGTCTGACATGTGTAAGGAGCTGAGCCCCCACACTTTGGGACCGATCGCTATAAGCGATCGATCGGGCCAAATGATCTAAATGAGTCCTTCACTCACACGGGCTGGATTTGGGCACCCAAGTTCGGCTTACGTTGTTCGGGCTTTTGTGGCCAAGCCTGGTCCTGACCATGTTCTGGGTATCGGGTTCCGGGGATCTCATCAGTAGGGAAATGGAAAGGGTTAATAAGAAAGAAAGTAAAAGACACGAATGAATGAGACAAATGTTAATAAGACTCGGGGTGAGGGAGGATGGGCCGTCCGACCGAACCCGGCATCGTGCTTAGTACACGATTCACCAAAGGTAGGGCATGCCTGATGAAGGGAACGATAAGTTCCAGAATGGAAAGATACGTACGAAAGGGCAGAACAGATCCGAGTGAGGAAAGGGGTAGTGCCTAAGTACTCACTCGGGGAAGAAAAGCATACGGTCCGTCTAGTCAACCAACAACTAACGGTTAGCTTGGGCGGGACATGTACCGAGCATGTTACACTCGGCAACAGTAAAGTTTAAAGAATGAGAGGGAAAAAGAATGATAAGGGTAATGAAATAAGAAGAATAAAATAAGTATACGATTAAAAGAAACGACTTACGTGTGTACTTACGTTTTATTTAGGGAAGAGAATGACATATATAGTGTGTGTGAAGTTTCCTTTAATAGATTGTGACCGCTTTACAGATTTTGTAAATGACACGGACGAGGTATGAGAAGGACATGGGAAGGAGGTCATCGATTGTCCGATGATATAGTTCGGTCCTTTGAGAATGTTCTAAATTATATCACTAGACTTTAATGCTTTTGAACTATGTTTTAGTTTACGCTCGAATGTTTCGTTTTATTTAGTACGTTTTTACCAAATCAGTTAGATCTAAATTAGGGTGAGTTACAATATAGGTAAACAATGTCTTTGTGTACATGTACATGTACATGTACAAATTGGGAGTTTTGAAATGTTTATAGTAACTCCATTGATCATAACTTCAGCACACTTTTTCGAACTTCTTGAACGATGATCATATTATGAAGTTGCTTCTTTCTCATTTTTGGGTAAATGAATCAGCTGAGGGATATGTATAGAATGAGATGATGAACATTCAAGTGAATAAGGAGATGAGTTGTTGTCTTTACTCAGATTCATCCAATCAGAGATTTGGTGATGAAATTGACTGAAGAGGAGGATGATGGTGATGAACAATATCATTATTAAAAATAGTTTTTTGAGGCATTGATGATATTAGCTGAAGATCGAACTGGTTCTTGAGTGTTATTGAAGGAGAATTAAGAAATCCCCAATTTCTGAAATTCAAATTTTCAGTTGCATTTAATGGAAAATGCAATGAATTTTGGGTTCTTTGTTTAGTGCAGATGAAGATCTCTCAGAATACAGATTAAAAATGAGAAAACGGCACATGGGTCGTTTTTAAGAATGCGATCTTGAAAAAATCAGTAAAAAAACAGATGAAGAGAAATTACTGTGAGAAAAAGAGTCGAATCGACTGGCCGCTGGTACATAGGGCTTCCTTTTACTTTCTACAGATTGTAAGCGCTTTCGAAAAGGGCCGTAGGAGAAGAAGAAATTTTCACTTGGAATTGTGAAAATCGTTCATAAAAAAACCTGTAAAAATTTGGAATATTTTTTTGCATTAGATTTAAGGTGAATGGGGTTCTCAATTTTCTTTTGTTTTGTAAATTGTAACATCTATTTAAAAATGGGGTTCATTTACAGATACAGTGATCTTGGGTCGCCACATACCTCACCACAAACCCTAGAGTAGCTCAATTTCTCCTTTTACGAAGAAATTCATTTCAAATGTCGACTGGGTTCTTGTAAAGAAGGATAATTGCGTAAGAAAAATGAGAGCATTGGCATCCCAATCGCCCCAAATTTTAGTTACGTCAATTACGCGATGCGGGAAAACGAGTACCCACCTCACAAACACTAGGTTACCTTTGCTCCCCAGAAGAAATTGGTCTCCATCTCCTATTTCACGTGGGTATTCGCTACTGGTTCTTCATTTCTTAGTTTGTGCTGTTAATGAACTCCATTCAATTGATTGTTCTTTGTAATACAGCAAAAAATAGCAAGGCATTGAATTTGGCTTTGTACAGAAGAAATACAACAGCAAAAGCAGCATTAAATGTTGGAACTGGGAATTATGAAGATGAACAAGGAGATGAAGATCTGAGTTCCTCATTGGATGATTCAAAGCTTAGCAATTCTTCATCTAAAAAGTCAGTGATTGGTACTTTCACTCACTTACAAAGTTTAGTTATATGTAGAAATAACATTTTTTTGCTATCTGAAAGGTGGATTCTCTGTTATGAAGGGCTTCTCTGAAACTATGTATTTTTTTTGCAGTGATGAATCACCGAATCGAATTCCGAATTATATCCCTGCAGTTGTTGTGGTGTGTGCATGCACTTTATCACTTGTGATTTTTCTTGTAACAAAAGGTTCATCATCAATCTTGCAAGCACTTGCAAAGTCAGGATTCACTGCTGCATTTTCTTTGATATTTGTTTCGGAAATCGGAGACAAGGTGAATCAATGAAATTCTCAGATGGTTTTTGTTCTCTAAAATTCTTACCATTTCTCTATGAAAACAGACATTTTTCATTGCGGCACTATTGGCAATGCAGTACGACAAAGTGCTGGTGTGATATTCTGGCCTTTAAAGCTTTTTTTATGATGCACGAGTTATTCGATTTTGTCTGTGATCAGGTCCTTCTCGGATCAATGGGAGCACTTTCACTGATGAGTGTTCTTTCTGTTATAATCGGGCGGATTTTTCATTCGGTTCCAGCGCAGTTTCAGACAAGTAAGTAGCTGTTTGTTACGATTTTATATTATGCCGTTTGATCCTTTCGATCTTCTTGCAGCATTACCTGTTGGAGAATATGCAGCAGTAGCACTTTTAATGTTCTTTGGCATAAAATCAATTAAAGATGCATGGGACGCGCCACCTGCCTTGGCTAAGAAAAACAGAGCCGAAGGATCCGGTGAATTCGTTGAAGCCGAGGAGCTTGTCAAAGAGAAGGTAATAATTATACGAATATCGTTGATGCATTGACTGCTATTTCGATCGCTGAATTCCTAAACAGGCATCGAAACGCCTTTCGAATCCTCTTGAAGTAATCTGGAAATCGTTCAGCCTCGTATTCTTTGCTGTAAGTGTAAAATAAGCTAGTAGTGGGGTTTTGAAGTTGAGCATTTTGGTAATGTATTATAGGAATGGGGAGATCGTTCGATGCTTGCAACAATAGCTCTTGGTGCAGCTCAGGTAATTTCCTTCGAATTTCGATTTGATTCGAATGCATCTGATTATGATCACTTACAGTCTCCATGGGGAGTTGCAAGTGGAGCAATTACGGGTCACTTGATAGCTACATCAGTTGCAATCATCGGAGGAGCGTTTCTCGCAAACTACATTTCCGAAAAACTTGTTGGATACATCGGTGGAGCTCTGTTCTTAGTTTTCGCAATCGCAACATTCTTCGGAGTCTTTTAGCTGATGAAAGTTCCATGTTAGTAAGTATATGAATGAATGATTGATTTAGTCACACTCTTTGAAAGGTTGTGTTTCAAAGACGAACAAGTTAAAAATCGGTGTGAAGTTGCTTGGATCGGTTCCAGGTATGGAGAGTGTGACCGTAGACATCGTAGAAGACGACATGAGCATCAGTGTGTGTCAAGTGAATGGACATAAAACCTTGGCCGTCGTAGAAGAATTTCAACCCTTTTTCGTTCGTGTGTTTCAGATCCCCTCTCCACGCTTTGGATCCAGCTCCGCTAGTCAGAAACTGGAGAGGGCTGCAAAACAATCACGTAACGTGAATTCAACAAAAACACACTAAAGAAACAAAGAAAAAGATTGTACCTTCTTATGTCACTTATCCTTTCCAAGCAATGATCGTGCCCGTTTATGTACAAGTCCACATTGTTTGCCTATCATTCACCCAAAACATATCGATGATAATTTGGGTTTGGGTTCTCACCGTTAAAAAATATTGGGTTTGTTTGGTGATGTGATACGGTGATGTGAGATGTGATGAGATGGAATGATCGTGATTTTTTAAGTGTGTTTGATAAAATTATAGTATCATGATACGATGTAGATATAGTTGGTTTTAGTAACGATCATCGAATCGTTATTTTTTAACGATAATCTCATCGTAATTATTCTTTTGTTTTGTATACCTTAATAAAATCACGATCTCATCACACCGCTATTCTTATCGGGTTTCCAAACAAACCCATTGATGAATGATATGATACCCTGAGGATGGGAAGAAGGTGATGAACAAGTTCCATGGTGTCGCCATGGTGGCCTACGCTGCGAATAGTATGGTGTCCAATCACGATTTTCCAATTTGCATTGGATTCTTTCAATGCTGACTCAAGATCCTACAATCCCAAAACATATAAAATGGAAGTAGAAACTGAAAACTTATGGGTTCATTCATCTTTCTTGCCTTTAATAAATTAGCCGTATAGTTCCTGACCGGAGAGATTCCTCGCCAGTCGTATGAATGTCCATCTACTCCTGTAACGTATTCGTTTACAAAGGGAGTGGTGTCTACAAAGAATAACTCAGCAATTCCTGCATATTTTTGTAAGTCTAAGCCTCATGTTAAGAAAACAGCAATGGAGAAACCAGCAAAAGGAGAAAAAGTACCAGAATTAAGAATGAAGGACCTCATGCAGAACCACCGGCTATCAATACTCCTAAGCGCAGGGCTGAGTTGAGCAAGAACATCTCCACGGTAGTCATGGTTACCCAAAACTGAAGCAAGGGATTAACACATTAATGACGTAATGAAGTGGTGATTAATGAGGTTATTAAGAATGAATTACTGGTAAACCACTGAGTTTGGAGGCTTTTAGCTGCATACACATTGGTGAAGGAATCAAGAAACGCGGGATCCGTATCCCCTTCCAATCCGTTATCGTAGAAGTTATCTCCGGTTGATACTACAAAATCTGTCCCCATCTCTTCCGCGATTCTCCCCATCTACGACGCACACAACAATTTCACACGATTTGACCGGAATGCAGCAAAAATCGGGGAATACCTGAGCCGCAACTAGAGATTGATTGAAGTCGCCATTCCTTCCCCAATCACCGATGACTAAAAACCGTAGCGATCCATCTCCTTTTGTGGCCTGGTGAAATCTGTTGAGCTCAGACGAAATCGGAGGTGGAAATTGAAGAATCACAAACGCACAAAGGTAAAGCAGAACCATGGAGGCCTTGTGGGAACGGGCCATGGCTCTGCTTACGAAAACCAATTGAGAACAAAATGCTTGGGTGCCAGAAGAAGGAAGAAGAAGAAGAAGATATCTTCGAAATCAAGAAATGCAGGAGAAAAAAGGTAATCTTGCTCATTCTTTGCACACATGTGTCATGTATGTATTGGCTTTGAGTCAGCGGGGAATATGCGACGACATGCCATGGAACCAGATTCGTGGTGAAAGTTGTATATTTAATATTTCATATAAATCCATTTGAAAACTGAAATTAATATTGACTTAACTGTTAAATTCTTTTTTTATAATTTATTAATGTAAAAATAATGGTAAATATAATTTATATAAAACAAAAATTAATTATTTAGAATCATAATTTTATTAGATAATGTTTTACGAATTCTCACTATTTTTCAATATCAAATTTAAAATGTTTTACTTTAAGTAGAACAAAACTATATTTTTTATTAAAATTTAATAAAAATGAATTTTGCAAACAACATGAATGAAAATTACTCAAAATTCAAAAGTTTTGCACTTGAAAATGAAAAATTAAGAAAATATAAACTAATATTTTTTCTATTCAATGTAATTTACATGTATATTATTACATTTAAACAAATGTAATTTTGCATTCGGATAATCATGTGATTAGCATAACATATATGTGTAAAACCATTACTCAGATCATATAAAACAAATCGTAATTTTATAAGTCGCCGCACATTTATCACTCATTTAACTATCCAATTCCACCCCAAACGGGATGATTATATGACCGATAACACAAATTGCCAGCACTACCTATATGGGTATAGGGTTCAAATCCATTCTAGTCGTATTCATGCACGAGTAGGTTAAAAACATATTACCAAATTTCGACCCAAATGTTATTAAGAATCCACGGGTTTAAACCCATGATATTCCGATCTTAAATGGATCTTGCAAACCTTGCATTTTCATCTATCATTTGACATATAAGTTCGATTTTGTTTCGGATTGAATAAAAGCTAATCCGAACAAACAGATTGAATAAAAGACACTCTTCTCCCACATCAAAATTCCCATGAATGGATCCAATTAACAACGTAGTTCAACAACACCACATAAAACGATATGCAACTGCAAGAAACATAAAAAAAGAGTCTCAAACATGCTCACTTGTCTTTGTACCTCTTCTCCAACTCTTCCATCCTCTCAATCTCCCTGTTGTATTTACATATGCGATAGATAATCCTGCAATGCCAGTTCAAACAGGTTTATGCCCTATCCAAGATTCAAGGTTGCAATAAGTTCAATAGAGATGCTGCAGATTCACTATCTTTTGCTTACCAATACAGAAGGCAAGATGCAGCACATAGCACTGCATTCCGATGCGCCTTATATATCTGCATCCTCCAAAAACATACCACAAAAGATTAAACAGCAGATCCCACTAATAGTACTTCTTTGCATATACATTCTATGATCTGTCTTTGTCATTCGGTCAACAATCGATTTTTGGTATAGATAGCAGGGATTATATAAAAATTAGACATGAAGAAATTCAGGATTCAATGGACTGGAAGAGTGTCAATGTAGCACAGTCCATAAGAGAAGTGAATCACATCGAAAAGGCAAGACCAAACCAATTACTTATGATATCACACCCCTTATAAACTAGAATTTTAATATATTTCACAACCGATGTTGGATATATTTCAACAAGACATAGCAGAGATTCAAGCTATATCTGGTACATGACATAAATTGATGAATGAATCTGAAATGGCAATGAAATTATCAAAATGCTTGCACCGTATCACACCACGAGATTGCCACAAAAGATCCATAAACAAAAAATGAGCTCAGAAGAAGTTTAGAGTGTAGCTGGAAAGTATATTGCACCTATTTGGTTCTCAATTTCACAACTTTGGTGAGATCATTTCACCGTAGTTCCTACGGTTTTTGCTATAAAAGTAAACTACAATACGATCTTTGTATCGCTACTATCACTGTATAACCAAATATTGCAATGCTTGTAACTTTGGTAACAATTTTTCCACTCAAGTTTTTGTGAAAATTTGTGTAGATTCTAGTATTAAAAACAAGAAATGAAACCCCATGAAGGATCATATAACCAGCAGCTTGGATGCAATCAAAAGATAGCAATGTAAGCAAATTAGAGACCAGTTACCGATTTCTCATATCGATCCCTTTCAGCAGAAGTGCACGTCTCCCCAGAACACATCAGTCTATGCTCATTCTTCCAGTAAATATCTTAAACGGCAACCACAATATCCAATTAGTACAGCATAAAAAGGTGCACAAATTTAGAACGGGAAATCAAATACGGAATAAAATATTGCATACCTAGAAGCTGAAAAGCAGAAAAGGGAACGACAAACAGCGATGGCTGGAGTATTAAAGAAACAAACGACACAATACGAGATTTAACAGCTTTCGGTGAAGGTAGCGTCAAGATAATCGCCACGGCAGCCTCGACCGCCACAGCGTACGCTAGCACAATCCACTGCAACCCCATTTGGAAGTACCGAAAAAAGAACCCACTGTAACTGGGTATTAACTTTTAATTAAAAAATTCTACCAAAAAACAAAAATATTTTATGGCCCAAATAGAATGGACTCTAGTCTGGACTATTTTATCTCGGCCCATATAAAATTGAAGCTTGCACGAACTAAATCTGAAGAACCCTAGCAATCCTCAATCGGCGTTCCTGAGAAGGGTTTATTTCAGAGCAAGGCAATGGCTGTAAGTTCTTTTATTTCTGTTTGGATTCCCCTTACTGCTCATTTTTTGGATTCAGTGATTTAGGCTTAGAGTTTACGTAGATTGCGAATCTTTTTTATTTTTTGTTCCAGTAGCATCATGTGTTTCTCTTGAAATATACGTTTATCTAGTTCTGATTTTTTAGAGGAAATATTGCTTCGCCTGTCAAGGAAAAGTATAGTTACAATGTTTTTCCTGAAACAAGGTATTGCAGCATCAGTAAACTTGCCTTTTTAATGTTCTTGCAGACTGTACCGGTTAATCCGAAGCCCTTCTTGAACAATTTAACAGGGAAGCCTGTTATGGTAAAACTGAAATGGGGAATGGAATATAAAGGTAGTTTTTTCACTGTGTATTACTCTCTCTATTCACTTGTTTATCTTAAAAAATTGTTAACTGGCTTCATTTGCAGGCTTTCTTGTCTCTGTTGACTCTTACATGAACCTGCAGGTAAATGCATTTGTTATTATATCACTTTTTTCCTTCTTTTTCATGTAATCACTGAGTTGTGAATCTTGAGACTTTGCTAACTTGAAACACATTTGAAGCAAAATTTGATTGCTTGTTTCTGTATTGCAGCTTGCAAATGCTGAAGAATACATTGACGGGCAGTGCACTGGAAGCCTTGGTGAGATATTGGTCAGGTAAAAGTAGCTTACTTACATTTAGATATAGCACTAGAACAACGGTCCTAGTTATCATTTCAACTGCTCTATGCTTTCAGTGAATGTAATTTGAGCTCAAGTTTGTTTACTATCTTCATCTTACTTTCCCTGCAGATGCAACAATGTGCTGTATCTTCGGGGAGTACCGGAGGATGAAGACATAGACGAGGCAGATCAAGACTAACCATCCAATTTAGCATAGTTTGTGACCATGTGAGAAGCCAGTATTATTACTCTGTGACTTGCCACTTTTTAAATTTGAGTAGGATTCATTGTCTGGGCAGTTTAACCTCATTTAAAAAAGCCTAAACAAACTGAATTAACTCAAGTCCTAAGCATTTACGAAGCTCTTTTGGGATAAGCAATATGACACCACCAAATATTCCAAGTGTTTTGTATCTAAGCCTGCATTATCAAGGTCCATCAAAACAAAAGAAAACACAAATATCTCATCTCCTTGTAAATGCCTCAGGCTCAGTCATATGCTTTCTCCCAGTCATCCACTGTATCATCAGATATGTTATTTGCATCTTTCTTTTGCAGATTTTCGTCAACCGAAGCAGAGGGATTCGTTATATTTTCATCATTTAATCCCGAGTTGGAAGATGCAGAGGTGTGGTTTGCCGCGCTTGGACCTTCCCAGGGAGTATTCGGTAACCATTCTTCAGAGCTCAGTGAAGCATCTTTCCATGAAGGATCCTGTAGAATTGCCTTCTTCCAAGCTGATCCTGCGACAACATCTTTTGAAGAAGATGCCCATGCAGTCGTAGTTCCTGAACCAGAAGAACTCTCGTTGTGTTGCGGTAAGGTTACGGCACCGTAATACACCGATCCCTTATCTAATCTTCTCATAGCAGTTGCTGCTCGTGCAGGGTCACTGAAAACAGCCAAAGCATTCTTATCATTGAGCCATACGAGTTCACATTCTCCGCCGAACCTAAGTATAAGTGCACTTAGATCTGAATCACTAGGCATATCGAATAAAGCAACCACAAGACGAGGATCCATATCAACAATTGAGTCAAAAACCGGTGGTTGTAACATGGTGCTTGGATTGCTCGATTTCGTACCGAGCACACGAGCTGCAACTTTAGACTTCGAGGTTACATGTACAACCACAAATCGCTTCGGTTCCCAACCCGCTGCATTCACAGAGAGCTTCCATCGTTCTGCAATCACCCTAACAGCATCCCTCTTTTCTTTTGACATCACACAGAAAACATGAACTTTGAGAGCACTTGGTCCACCTCTAGCCTTTCCAATAACTAGATATCTGCATCGTTCTTCGACATATAAGACCCACTTAGAATCTCTTCGAAGAATATCCGAGAGCATTTCCGGTAAGGATGCTGCGGTATCACCAAAGTGAAGAGCATCCAAATTTGGTGTGGTTACACCAAAAGCATCAGCTAGAACTTTCTTACGTTCTACCTTTCCACATTCATCGTCACACATTAGCTTTCTTTGACTAATTGGAATTCTCTGATCATTTTCTTCCACAGGTGCAAGAGATACAGAAAGCCTTTGTAATATCGAATCGTCACGAACAGCATTGGCATTAAAATTGTTTGCTCCAGAATCACAAGGAACTGATGCAGTAATCCTACCACAAGAGCATGCGATTGTGACCGGAAACTCACATCTTACATCGGGACATGAAGATGAAGGATGACAAAGGGCCATGCAAGTGTGCCTACAATCTCTTCTAGGAGCACCACAAACTTGTCCACATGACGATCTCGAAACTGTCATTGGCTCTTCGGAAGAATCACACGGAGATACATGACAGATTCTAGAGCATGCATGTAAACCACATTGCCTTGTCTTTCCACACAACTTATTACATCTGATATACTTTGATCCACAGGGTATATTGTGCAGGACTACATGCCCGCCTACGCATTCTTTCGATATCGGTACAGAGCATGGAGGGCAATTCCCAAAGTGACAGCTATGGGATGAAGGATGACCACATGCTTGTGGAAAAGAGCAAGGTAATAGACATGAAGGCGGTGAGGTACCACAAGGAAGTGGAGGAGGAATAGAAGTTCTACCACAAGCACAAGTGAGGTCATTGAAAATCGTCTCTAAGCAAGGAGGACAATGACCACTGTGGCATAGTGAATGGCAAGAGTGTTGTCCACAACGTAGCTTCTTCTCACATGGCATGGAGCAAATATGATGATCCCAATCAATCAAAGAAGCATTGTTGGGAATAGAAAGAGGGCAGCATCGGTCACTGCATCGATGCCTTCCACAGGTTTTCTTCTGTCCACACGGCTTATCACACGTAAATTTTTCATTTTCAGATACCGTCCTAAAGCACTCAACAGTTCGGGAGGTTGATCTACATCGACAGCTTTGTGTGATTAGAGTATTACAAGGAGGGCACTCTCCTGTATGGCATACTCCAAGACAGGAATGTAAACCACATGAGAGCATCTTCCCACAATTCTGTGTACATGTAGGAATTGGATCTAAACAGCTCTTTCTATCTTCATTTAAAGCTGTCTTACCACAGCAGCATGTATTAATTTTGCTTGGTAATAAGTCACATTTTCCGCATGCTCCTGGATGGCAAACTTCACAGCAAAAATGATTACCACATTCAAGTTTACTGTGACATACTGAACCACATGAAAAGACACCAACTTCGCTCTTGAATTCTCCCTTCACAGCCATATCGCCACAAAGAACAACTTCAATATTTTTCTTGCAAAAACAAGAAGCATTAACAAGAACTTGACAAGTATCACAAGGACCAACATGGCAGATCCTTTCACAAGTATGTCGCCCGCAGCTAAGAAGCTTATCACACCTCTGACCACAAGTGAGAGACACCCTACGATCAGAGCATCTTGTAGTTATTGTTTTCTTCCCACAAGGGCAACTACGAGGAGGAGCGAAGGCCTTGCAAGGGGGACAAGGCCCTGGATGGCATTGCAAGACACATAGATGAGGGCACATATCTTCATCAGTCATTCCATCACCAGGAGGATTCCATTCCAATGCTTTACCACATGGCTCCCCGCAAGAATGTGGAGTTAGATACAAATCTGAAGGAGGATCTGGTCTCTTCCCACAAAAGCATATATATCGAATCTCCTTTGATGATATAAGTTGCACGTGTTGACACCCAGGGCATCGCCAATTTGAACCTTGATTCTTTTCAGCAAGCAAATCAACTGAGGTTGGAGCTCTAGCCCATTTCTTTATACAACTCAAGTGAAAAATTGAATAACAGCTGGAGCATGACCAAATGGATGAATACCTTTTAACCATGTCATAACAAATCATGCATTCAACTGACCCTTTCAATAGCTTGTCCTTAATTTCTTGTACCAGCTGAGGTATGTTCACTGTATTAAACCCCTTGTTTGGCTCCACAGAGATATAGTTCCTTTTATCCTCTTTCTCAATCTGACTTGAGGTTTGTGATAGTATTTTTCCTCTTGATACAGAAGCAATCCGATCAGAATTACTAGTAACAGGTTCAATCTGCGTCAAATTATCAACACTGCTGGGTGCCTCTGATGCAGCCTGAACAGATAAAGAGCCACGCGGAACCCACTCTTGGCGATTATTCCGGATATTACTGTTGCCTCTAGCCCGTTGATTATTGTTCTCTCGTTTTCTATTTGACGCTGCAGAGCTCATATTCAGATCAACAGAGGCCAATGAACGAGGGATTCGTCTGTATCAAGAGGTGATAAAAATATAGGAACCAAGCCCAGATAACTGAAAGAGAATCAATCATCGAAAGTTCAAGGATCAATAAATTCATTCAAGATTACACAAAACAAAGACGATGCAAGCCATCAATCAAGAATCACAATTTCATCATTTCGATAAATAAACAACAAAAGGGGCACACAAATACAACGAATTTCGCTCTTACTCACCAGATGGAGCCCAAATGAATCTTCTTATCTTCCCTTCGAGAAACGGATCCTATATCAGAAAATATTGAAAAATATCTTCCACGAGAGAAATTTCTATTTTCTTTTACGAAAGTGAAATTGACCTGATTATCTCTAGCACTACTTAAACGGTAGGGATGCGTGCTGCCCAATCTCCTGGCCAGACCAGCAGAATATAGGGCCGAATATTGTATTGGGCCTACAATAGAAGCTTTGGGCTGTCTTGTAACAAATTTATTTGAAAAAATAGTTTAAAGTTTAAACATCCATTATTTTGACAAATTTAATTTTTAAATTTTTTTAGTATTTGTTATCTCCAAATTTTGTTTATTTTCCGATATTCATCTTCTAATTTTATAAAGTCAAGTAAAATTTATCAAAGTTTGTACGGAATTCCCAAATTTTGATTATGACAAAAAAAATCATCATAATTTGTACATAATAGCAAAATCGTCCTCCAAATCTTGGGAATCGAATAAGAATGAAGCCAATCTCTTTTATTTATATAGGACGACGTTCAATTTGATCCTTGTAGTTTCATATTTTGACAATTTTGGTCTTTATATTTTGGCAATTGTGGCTCATTAAATCTCTTAACTTTATTTGTGGTAAAATTAGTTATTCTATTTTACCACATTTGTCAAATTAGGTCTTCCAAGTTTTATGTATATGACAAATTTGGTCCCCAAAGTTTGTAATTTTTCATTTTTCATTTTTATATAATAAGGAGACTAATTTTGCCACTACGATCAAACTACAGGGACCGGTTTTGTTTGATTTCATTTGGAGAACTAAATATGAAATTTGAGAACCGATTTTGCCAAATGTTCCAAAATAGGAGGACTAATTTTGCCAAATGTCCAAAATTCGAGGATTGAAAATGTCAAAATAAACTTGGAGGACTAAATTTACCAAAATGATCAAACTACGATGACAAAAAACGCCATTTTCTCATTTATATATTCACTTCATTAAGTAACGATGTAAATATCACACATCCTATTCTTCTTTGATTAAGTACACTTGCATTTGTGTCTTCAAATATGCATAGAGCGATAGACGCAAAGCTTGTCACATACACGTTAGATCTAATTTTGCCATTTATTTGGAATTACGGGGATCGACTGTGCTCATTTTTTGTGACTCAAATTACTAAAATTGTAAAACTTTGGAATCAATTTTATCACAACAATTGAATATTGAATTTGTTTATACAAAACTTTGGAGATTATAATTGTCATTATAATATTCAGATGATCAAATTTGTCGTATATATAAAAAGAATATATCGTTTGAGAATGTAACAAGAGTAAAAATTACTTCTTAAAAATAACTCTATATAAATTTATTGAATCACGAAACCACAAAAATGAACGTGTTTAACATGGACGGAATCAAGTTCAAGATTTTGTCTTATCTTCCTCTGCATGATGCTTTGTTGAAGATTTGCATGAGTTTTCTAAGCCATTCTTACCACAATCTTCAAAGATACAAGGAGATACAGATATAGACACCACTGTCTCAGCAGAAGCAGAACCCACAGCTTGTCTGCAACTCTAAAGCTTCTTGTTCTTCTAATACTCCTAAAAGAAGTTGAACACTGCTACACAATACCATTCTAAAATTATAAGCAAAACATACAAGGGTGATCCCATAAGAGTTCTGGTTTTATAGGAAGAGAACTTAACTATAAGGAATGCCTGCCTTGACTGGCCTTATCAAATATGGGCAAAAAGTCTATCAATGGATCGCCATACCCAACGTTTCTTTTCTTACAATACTCAGTTTCAGCTTTCAGTCACATGATTTGTAGGGATTATTACACATACAGCACATCAAAAAATATACAGCCAGAAAGAAGGTGGAGAAGAACATACCTCACCCCGCACCGCAATTTTCATTTTCATGACGAGTTTGGCATCTCAAAAATTGGCCTTGAAGATGAATTATTCATGGCGTTTGAGGATTTGACTGTCCCAACTCCGGGTCTGGAAATCCTTCGATTTATCAGCAAATAATCTTTGAAGATTGTTATCTTAAAAGCATTGCAAAAATTTCTGCAGTTTTTCATTCCCACCAACAGCACTAAGCCATTCAGTAAGGATTTCCAATGTTATAGAATCAGGTCTACAACTTTCTTCTCTCATTTGATCCATTAATTCAAAAGCTTTCTCATACCAATTCATCCCTTGCAGCCCTTTTAAAAGTGCATTGTATGTAGTAACATTTCTCTTTACACTCTTCTCCTTCATATCTTTCATAAGAGAAATACCAACTTTTACATCACCACTCTTACAATGAGCATCTATCAATATGTTGTATATTACTGTATTTGGTTTGCACTTCGATGATGAACACATATCAATGAATATTTTGAGTGCTGATTCCAGATTCCCATTTGTGCAGTAGCCTTGAATCAATGCACCAAACGTGACGACTGTAGGGTTCAATCCATCGTCTTTCATTTTCTTCATCAGTTCAAGTGCACTTGTGAAATCACCTTTGGTACAATAACAAGAAAGCAATGTGTTGTATGTAACCTGATCCGGCTTCACTCCGGCCTGCTCCATATCTTTAACAATCTCATGAGCTCTATCCATATTGTTTTTTCGGCAAAACCCACTAACTAGAACATTGTAGCACACTATATCCAAGCTTAATCTAGCTTCTTTTAGTTTAGACACAATGGATAAGGATTCATCCATTCTTCCGGTTTGGCAGAGGCCGGAAATCAAGCTATAATACACAATAGCATCTGGTGAGCAACCCGCTTCTTGCATCTCATCAAATAACTTCAGTGCTTTTTCGATATTGTTTACATTGCAGAAAGCTGTTATCAAGATAGAGTAAGTTACTGCATTTCCCTTGAACCCTTTATCTTTCATAGAATTCAAGAACTCCATTGCACTTCCGATATTCCCGAACTTACACATTCCATCAATTAAAGTATTCAATGTGATAACATTATGTTCTATGTCTTCTTTGCTCATTTGTTCAAACAACTCATGTCCCTTCTCAATTTCACCTGCTTTGCAAAATCCATTAATCAAGCAATTGTATGTAATAGTATTTGGCTTGCACTTGCTCTCATTTCTCATTCTCTCCATTAGTTTTAAGCCCTCTTTTTGCCTACCTATTTTGCACAAACCATCAATCAGTGTGTTGAAAATAACAACATCCGGCTCGACGTGATCACTTCCCATCTTCTGAACTAAGTCCAACGCTTCATCAACCCTGCGGAACTTGCATAAATGCTTGATCATGATGCCATAAGTTACAACATTTGAATTGATTCCATTCTCTTGAATTGACTTCATAAGGATATTCATTCTCCTGAAATCTTTTTTCTGTCCTAAACCTGCCAATAGAACATTGCAAGAAGCAATCTCCACACTGGATGCTGATTTCATAGCTGTATGGAGAACATTCCAAGCCTTATCATGCTCGGAATTCCTGCAAAATCTGGTAACAATTTGTGTCAATAAGATGCCATCTGGAAAAACACCACTTTCGTAGAAACAGTAAAAAAGAGTGTGAAGTTCCTCATCAGTCAAACTCCTACCGTGCGAGTTCCTCTTCAAAATACAGGAAAAAACAATACCCACTGTATTGCGATTAGGGGGGTAACAAGAATCCCTCTGCAGCATTTCATCGAGCAGTTTCAATGCATCATCGACACGACCCCATTCCAACATGCCCAAAAGAACCAAATTCAACATATCAGTATTTTTAATTTCCTCGGTAATTTCATCGAACACCTTGATCATTTCATTCAACATGTTTGCCCTCCCAAAGCATTTGATGAGGAGAGTAACCGAATTTGCAGAAAGTGGAATCGCTTCTCCTTTTGCTACCATGAAAAGTTCGTAGAGCTTTTCAGGTGAGCCTTGAAACTCCCGCATGGCTAACTCAAGAATTGCGTCGAATGCAAGAGGAACCGCATCGGAAAACTTTGACTTACCTTTGAGACAACCTAAAAATTGAAGCGCATTTCCAAAGGTATCCAGCCGACGAGTAACCCTAGTAATCTCCGATGGAGAAAGATACGACAGGAGATTTGTAAGGTTCGGGTGAGAGAACCATGAACTAGGATCCGTCGATTGTAGAAAGGAAAGTGTCTGAGAAACAACAAAAGATTGTTCCGATGGCTGTAACTCCGGCGAAATGCGGTGAACCTGGGAAGACAGCCTCCTCGGAGTTGCGGCGGTCAACCACCTAAGATGTCTTGGGCAATATTTCATCTTTCCCCCGCAACCACGCGAAAATCGGAGGGTCAAAAGTCACAGTTCAATAATGCATAGTGAATAGCATTCGGTGTGCGCTCAAAACGATTTGTAATTTATACATATCATTCTCTCGAATTCATCATATTTTCTATAAAATTTCTCAAATTTCTTATTTATTCATATTATTTTTTATTTTTCTTTTCATCCACATCATCTTTTTATATCTAAATTTAATTTTATTTTCTATTTAATCAAATTTACTTATTTACTATTAATTTTAATATTTTTAATTCAAATAATCTCGATGTTTCGTTATTTATTAATTTGTCATTGTATTATATTATATTTTAATATTTCGATTATATTTTTTTTATAATTACTTCTTACTCATTATTAATATTTTCATTTTGAAACGATCGAATTTTACTTAAAATTACATATTTTAATTGTTTTTTATTTAAATTAAATTACATATCAAAATAAAATATTTTTAAATATTTACTTATAGTTATAATTTTTTATTTATCATAAATAATTATATTATATAAAATAGATTAAATAAACCAAAAAAATAGGTTTTCAGTTGACAAGGGGTGCCCAACCCCGTTTACGTACATTATTTGTCCGCATGTGAAAGGACACCCCATAGAATGTGTGAAATACTTGGTTTTTATCCAAAAAACTAAGACTCAGGCCTGAAAATGTAATATCCGGTACAAAATAAAATATCGATACCGTTCGATGATTGATGTAACGGTGATATACCAATCGATATAAAATAATGCTTAAATATAAATTTGAGTTTTGAATTTTGAGTATGAAATCTCGACAAAATTTTAGTCGTTTCATTGAAAAATCATTTTTAGTATTGTGTCCAAAAGTTTCCTTAATTTAAAAGATTGATTCATAAATGATGAAATTTTATTTAACAATAATTATAATAATTTTTTTAATTTAATGATATTTTAGTAATTTTAGATTAAAATTAATAATATATCAAATTTGAATTTGTTTGACTAAAATCGATTTTTGAGTAAATTTGAAAAATTAAAAATGAAATTATATTATTAAAAACTATGGGACCAATTATAGTCTACTAATATAGAGGAAGGTGAGATGATATTAAAGTTATATGATTAGCTATGGACAATTGAAAGAACCACCTAACAGCTAGGACTTTTGAATGTAACTTTAGTGTGGTATTCTTGCATTTGATTTAAAAACAGTGAACACATATTATGTTTGTAATTGTATAGTCTCTAAAATCTTAGCTGTATGTTTTTTTCTTAAATATATAAGGTTTATAAAACAATCACACATAAGTATTGAGTTGTATACTATCTGAAGAAGCAGTGACATGTCATAAACCACTTGATTTATATGGTGTAAATTGTGTAACCATCCTAATTTGAAAAATAAGTAATTTACATATATTTCCAATAATTAAAATATATGTATTAGTATTCTTTTTTATATTTAAGAATAGACTATACCTCATTATCACAAAAGTAAGTCGGTTACCGTGTTTGATGACCTAATTATTACATTAATTTCAAATTCTCTACACTTTCCATTTAAAATAATTAGGAAATGCATTTTCGTATTTATATTTATATTTATATTTATATTTTGAATGGTGTGTTGTGTCAGGGTCGCAAGCCAATTAATGAATTTGATTGCAATATGCATTGAATGCAGCACAGCAACAAACCACCACACTAATCTCCTCTTCCTATTCCTTCATCCAAATGGCCGTCTCCGCCCTCCGCTTCTACCGATGTCCACCGTTCCACCATCTCCGCTACCCACTGAATCTTCATCTTTATCACACAACTTTGGTGAAGGAAGTGTCGGATACGCGATCGCCGTAGCTCTCGGTTTCCTCGTCCTTTTCACCGCGGTTCTACTTTCCTCATACATTTGTCTCCGTTACATCGCCGACCGACACCGCCGTCCGGTAGCAACGAATCAGACCAATGCTAACGGGATCTACTTACCGCGGATAGTGTTCGTCACAGAGGATGAGGAAAACGGACCGCACTCTGGTTCAGAAAGCGCTGTTACTACCGTAGGGCTTGATGAGTCCGTGATCGATTCGTATCCTAAATTCTCTTTCAAGAAACGGCTTGGAATTGAGCCTAACGATACCGTTTGCTCAATTTGCTTGACGGAGTATAAGGAATCGGAGATGCTACGGATGTTACCGGAGTGTAGACATTACTTCCACATAGTGTGCGTTGACCCTTGGCTTAAGCTTAACGCTTCGTGTCCTGTCTGCAGAAATTCGCCGTTACCGACGCCAATGTCAACGCCGTTACAAGAGGTGGTACCTCTTTCCCATTACTCCGATGCACGTCAGTGGAGGTAGGGAGGCTCATTTCCTAATTTGAAAAATATTAGGGTTTATTTTACTGGGCATTTATTATATTTCTTTTTATTTTACTGATGGACACAAGGTTATATTAATATTTTTAAAATTAGAATGCATTTTAAAATATGTTTTCTTGAATAATGTATAAATTGAATTGTATAATAATGTTTTATATAAAATTGATTTATTCAAATTAGATTCATATTTTAACATCTATATTGTGAAAGAAATTATATATGTTTATGATTACATGTTAAATATATCTAATAATAAATATGTTACAAATATATAAAACAATATTATAAATATGAGATTATTGGAAGTGAAATAAAATATAATTTTTTAAAAAATACATTTGTAATTTAAATAACAAAAATATATTATAATATCTAAATCCAATTTACTATCTCTGGATTTATTCTGTTAAAATATATTATAATTTAAATAACAATTTTAAAATATATTCTGTTAGAATATAAATACTATAATATTCTATAAAAACTACAATAACACATTCTAACATCAAAATTTATTTTGAAAATACATACTGCACATATCTCACCTAAATAATCATCATATATATCAATATAACAAAAGAACGATACAAAAACAGTAACTATATATGTTCATCAGCTCTCATTCTACTTCTAGTTCAAGAAACATGATTGATGAAAGCACAATGAGCATTTATGCATGATATATTATGTACGCAATTAAAAACCTGAGTATACAATTGAATCATCTTGGAAGTGAACTGGAGCTTTGAGATGAGCTTAAAGGCACAGTCGAAAATTCCGACGAGAGCTCGCGTTGCATGAAAGGAGGAACGGTTTGGTTCTGGTTGATGATGTATGGTGGAGTGATCGAAGGTAAACTGGGCACAGGGCTGTTCTGAGAGGTAGCAGCAGCAGCAGCTTCATTCTTTTCTCGTTCAGTTTCTTTGAGAAGAAAGTCGACCCATAGATCTGCAAATGTCTGGATAAAATGGCCAATATGAGTAGAGAATTCAAGCTTATTAAGGAAATGTACTAGTTATTGAATGGAAAAAAGGGTACCTGATTTTCAGATGCGAGAGCTGTATTGGATTCGGCAGAACCGCTGCTCAACATTCCTCCGACTAGGCGACTCGGAAGACCAAGTACTCCACGAACTAAACCTTTCCCAGTTCCCTGTTGAGCAACACCAATTCTTTGCTTGTCTTCATTGGAAAATCCCAGCATCCGAACCATTAGATCAAGAACCTAAAAAAGATTAACTTTATTTAGACATGGAAAATTGACAACTGTTGGGATATTAATAAGAACGCTTAGCCATTACAGGCTTATAGGGATGCACATTGCATCTTACTTACCTCTTTGCTATGATTCCTCTGAAAATATGTAACAAGCAATTTGATCACAATGCGCCTGCATATTAAAAAAACATTATACTATGCTCGAGCAAGAAACTAATGACACAGGTTTGCTGAAAATAACAAGACACCATTATTCATGTTCAGTTTACCAGTCTATATATTTTTCAAATAGGTTAGTTCTTGATACTAACCTATCGACAAGAAAATCGGAGTCCATGGACATCCTGTTTAGTCTTGTCATGCTTTGTTCCAAAGCTCGGTGCAGTTTCTCATTGTCTCCCTCAAGCTTCTTAACTCTATTCCTTCCTTCCGCAAGCATTGAGTCGGATTGAGTTTGTCTTTCAAGAATCTGCTCCTTTTCCTTGTCTAATGTTTCTATTTGTATAACTGCTTCCTGGAAGAGTATAAAGAAGATGCAACATATAAATACATGAACCAAACTAGAAAGTTGAAATGCAATACTCGAATCAATAAAGTGTTTAGTTGATAGATAGAGCGATTTCAATGCTCTACACATTTTCAGGCTATGAAGGCAATGATTTTTTCAAATAAAATTCTTGGAGTATATGTTGATTTTTTGAATCAAATTAAAATTGTCTACTTAATTAGGTTAGTATCAACGGATAGTGCCCACAAATGAAAAAGGGGAAATAATTCTTTGGTGTCGCAAATTAAAATATAATAATGATGTGATATGTATAAAATAATCTCCAAAATAAACATGAGCATACTACCATTTTGCACTACAAAATCATACCTTCAGCTGGCTTGAAAGTCTAGCCAATTCCTCTTTCTTGATTGATAACTCTTCGACAAGCCGTTCCTAAAAATAGTAATACAATTAACAGATACTCAAAAATGGATTGAAAATCCGTAACTCTATGTCAAAATCAGGCACAACTATACCTTGGCCTCAATTTCGGCATAATACTGGCCAAGTGCCGCTTGGAGATTGTGAATCTCAGTGACCTTGGCATGTAGTGTGCTTGTACAAAAACTCAATTTTTTATTTAGTTCATCAACGCTTTCTTTAGACTTCAAAAGTTCATTGTTGTGGGAAATTTTCATTTCTTCTTGACTTCCAAGTGCATGCTTAAGAGCTTGCTCTAGACACGCTATTTGAGTTCTCTGCTTTTCATTCATAGCTCTTAGTTCTTCGATGACTTTACTGTCCTCATCCATTTTCTCTGATTCTTCTGATTCCTGAATAAATGTTGGAGAATGCAATTTAGCAGGTCAGGTAGAAAACAAGCATTGAAAGCAAAGAAAACGCACCTTCTCCAAGAGGTGCTGCTTGAGACGACTCAGTTCTTTCAACGTCTTGTCTCTTTCTAGGGATGATTCCTGAAAATCTTTCTCCAACTTGCGCAAATATTGCAACATTTCTTCATTATCCCCTGAATTCTGCAAAAGCATATCGTTAGGAAGAAAAGTATAAATTTAAAATATATTCTACACAAATTCACTACAAGATTTAAAAAAAATGTTTTCCAGTACCAGTACAAATTGTTGAAGTGTACCTCGTTAACACCAATTGATTGTTTATCTGATGTTACACCGCTGGGCAACTCTTTGCGATCTGGATAAGAACTAACTGCTTTTAATGCATCTTCAAACTCAGCCTTTTCTTTCTACCATGAAAAAATGGCCCAAGTTCTGTATGAATATGTTTGTGAATTTGTACGCAGAAAATGTTATAGAAATAGATATAAGCATGAATACACACCCATACAAAGTAAAAAGGAGTAGGAGTACACTTAAATATAATGTGAACCTTAACAGTACATATTAAAACACTGACCTTGATGCTTTGATTTTCATCTTCCAACATTGCAATTTGTTTTCTTAAGTTCTCCACAAGACCATATGCTTCTTCTCTCTTCTGCAGTTCAGTTTGCAATCTTCTAATTTCGAGTATCTTCTGATCTAGCTCTTCACGTGTTTTCTGCATCTTAACGGACGTCTAGGAAACCAGAAAATTATGATGAGCAAAAATTGCAACAACAATAAAAGATCAAACAAAACGCACTTACATTGTTATTGGAGTCTTTTAGAGAGCTCAATTCTTCTTGAAGTGAAGAACTCCGCTTCTGCTCCTCTAATTGTCGAATAAAAGTGTAAGCCACATACTCGTAGAAGACAATGACTAAATCTTTAATAAATTTGCATACCCAGTAATCTAAAATGCGCACTAGCAAACTTGCCTCGCTCTATATCAAATTCTTCCATCCGTTGTTTGATTTTCTCCTCGTAATTTTCTTGAATCAAAATAAGAGATCTATTCATCTCTTCTGAAGAACCCGAAAAATCCTAAAATACATTGAAAAAAGGCAATAAGAAAATCCAGGAATCTATTCATCTTTTAAAAAAATGAAAAACGAAAAATATAAATCCATAGCATCCAACTCTACAATGAGCGGAATTGGCAATAAACCTTGCTATTAGAATGATTACTATGAATATAAGTTAAAAAATAACAAGGAATCGGTATATTAAAAGGGGGAAGAAATTACTTTTATTTACCTTTCCATTGTTTAAGGTACTCTCACTACTTAAACCACCATTTATGTGCACAGTTCCATTATATGACTCTTTTCCCAAAGTACGAGTCTTTGTAGGAGTTCTGTGGTCATGAGGACTTGAAATGCCACCATTAAACTGACAAAAACAAGCAAAGAATCCAAGTTACAAACTGATAATTCTGATGACATATTTAATTATAATGAGACCAACCTTGAGAACCTTTTTAGATTCAGCAAGTGAAGCATTTTCTGCAGTGATATTTTCTTTCAGTGAGCCATTTTCTTCAGTTAGTCTCATAATTAGATCCTGAGATTAGTTGAAAAATAAAAGCCTGAATCATAGAGAGCGTGGAAGATAAGCTGTAATGTGATTTTTCATGTTAAAAAATAAGTAATGTCCATCAGTGCATATAATAAGATGGAATAACTTTTATGATTTCTGTTTAAACCATAAACAAACTACTTCTACATAATGTTCAGAAGCTTTCACTATCTAATTGCACTTACTCTCAACATCCTGCATTCTATTTCTCAATGAAAACAAATAAATATAATATGACAAGGAGTAGAATAGCCCATTCCTTGATCACATTATACAAGTTATCCCATTTAGTCGAGCAAAAAAAGGAAAATGTATTGAAATCCATAATATCTTTGCATTAGGGCAACCAGAAAATTCTCAATCCACGTACCTCCTTCTCTTTCAACAAAGATGCATAATTAACTGATAATGCCTTGATTTCTGCCTCAGACTCCTGAAGTCTTTTTATTTCTGATTTGTACTGATTGATCTGCGAAGCAAGGTGAAATCTTACTAATCTAATATAGCTATTAAGCTTATAAACATTGCACCAGGATATTGCAGAGAAAAATATAATATACACATTTTGGATATTCGAAAACCATTAAATATACTCCTAGAAGGCCGATTATGCAAACAACACAATCCTCCTAAAGAAGATCATTTAGACGATTAATTGATCAAAATCAATCCCAAGTACAATAGAAAATGTTGGAACCTACATCAAATATAAAAAAGGCGAAGGGTGCGGGTGAATTAGTAAAAAAAGTATCCACCAACCCACGAATATAGAAGGGAAATTTAACGGACTCACGATCGGTGAATCCACCGGCGTATTAAAAAGAATAAAATTTTCAGAAACTTTGCGATCAGAACTCGGAGTTCCATTGCTAAACCGTTGCTTCGGAGGGGTAGGATTCGATATCTCTTCATCATCATCATCGTGAACAGCGTTAGCGATCTGACTCAGGCTTTCTTTCAAACTAGCCACTGAACTCAACATTGGTACCCAGATTTACTCCAAGAATCACCGTTTCTAATCTTTTCTTCCCCAAAATTGTACAGGGATCGGGTGAAAACCGAGAAATATTCAACGGATTTCAGCGAACTGCGGTTTCTCAACGCCTAACGTGTTGCTTCAACGCTATGGTAGATCTGAGAGACGTCAATTTTCTTAGTTGTCGAAAAATAAAGAAATTAAGAAAGATTTGACGGTCCAATTTGCATTTATGAACCAACAATTACCTGATACGGGCCCATTTATTTAAGCCCGGCCCATTTATAAACCCTACTTATAACAATTAGGGTTTCAACAGATTTGATGTAAATTTCACGTTTACACAAAGTTGCGATGATGAAGAATGACTTCATGGAATTGTAGCATGATATTTTGCTACAAGATGAAGTAGTCAATGATTTTGGTTCGTATTCTCTGAGCACGAGCAGTAGCTTTTGAAGAATGTTTATTTTTTTCTGATTTTCTGGTTATCTGCTGAAATAATATGAACCGAAGGACCTATGGGAGGAAGGCTTCAAATTACTGCCGATTCGACCAAGTTTGCCTTCGGAAATTAAGAATTTTTGATTGATTGATGATAGCCGAACCGTACTTCAACCATTGCCGGCTATGTTCTACATAATTTCAAACATCTGTTTATTTGCTTAAATGCTACGAACCGAAGAACCTATGGACGAAATGCCCGAATCAATGCCATTTCGACCAAGTTTGCCTTCGGAAATTAAGATTTTTTTCTTGATTGATGATCGCCGAACCGTATTTCAACCAGTTCCGGTTAGGTTCTCCAGAATTTCAGACATCTTTCATACTTTTTTGGTTTTATTTTTCATTAGTTCCAAAGTCCCAGACTCCCAGCAGTGAGTAATAACATTCTCCATGAAAGGGAGTAAAACCTGTATACACAAAATACCTTCCAAAAGCAGATCACGCCGAACAAAAAATTCCATCGCATTTTTCTTAATGTATTTTCGAACCTCTTGGCTAGATACAAACGCGTTGCTTCATTTCAATTTGTTAAACAATCTAATTAACCAAGCATGTTTTTAGTCATTGATCAGATATAAAAACCATAGGATTCTTCTGTAGGATGCTAGCTCATTCAAGCCAGCGCCCGGCAAACGCATGGATAGAACTTGGAAGTATAACAGAACAAGCAATGTGTAAGCCATGTAGATGTTATAAGTATGTTATGATTTCTTGTCTAGACATGGAATCAAATTCCTTTCTTTCGTAAATCGTATTTTTATTGTGCTACCAAAATCAAATTTATACTATGTTTTTTTATATGAACATATCGTCATGGTGTTAATCAATAAACTATGAGTTATTCCCCCCCAACCAATCTTTTCAGTTTCTACATCGTTCTCACACACACACTAAGTAACTTTTCTTCTTCGATGTGCGCTGTCATGTTTCGGGACATGGGTTTTATTTTATATTAAGTTTTTTTGGAAGCGTCTCTGTTTCTGTAAACTACTGGGGAGGATGGTGGCATGTGAAACCAGAGATGGAAGTGGAAGATAATCCCAGATGCAGTGTATTGGGACAAAAGAATTTGGTTAGAAGGAGGCGGGCAAACCATGTTCTTGTCCTGCAACTGTTTGATGCCAATTCAAGTACCAGCACTCTCTCATGTGCCATGAAAAAGTATGTCTTCTGATATGCACAAAGAGAAACTCCCAAAATGGCGTTCCCGACAGGTTTAGTTCTGTTCCGAGCTTTGTCTATGGGCACTGGACCCCAGGTACAGGCGTTTCTGGTTGTCTCTTTGATTTCCCAGTTGATTCAACTGATGGATGGATCCACCAATACATTGTTTTCATCCATGGCCGTGCCCACTTCAAAATTTGTAAGTTTTCATTTTTGTAAGTTTGGAATAATTGTTTGCGTTGCTTTTCTAGTTTTGCTTTTGGATTTTTGTTGTTGTGGCCCCAATTTCAGTTGGAATTTAGGTAAATCCAGAGTATATTGGTTTTATGAATGGAGAGTATGTGGTTGCATTTGAGTTGTGAATAGGACAAGACGCTAGATAAATAATTGGCAAATGCCTTGGATTAATATGACCTCTATCGACAGCATGTCTGCCTTATGGTCCTGACCATCTCTGTATTCTGGCTTTTCTAACCATTGGAGTGTGTTTTATGACTTATTCATGATTTTCATTTATTCTGTGGCCGTAATTGGATTCTTTGATGTGATGAAAGTAGAATATAACTTGATGCCGATTTATTTGCAGATAACAGACAGTCATTTAAACTGCACATATGCCAGGATTTATGCTCGTAACATGCTGATTCTGAATTCTGATTCTTGGATTTGTTCAGCAATACAGAAATAAAAACATTTTCAATACAGAGGAAAGTAAAAAAAGCCTTATCCTCAGGGAATGAAAAAGAACAAAAGAGTCAGTAAACCAGATGCCAATACTTCCAAGGGAATGTGAATATGTGTCGTCCTTATTTGAAATTGATGAGAAAGCAAAATTGAAGTTAAAAAAGATGAGCTTTTCACAGGCTTTCACTGTGCAAAAGGATAGCTCATTCTTCTAAGTTCAATGACAAGAATTTACAGGTACAGATACAGATACAGATACAGATTGCAGAATGAAGATTCAACCCTAAACACTTGATGCATCCACTTCTCTGGAACATACAGGTAGTACTTGTATGTACCAAGAGGGAGAAAGATCTCTGAAGTTAGAACACAGGCTATAGCTCTTCGTTCTGGTCTCTCATTTCTCTGCAAATGAACGAATGACAGAACATTAGACTATGATCATGCCATGGTAGGATGAAACAAAAATGGAAAAATCAAGAATCAGATATTACCTATTGATCTTTTACAATAGAGGATTGCTTCATCTATTGATTTCTCAGCATCATTGCAGGAATAACTAGGGCGAGAAGGGCTTAAATGAGGCTTTGCCTGGGATGATTTGTTCCAACTTCTGACCTTTCTTAGTGCTGAATGAATATCTGTCTTTACATGGCAAAACTCATGGACTGAATAAGCTGAGCTTGCTCTAGGTGATGCCTCGTAGGAATTACTGAAGCTCTCGATTTCAAATGCCTTGCGTTCAAGGTCATCGACTCGACTGCCCTTTCTCTTCCACCCCATTAAAGGCTTCACTAATCTGAGACACTCATGGAAGAGCTTATTGGACGACTTACCCCATTTCCATTTTTGGTTCTTGCAGTGAGTAAACTTGGTAGTTGATACTGAAGGAACAGGAGACAGACAGACTGAACCAGTGGAAACATTCAAAGTTTCAACCTTATTTTCTTCTCTGTAAACAGACATGATTCTCCCATCTGAGAAAATCTCGTCAGCAAGAGCAAAACCATTGTCTGAAGCTTGGAAAGAAAGATCAAAATCAAAACTACTCTGCTCCATATCATTCAAACACTCTGTAAAAACTGGTCTTCCTTCAGTCAACCAGCTATATGAAAAGCTTTCAGTTGCAAGAAGACTAGATGCTCTATCCATAGAGAAGAGAAGAAAGTAAAGTGTTGTGGTTTAGAGATGAAAGCAATCAGTCTTGTTTATATAGAGAACTGGTTTGATTTCATGCATTGAACAATCATTTTTCAACATCAGCACATGGGATGCTGTCAGAAAATCCAACAACAATTCGGTAAAGTCATTCATAACAAAAACGTTTTTGTATGGTCCCTTGTTGATTCTGATGAGACAGGTTAGTTACATATTCGCTTCATTTATGTTTTTTTGAGGTTGTAGAAAAATCCCAAATTCAGATAAACCTTATGTCTGTTCACTTTTATACACCATTGAAAATACTTGTGGTTGTTAATTGTTATGCTTACATTTTACTTTTTTGAAAGCATATAGAATCTATATGTGGATACATGCTTATATTGTTATTCCTGTTTAATCTCTTCGTATTGATATTGTTCGTAAGTAGCCGGAGTATGTGCGATTTTATATCGGTTTAGACTTCTCGTATCGATTCAAGTGCGTATGATAAATTGATGTCTTTAAGGGAAAATGAAGAAGAAGAAAGTAGAGTCCGGGAGGGGACAAGAGTTAGGAGAATGTTGTGCTGTCTGGTTTTTTGTATCAAAATCTGTGAAATCGCAATGTTTTTGAACCTCAAAGTAAGATAAAGAAATATTAGTCAAGTCATACAAAAAAAGTAGACAGCTTCAAGCTTTTAGACTAGGAGCATAATGTCATCATTAGCAATTCTAAACAATCTCTAATTGAACAATAGTTAATTAGTCAAATATGAATGTTATTTAATTTAGTCTTAAGTAGAGTTAGAATTCACAAAAATGAGATCAACAAAATTTAGCTGTTACATTTTTGTGTCAACAAAATTTAGCTGTTTCATCCTATTCATCTTATCTCTGCTTTGTTTCTTCATCATTTCACAGCCTTTCTTAACTTTGGCCTCGTAAATCTTTCCATGCTCATCAAGTTTGTATTTCGAGTTTCCATCAAATCTGCTATAATGTAACAACTCGCTTTCCTACTTGCATAATATTGTCAGCTTTGGACTAGATTAATCTTAATAACTTCCACCTAATCTTCACGGCTTTATTATTTCTCTAACCCTAAACTTCTCAAAGGTCACCTATCCCTGAATTAACTCAAAGTAAGCACGCTTAACTTTTCTGTTTTAACGTGATCCTTGCCACTTTGCTAGGAAAAATATCTCGTGCAATGAAAGACGAATCACTATACTTAATCTCTAATCGTTCCCCATCTATAGTCGATGCTTGGATTCGCCTAAGGTGCCTTACCAGACTCTCAATTCGATGCCGAGAGGCTCACTTCAAGTGCACTCCTCCCCAACTCGATTTTCGCCATTATGTTGGTCTTAAAACAGAGCATCACACGCTTCATAAGCATCTTCCCAATCCCATGTCCTTGCTTGATCATGAAAATATATCCCAGCATCATTCAAAACAGACAACAAATGTACAAGCTCATCTTTAGATAACTTTGATGGTCTCTTATCCATGAATCCGCTGCATTTTAACACATCAATAACTCTCTCTCTGAAAAAGCAAATCCCTCCTGCGCCTTGTAACACAGTGGAGCTAGAGCTCCCTTCTTCGCCATTTTCTTCATCACTACTACAATAACTTTCACATCTTTTATCCATTAACGCACAATCATCATCTCTAGAAAATCTCATCAGTTCCATCAGTTTCCTCTTCTTTTTAAACATTGCTCCTAGTGTTTTGTTCTTCTTACTGAAACAAGTCCTTGTGAACGCCCACCATTCCGGGAGATTGATATCGAGTATTTCTCCCTTTGGATAAATTTTAACCACTGTTGAGTCAACTTTTGGACAGGGGATGAATTCCCTCTTGCTTACATCCATTACAAACTCTACATCTGCTAATAGCTTTACATTCACAGCTAACCTGTTGAACTCAGAATCCCCAGGCTCCGACATTAGCCTTTTTGCGAACTCTTTCTGTAGCAACAGAGTAGCACTCCTAAATGGATGTGTTTTATAACCATAAACCAATTTGGCAATCAAAGGGGACGATATACCATATGGGATGTTTGCCACAACAAGATCAAATTGAGGAAATTGGGTCTTTAATGCATCTCCACGTACAATCTGCAGGTTAGCAATCAACAACCATAAGATGCAGCATCCGGAAAAACAAAGAAAACCAAAGAAGAATTATCAATGGAGAAGGGACATCACGACGAGCATTCAAGTAAGAGACAAAAGATGAACCATCACAGAAATTATGAACCAATATAAAGAGAATCTTTCTTTGAAACATAACGTCGAACAGTTTCAGTACATAACGGACACTCACGTTCAAGCGGTCTTGGAGTCCAGTATCCGCTACCCTCTGTGTTAAAATGTCTACCATTCGGTTATCGACTTCTACAGCGACAACATTCTTGGCCCTTTGAAGGAGCTTGAGAGTGAGGTTTCCTGTTCCAGGGCCGATCTCCAGTACGGTATCATCAGGTGTGATGTTGGAATTCAGGACAATTGAATCCAGAATCCGCAAGTTGGTCAAGAGATGTTGGCCTCTGCTCTTGAAAAGGCGTATACTTTTCCCGGCGTACACTGTGGTCGCCATGGTCGTTCGGGGCTGAGCGATTGCGCTGTACGCAAAGATCAGAGCGTGTTAATAAAAAATAAAAAATAAAATTTGATACCGACAATATCAATTATAATTCCCGGATTAATATTCGACAATGGTGTAAAAACATTTAATAATATTCATAATGCATATGATCATTTTATTAACTATCATTTGACTATAAGTGCATCTCCAACTTTGGACTCAGTTTGATTGAACTCCCAAGTATAGTTTTTGAAACTGGATCGGATCGATCGGTCCAATCGGTTAGATCGTGAACCCGGTACTAACATCGATTCGATTCATTCCGAATAATGGTCTCATTTTCAAACCGAGCAAACATCAGCAAAAAACTAGTTCGATCCCGATTTAAATGCTAAAAACCGGTTAAAACCAGTTCGACAAACTAGAATTCGGTTCACTGGGCCACAGTTTTGACCTAATGGGCCAATGGCTTATATTTGGTTCAATATTTAATCAAATGTGGGAAAAACATTATTTATAATTAAATTAATGAAAAATAGTATAGTTTTAAATTTATTTATCATTAAATAATATATTAATATTTTAAATATACATATTTTTTAAAATCGGTTTGAATCGATCCGACTATCCAATTAGACAAATAGAAGGTATTTCCGATTCATCTATCGAACAACTTTCAAAAACTATGAACCCAAATATCTTGTCCAAATAGTCTGGACAAGGATGCAACTGGACGGAATGATACTTTCCATGTATCCGTTCGGAGACGGTTGAAGTGATATGTAATCATGTATTTGTCCACTTATGTAACTATCCGAGTGGATAATAATATCTATCATCTCGCGTCTTCCTTTTTCCTCCATGTTTTCTTTTCTTTTTTTCTTTCTCTTTTATCTTCTAATTTTCTTCTCGGTCTTCTCCCCATACAAGTTTTCAGAAGCAATTTGCATATTGAAGCTTGACTCTTCATTTTATTGTGAGTTTTCCATTCTAACATTTCTTCTGATATTAAGGTTAAATTATTCAATCTCTCAAAAGTTATTTGGTTTACAGCTTCAACATACTAAATAACACATTATAAAATCTAATGTTTTACATGTATTTGATTATTACTACATTGTTGTGTTCAAATAGAGAGTTTGTGAATAAAAACTCATCAAAACATATTTAGTAAATGGATAGACGTGACATTCTACTTAAAACGAATGATAAATATAACAAGCCAATCCATATATAATTAATTTTCCAACAAACTCATACACTACCATCACTCAATCTACCCATCTATTTTTCGTCTATCATTCAATGTTTTTAATATACATAAGAGTGTATATCTACCATTATTTAAGGAATACATGAGTCTCTCAAAGTGCTCGCCTACAAAAGAAATGAATTCTTTATAAATACATGTTGGACTACATACCTTCGGCTACATCCCGAAGGTCACACTTCATTACTCCGACAAGTGAAATCAAACATTGTAGATAAGTTGAAGATTACATCTTTGTTGACACAACGTATACTACGTGACAATTTGAACGTCGTTTCAGAATTTCTCGGTCTTTGTTCAAGCTTATAATGCAGTTTTTCGAGAGGTAAATCCTTACTTTATAGAAAGATTTGACGACATTGGTTGTCCATATTTATGAACGCTGCAAAAATGCGAATGCTAGCATACAGATGTTGTGCTGATGCATATGACGAGTATGTACGTATTGGTGAGACTACTACATTACAGTGTCCTCGTCCTTTTGTATCCGCAATGTATATCTCATTTCAAGAAAGGTATATAATGTTATATATGTATGTGGCGTTAAGGATACATATATTAATATATGTATTAAAAAATACGTTTTCAATTTAATATATTATTTATTAAAATACAAAATTGAGGATTAAAAGTACAAATATATCAAAACATGGTTTTTGGACATATTATATGCTTAAAAATAGAATTTTAAGCAAATAAATAAATTCGGAAAGACCATAGCATATCTAAAATTGTATTTATTTATTAATCATACTATTACAAGTTTAATTTTACATTTGATGTAAAATTTATCTCTATTCAATACTAAATTGAATAATCTTCTTATTTGGGTTTATGAAGTCCAATATTTTACTTTTATTCAATTTTGGATTTTGTGATATATTTAATTATTAATGTGTCTTATAATAAAATAATAAGAATAAAAGAAATTATATCAGGTTTGGAAAAAAAAATGTGGCTACGAGAAGAACAAAAAGAAAAAAGGAGATTTACTCACAACCTTTCAATCTTGCCAAAACTCATTTCAATCTTGGTAAAAACTTTGTTTATTTTTTTCTAAGTATGTTTATGACATCTTTAGAAATAGATGATATTACGTAAAAGAGTTTACATATTTCATTATCTAATGGGTTTCGGTTTTTGAATTTTTTCAAATATCCGGAATTGAGTCGATTCAATAGTTGAATGATAAACTACTTATGAATCCATTTATAATGGGTAATTGCTTAATAAACTTTATTGTAAAGTTTGTGTGATTAATTTCTCAATTTATATGTTAATATAATTGAGATGATTTAATTTAAAAGTTCCGGTTTGAGTGGACGAACTAGAGTTGTTTTACTTTCGGTAATTTAAAATATATTGTTAGAATAATATTGATTTGAGACTTGATGTTTTACAAAATATTTGTAAAATTTTCAATCTATTATTTAAAATAGTATGTTATGATCGTAACTTCAATTTGTATTATGTTTATGTAATAAATATAATACAAACAACTGTAATTTGATTACGAAAAATAAAAATTTAATCTACTACGCCACTACGATTTATAATATATGAGGCGTCCGACTGAAGATGACATTGAATGCTTGCTTGCTTGGGGAGAAGCGCAAGGATTCACTGGTATGCTCGGAATCATTATTTGTATGTATTTGTGATAGAAAAATTGTCCAGTAACTTAACATATTCAATATGTTTGAGGAAATAAAAGTTATTCAAGCTTAGTTCTTGAAGCGGTTGTTTCTACAGATACTTGTATTTGACATTTTTTTTCGATACACCTGGTGCGAATAATGATCTCAACCTTATTAGTCATTCAACATTATTTGAAGACGTACATAGAGGTGTTGCTTCAAAAGTTCAATTCCGAGTTAATACATGTGTTTGTAAAATCGATTGTTCTGCCTAAAAGAGAGAAAACATGTTTCTTTGATGTACGTCAAGAGAGTGCATGCAAGGATGGAGAGTCAAGTTAGATTTGATATTCTTACTTCAACAGATCGTTTGTGGGATGAACAAACTTTAGCTATATCATGTATGTTTGTATTATCTTGCATTATATGATTGTTGAAGATCGACGTCATGCTGTTACTCTGGATCCAATTAGATCTAAGGGAGCCTATGACACCCAAGAATTTCCCGATCACTCATCACATGATAATAAATAAACATACGTCAAACGCATTGTGGCTTCGAGAGATGTCAGAGTTCATCGTCGTCTTAAAAATAATTTGTTTGAACATATATGGACGCATTTTCATGGCACATGATGAATTGTAGTAAGTAGGTAGTTTGATATTGCATGTTTCATTGTTCGTTGTTGTGGTCAATTAACGTTGATAAATAAATTTTTTTCCAATTTATAATAAAAATATTTTTTTTAAAAATAATATAATAAATAATAAGTGTGAATGACCAGTCTGTGAATGACCACAGATGTGAATGATGTAACAATTTTTTATAATAAATAATAATTTTTTTTTCCTAAATTGATGTAACACAATCCACAAATCAACTGTGAATGACCAATCTGATTGGACACTCACTTATAAACTTAGACCATACACTTAAATGTCTTCACATCATTTGTCATATTTCATTGAGAAGAGAGAGTTTCCTCTTCTCTTATCAACAACTTAAAATTTTATCATAAAAAATATTTTTAAAATAAAAATATAATATATAAATTTATAAAATGGTTGTTTTAAGATTAAGGAAAACGCAAGTAAAAATTCAAATAATAATTTCGGTGTATTATCATTATCGATAATATTGTAATTGATTGATATATCGGTAATGTCGATAATATTAAAATATATCATTGAGCATTTTGTAGTACTAGTAATAATTAATATGATACAAAAATTTTATTTTTAAACATTGATAGAATATTTATTATGTTTTTAACATATTGTAATATAAAAATTATTTAAATTTATGAGTGTCGAGACATTGTTTTATGGTGAAAGGAAAATTGTTTATAAAAGTAAAGAAAATGATATGTACATAAGAGATAATGAATTTTCCGATCAAACATAATTGGAAATGGCCTAAGGTATCCTGTAATGGCGGACAATGACGTATGGAAATACACCCATGTTCACCATTATCTCCGCCACATTGGTGCCCAGGGTTGCATGGGCGCCGACGCTGTTGCGAAGATATAAGCTCAACGGGACGCCCTTCTTTTATTTTTTTAAAAAATTATTTTATATAATATACATATAATTAAAACATTGTTTTTAATATATAATTGTTGTGGTTCGAAAATCGGGGGTGTCAACAGTCGACCGGTTCGTTGCAAGACGAACTCGGTTATTATTTGTTTGATGTGTGGAGAACGATTATGAATCAAATGTGAAAAGACGTAAGGATTTTAGAATGGAAAACCCCGAAACCGAGGAAAAAACCACTTGACTAAGGGCTAAATGAAGTGCCCTTAGTCGGTTCAATAAGCAAATTAATGATCATACAAGTCATGTTTGTTCTTTAGACAACAAAGAGAAGGAGAAGAATCGAAAATAAATCGAAAGAGACTTCTCTATACGAAAGCTCTAAGGAGAAAACGGAAGAAGATCCTTTTCTCATACTCTAAGTGTCATTTTTATACTTCCAATGTGATGTGTACAGTAGGGTGTCGTTTTGTGTCTGTCCTTTGCGGCTAGGTCGGCTAATGTCAGGCGGAACAGCCNATGACTAAACATAATTCTAATAAATTCAAGACACATTTATTCACCTTTGGACAAAGGTGAAAGTAAAAGATAAGGTGTTGATATTCTTGGTATTTGGGATATTCGAAAATAATTACAATACAACAAATAAACACATATCTATGGCATGATTAGACATAGTTCTAATAAATCCAAGACACATTTATTCACCTTTGGACAAATGTGAAAGTAAAAGATAAGATGTTGATATTCTTGGTATTTTAGAGATTCGAAAATAATTGCAACACAACAAATATTGCTCATGATTTGATCTTTCTAAATTGTATATAAATATTAGAGTTGAGGATCATTTTTGTACACAAATTACATAATCTTCTCTACCTACTTTGTTACTTAAATCTTCAATGTTAATGGATTCTACTCCTCCATTCTCTCAAGGATTTAATAGACACGACGGACTTGAAAACATTCATCTTCATTCAACAATAAGAAGTTCTGAATGAGATAGACAACGGTACACATCTGAAGAAGAACTCTTAGTCGTTTCAGCATGGCTAAATGTGTTTGTGGATACTATCGTCGGTAATTCTCAAACATCCACGGGATTTTGGGCAAGAATTACAGATTATTACAACTCCAATATTGTTCGCAGCAAGTCCCGTGAATCAAAATCAATTTGAAAGAAGTGGACAGATATTAACAAACTTGTTGGGTTATTTTGTGGATTTTATGATGCAGTTTATGCAAGAAAAAGAATTGGTTTTACCGAAAACGACTATGTCTAAGAAGCCCATAAATCTTATCAAGAAGCACACAAAATAGATTCAAGAATTTCATATAAACACTTTCCATATGAGCATTGTTGGAGAGTAATGAGAAACGAGGCAAAGTGGAGACGTCCTATCGATCGTAGGGCAACTAGTGCATCTACCGGAGGAGCAAGCAGTGAGGGAACACAATCTTCAAATACTGAACAACGACCAATTGAGAGGAATGCCGCAAAGCGACGTGAAAGGGGAAAAACATCGAATTGAGCTGAGTCCTCGACTCGTGCTGAACGAAGAGCTCGAAATGAGACAATTGTTAGTCAATTCACCAATTATGAGTCTTCCATACGTGATTTAGAACGACAACTACACAACTACAACGAGCAAATGGTGATATTTAACGGAATACAACTTCTCAATATTAATCCGGCTACACTCACTCCCGAGCAACAAACATTATATAATACCACACTGAGTGCTCTAATTCAAGGTTCTTCAGATCGATCTACTCCTCATTCGGCTTGTTCCGGTAGAAATGCAAATCAAGCACGTAACGATAGTATTGGACGAGATCCAAATTTAGATGATTGATATTGATAACTTTAATTTTATTTAGAAATGTTTAGATATCGTTCTTGTATCAATTTATCTTATTTTCAAAATATTAATATTATCATAATTATTACTAAATTTTTAATTTTTAAAATATATTTATTTTTAAATTTTAATATATAATAATAATTAAATGATAATATTAAATATATAATAAAAAATTCTCTCTTCCGTCTGAATTTTCGACCATACGGTCGTCAGCATGGCGACCGAATAACAATTCGGTCACACCACGCTGTCGACCATTAAGGTGGCGGAAACCGTATTTTGGCCACCTTAATGGTTTCCACAACCGATAAAGGTGGTCTTATTTTTTATTTTCAAAAAAATAGTCGCGGGTCCCAGCGTCGATCGTGGTCCGCCACACGCATAAGAATTATTTTTTCTCTCCACAAATTCCCTCCTGCTCTGCCGATTTGTGTACTTCGGAGAAAGAGCGAGCGATAATGTCGACGCGGAAGGCTTTGATTCTGATAATGACGATAATCGCGTTCGTTCTAAGAGTTTCAGCGCATGAAATTTATGCTCCGGCACCCACGCCTGCTAGCGACGGTAAACTTCCTACGTTTTCGTCCTTTTTATGAATGTTCTTGTAGTGTGTGATCGATCGCGATTCTGTTTTTGAAGGTACGTCGATAGACCAAGGGATTGCCTACATTTTGATGTTGATAGCCTTGGTGCTCACATACTTGATCCACTCAATGGACGTTGATGCCACATCTTACAAGTTCTTCTCTTCGTGATTTTTTTCTTCATTTTTTTTAAAAATAAACATTCATTGCTCTTTTGACTTCTTCTGCACATGATATAATATTCTATTAGGATTCCGATTTTGTTACTGCCTGTCATTATTCGGTGTACTCTCTTGATTTGTGTAGTTCATCTGATGTTGCTGAGCAATGTATCTTTTACATGATTTTTCTATATACTGCATTTTTCATAGAAGCAATGAAATCTTGTAAACAAGTATTGTGATACTTTTCTGCGGTGATTATTGTGAGACCAATTACCCTTTTTCAGGTTTAGACTCTGAAATGACTTGTCCTCTCTGTAACAAGGACAATGATTTCAAGGTCAATACAAATAAGTATATAGACTACTTTTTCCAATGAGGTTGTCATTTAATGCCTACTTTTCCATCTTGTGTTTTTGGGAGATTTGGGCAAATAGCCCTCTGCCAGATATTATTTGCGAAATAGTGGATTTTAGTGTTTTAAAATGATGCTCATCTCCATATCCACGGCATGGACTTTCTCTGCTCTACCACGTGCTTCTTCATTCCTATATGTTGATTAAGTGTTCAGTGAACATGGCTATGGCTCTAAATGTTCCTATTTTATTTCTTATGAACATTTTTTTAGCAGTTGACTTCAATTCAAGTGCTTCAACTTCAACTCTCTTTGGTGCAGCTAAAAGCTTAACTCTGTGCATTTAAACTGACCAGTTTACTAGTATTTGAAACAGGTTTTTGATGCATAAATTCATTGACTATTGTATCAAATTCTGCAGTCCACATACAACCAGAGTTGCTCAGTAGTAAGTACTCTTTACACAAAGATCTAACGTTAGAATAAAGATGCAATTTTGGGACTTGGAATTATGCCAAAATCATCTGAATCTGGTTACCTGATTTCATTGATTAGTAGATACAGTATCTGTTCTCGGGCTACCGTCAAGAAGCTGGTGAAGCATTGTTGTAGGGCTTTCGTTTTCAATGTTGTCAACGACACCAGAGTTATTCACCCTTTCGAGGAAGTTCACGGTAGGTACGGTGAGATCATCCTCGGTTTCTACATAGTTCGTGTGTTTCAGCTTGTCCTATGAATATGATCATAATAAGCTCTTTATATGAATATAAAGTTGATGCGTGGATTGAAATACCATTAGATCAGCATTTTGAAGTTTCAGTTTTGCAGAGCTTCCCAGAAGCTTACTTATCTCTGATTTGAGATTCATGTTATCAGAAGTTAGTGCTTCAACCTTTTTAGCTAGCTCCTCAGTCTCAGCCTGTGAAACAAACAAATTATGGAAAAAGTGAAATAAAAAAAAGGATCGATATACGATAAATACCTGCTTTCGCAGTCTTGATCGACGAGCAGATTCCCGGTTCGATAGTTTTCTCCGCTCCCGTTTCAGACCTCGTTCATTCTATCGATAAAAGCAACAACAATGTGTTCATAATCCTACACAACCTTATACTTCGTATACTAAATCAAAGAGTTTTATAAGAACATGTACCCAAACTTCCGAAGGTGTTCGCTGTACATTCAATGAAGTCGATTTTGCATTCTTCAGATCAAGAGAAACTTCCATGTTCTCCGATTTCATTCCTGGAGCATCATCCACATAATTATCTCCGAATAAAGCAGCAGGAATCAGACCACTATTTTGAGCTTTGACATCTATAAGTAGTGTACACGAGTAATTTAGATCGATTAGAATCATAAATAAGGATAGTAACCGACCTGCAATAGTCGATGATTGCTTTCGGTTTCTCTTCCGACTAGCCTTAGTAACCTAAATAATGAATTATAAATTTTGGGAACATCCAAGGTATACAGAAACTTAGATCCTTACACCCGGTAACACTCCGTTGCTTCCACCGCTTGATCCATTCGTTGCCTCACTGTACAATACACATAAGATCAAATTAGTTCAGTGCAAGGATCACTCACAAGAACATTCATTCACCTGCCAGATAATTGCACCTCGTTCGAGCATTCATTAGTGTCGGTATTTCCATTCACTATTGACATTGCAAGCTCATCGGATTCTTTATTCTTCTTGATGAATCCCCCATGTGAAGCTACAGATGACTTGACAGGCGATTCAGCGGTAGGAGCATCACCAACCTTGAAGGAAAAATAGATATCAAGTAATGCATGATGTGTAGTTCCTACGTATTTGAATTTCTAGAGAGTTACCATTGGAACTCCAAATTGAGGATAATGAGCATAGAATGCAGGATAAGGAGGGATCATAGACTGGAAAATTGGAAGATTTCTTTCGTAAGTGAAAAACATGCTTACATCTCATAGTAAATGTAAACCTTAAGACCTGTGGAGGAGCCCAAATATAAGGGGAAGTAGCAGGAGTCGAAGCAACAGCTGTGTTCAAGTACGGCATCATTGCAACCCGAGGATCATAATACGCCTAAAGCATAATCAATCGTAAAGTGCATCAGTAAATACATTATTTATAAGTAACCCTTAGTTTAGATAGATAGATCAGACAAAAAAGTATTATAATTGATTACCTGAACAGCAGCCCAGTCAGGATAAACAGGATAATTACTCATATCAGGCTGAAAATAAGATATTCAAATTTTGAAACCAAATAAAACATACTGATCACAAACAATAAAAATGAGATCCCCAAGCTAAACTCAAATTTAACCAAAAGAAAGAGTCCTCACATCAGATGGGGGAGATGGCTTTTCAGTCTTGGCTTGTTTTCCTTCGTCGGAGTTGTTTCCCATTATTCCGTTAAACGGCACTTGGATCCTTCCCACACTATGCAAGACTTCAAAGAATCAAATTATCCTTCATAAAAGAAAACTGGAGTAAACTACAAAAGCTATGAATTGATACAACCGGAATTGACAATAGAGAATATGAATTAGAAATCTAAATAAATTAAAAACCGGAATCGACAAATATCAATGACATTAATGATCCATCCTTCAAAAAAGCAGATCTTAGTGTACATTAAGAACAAAGAGTGAGTTCTTCTGCAAGGTAGCTTGATGAAATAGTTAAGTATCATGGAGAAAACTGAATCATATTATTGACCGGATTGGGTTATGCTGCCAATACAGATCCAACTTCTAAGATCAAAGAGAAGAAGACAACAGTAAAGGGTGGCATCATGTCCTTTCATTACATGGAACACTATGTATTGCTAGTTGCCACAAACAGAAACTAGTTTCCAGTGACATGATTGCCCTAGCCAGTTACACAAATAGCCGACCCTAAACCCACAAAAATATCGCCTGATGATACACTTTTTCATTCAAGAGATAAATTTCGAAGATCAATAAATATTTGCTCACGTCCTATAAAATGATACTCAACAGAACTAGAGATTCACATTTTGAATCAAAAACTGGAAAAACGAACAGAAACGCATAAAAAACATATTTCTGCAGATTTAAGCATTTTTTCGCCCCCAAAACATATGAATACCAAATACAGTTCATCCAACATCAACATCGCCGTCAAAGAAACTAGCGGCACCCAAAAAAGCATAATGAAGTTACAAATTCAGCGTACCTAGCCAAAAAATAGAAAAATAAGTCAAATTAAAAAAATCCAAGACGTTCCAGATGGTAAATTGCTTCCATTTTTCTTATTTTCAGAGAGAAAAGAAGCAGATGAGAGGGTAGTGCTGTTGCAAGAAGGATCGCCAAGGCGGACTGGACTACCCACGTCATACAAATACGTGTCTAGGATTCTAGGCGCAAGAAGAGGGTTCAACAAATTCAACTGAGTTAATTTTACATGTCATAAGAGGACCCGGACCGACCCGACCAATTCCAAACCCGATCCAGTGGACAGATTCGCCTGTAAATTTGAATTCAAGTTTAAGTAACTTATATTTTCATTAAATTTAATAAAACTCTAAAACAGAAAGAAGAACTAGCCGTTAAATTTTGACCCGTGAAATGTGATCCGTTTGATGGGTGTGATATATTGGTGAGCTGGCAACAAGAGTATTATTCACACGTGACTAGCACCATACACGTGTACGTGTACTAATCGAACTACGCGGCGTGATATTGGCCTCCTAATCGGAGAACAACCCACTTGCCATTTCTTCTATTCATCTCGGACTTGAAAGAAATGTTTTCTCGTATTTCATGAAATTGTTCAAATACTGGGGCCTCCACTTATAATTAAGGGTGTGAATCAAAATACATTGATACAAATATACTTCATATGCGAATTGTATTCAAACCAATTTTTTAGATATTTGAATTGTGAATATTTGATCGAAGCATTTTCGATTTCAGATCATATACAATTTTCATTTGAATCAATCCTATAATGATATAAATATATTAATATATAATAATACTATATTATATTATTATTATTATTTTTAAATATCAATATCAATTGTATTTTAATCTTTTTATTTAATTCTTTCACTTTTTATAATGATAGAATATTTAAAAAAATTAGATACTTTCAAAATTAGTAGAATATTATTTAATTTAAAATTTGTTGTATTTGAACATTATTATACATATACGGTTTATTATATTTGACTAACCAACCGAGACAAAGAGTTTAACTTTGAATATTTTTGTAGTATTTTGGTTTAATTATATTCTTTACTTATTATTATAATTATCAAAACAACAAATAAAATATATTAAGATATATGTCAATCGATCCGTTATCCGATCCGAAAATTAATCCACTATCTGGATAAATTTTGGAACAACATATTGATGACTTGTATCAATCGTATCCGATCAGCAAAAAAGTATTCGGATCACATATACGATACATGCACACTCAATTGTAAAATAAAAAATAAAAAGAAAAAAGAAATCTATAAATTTTGAAAATGATCAATAATTAGATGTTATTTTTTTATTATATTAAACATTTAAAATATATTATTTTGTGTCAAACCAAAATAACAAAAAATACAACCTAAAATTTGGTATCACACAAAATATCGATATTACTCAATATTTTACATATCTATGTGTATGAAAACATATGTTCAATGACTCTAGTCCGATGGAAATGACTTTAGTTTTCGAAAGACTCTAGAATTAGGGTTTAAACATTAATTTTACGACCAAATGATTGGGAAATTTAGCTAAATATCACTATGCAAAAAAATTATTTGCCAAATAGCCTATGTTAGTAAAGAATTTGCTAAATAGCTTTTATTTATTTGCTAAATACCCTACATTTTTATATTTTAATGAGAAAATGACATCTTTGGTTCTCGTAGTTTGATTATTTTGGCAAATTTAGTCCTTCAAAATATTTTGATATTTTCAATCATCGAATTTTGGACATTTGGCAAAATCGGTCCTCATATTTTGTAACATTTGGCAAAATCGTTCATCAAATTTCATATTAAGTCCTCCAAATTAAATCGAACAAAACATGTCCTCTTTGATCATAGTGACAAAATTAGTCTCAAACAATGTAGATTTGGGAGATGCATACTTGTATCCATTAACATGTCCAAAAGAAAATTCCCATCAACTGATTCACATTATTTACATTTAACCCTAATACAAGTCCAATGTGAGTTTTTAAAGAATATCATTTAATAAGTATAAGACCATCTTTATCAGTGCCCGATATCGTATGGAAATACAATCTCGGGCACCAATATGATCGCCTGACTTGATCAGTATCTGAAGGTTGTGTTCTCTCACTGCTTGCTCCTCCGATAGATGCACTAGTTGCCCTACCATCGATAGGACGTCTCCACTTTGTCTCGTTTCTCATTACTCTCCAACAATGCTCATATGGAAAGTGTTTAACTGAAATTCTTGAATTTATTTAGTGTGCTTCTTGATAATATTTATGAGTTTCTTGCACATAGTCGTTTTCCGTAAAATCACTTCTTATTCTTGCATAGGCTGCATTATAAAATCCATAAAATAACCCAACAAATTTGTTAATATCTGTCCACTTCATTCGAATTGATTTTGATTCACGGGGCTTGCCGCGAGCAATATTGAAGTTGTAATAATCTATAATTCTTGCCCAAAATCCCGTGGATGTTTGAGAATTACCAACGATAGGATCCACAAACACATTTAGTCATGCTTAAACGACTAAGAGTTCTTCTTCAGATGTCCACCGTTGTCTACCTCGTTCGGAACTTCTCACTGTTGAATCAAGTTGAATGCTTTCAAGTCCGTCGTGACTAGTAAATCCGTGAGAGAATAGAGGAGTGGAATACATGAACGTTGAAGATTTTACTAGGAAAGTAGATAGAGAAGATGATGTAATTTGTGTACAAAAATGAATACAACTCTAATATTTATATACAATTTAGAAAGATCAAAGCATGGCCAATATTTGTTGTGTTGTAATTATTTTCGAATCTCCCAAATACTAAGAAGATCAATACATTATCTTTCACTTTTCCCTTTGTCCAAAGTTGAATAGGTGTGTGTCTTTGATTTATTAGAATTGTGACTAGTCATGTCATAGATATGTGTGTTTCTTTTTTGTGTTGCAATCTTTTTTGAATCTCTCAAATACCAAGAAAATCAAGACATTATCTTTTACTCTTCCATTTGTCCAAAGTTGAATAGGTGTGTTTTTGATTTATTAGAATTGTGACTAGTCATGTCATAGATATATGTGTTTCTTTGTTGTGTTGCAATTATTTTCGAATCTCCCAAATACCAAGAAGATCAAAACATTATCTTTCACTTTCCCCTTTGTCCAAAGTTGAATAGGTGTGTCTTTGATTTATTAGAATTGTGACTAGACATGCCATATATATGTGTGTTTTTTTGTTGTGTTGCAATTATTTTCGAATCTCCCAAATACTAAGAAAATCAAGACATTATCTTTTACTTTTCCCTTTGTCCAATAGTTACTTATGTTTATAAAAGCTCTTAGTTACAAAGTAATTTACAACACTTCTCTACAATTCCTTCATACATCTTGCAAAGAAAAATGACAGGCAATCTTCCTTCTTTTATACCGTTTGGCCCTAATTCCATTGGGGACAAAATAATCCCTACTGTAACCGAAATTTTACGTGTTTCCGGAGATGTACGTAATACATTGTTAGACTGCTTAGAGGATACTGACTCATCAACTGAAACTGAAGAAGAGACACAACCCCCGTCAGCGACGTTGACAACGTCGTTACATTGAACGTAGTCGAGAAGCTTGAAATATGCGGCTTATTGCCGATTATTTCCGTGATCGCCCAACTTACACATCAGAGCTTTTTCGTCGACGATTTCGAATGAGAAGACATGTATTCAAGCGGATCATGACGGCTATGGCCTCACATGATCCTTACTTTCAATTGTCTCAAGACGCCGCTGGCCGCACATCATTGACGACTCATGAAAAATGTACAGCGGTCATTAGAATGTTAGCTTATGGTGGTTCAGCAGACCAAGTAGATGACTATGTTCGAATCGGTGAAAATACATCAATATTTTACTTGAGCGTTTTTGTTAAGGGTTTACGTGAAGTGTTTGACGAAGAGTATTTGTGCCGACCTACGTCGCATGATTTGCAACGATTGTTGCAATGGGCTGACATGTGTGGTTTTCCGGGTATGCTTGAAAGTATAGATTGCATGCATTGGGAGCGGAAGAATTCCAAATGCTTGGAAGGGTCAATTTCAAAGAGGAGATTATGCAAAACCGACTATAATGCTTGAAGCAGTTGCATCTTGGGACACTTGGATATGTCACACATTATTTGGGATGTCGGGTTCAAACAATAACTTAAATGTACTTAACAGATCACCTCTTTTACAGAAAATACAAGAAGGTCGTACTTCTCGAGTTGAATTCACCCTGAAGAATCATCAATACACAATGAGGTATTATTTAGCTGATGACATATATCCGAATTGACCTATTTTCGTTAAATCAATTCCACTTCCACAAGATCGCAAAGCTAGAATGTTTGCGGCTCACCAAGAGGCACCAATGAAAGATATAGAAAGAACATTCGGATTTCTCCAAGCTCGTTTTGCAATATTAGCATGTCCTGCACGTGCTTGAGATCATCAAACTCTAGTTGATATTATGTATGGTTGCATTATTCTTCACAATATGATTGTTGAAGACGAGAGAGACACTTACACTGCAAATTTTAACATGAACGCCGACTACGATCATGTTACTCCTCCACTGACCACTGAAAATGTAGAAAACCGATTGGATTCTACTGCTCAAGGATATTACGATCAGATGATGGCTTCTCGTGATAAAATTATTTGTCAACGCTTGAAGAGTGATCTCGTCGATAATATTTGGGCAAAATTTCATGAATAATTGATGTTCAATCTTTTTATAATTCAATAATATTTTATTATCACATATTTAATATAAATTATCATAATGTTTTATGTATATATAATTAGAATATAAGTGAAATAGTTAAATATTGTATTTATATAGGGAAATACGATTAAAATACATGTAATTAAATATATTTATATATATGTGGAGAAAAGAGAGTGTAAAAAGATGATTGTGATGAAAGATAAAATGATATGTAAGAGTGAAAATAATGATGTGTCAAGAGAGAAGTTTGATGTTGACAGATATGACATTGGTCACAGATGGAGATGGTCTAATGATACAAATGATTTCAAAGTTGTGGTGTTTGGTACACAATTTTTAAATTTTTTGGTTTAGATTTACATTATTTGAAACCAATGTTTTCATACCAGTACAAAATTCTGTACCGATCCAGACCGATATGAGCGGTACGATCGATACCAAATATTATTTTATTTTTTTAGGGTCGGATCTGAATAAAACCGAAAAATGACCATAATACCCAATACCGAATGGTATGAAAAAAATACCGATCAAACTCAGTATTTGACGTACCGGACAATATACTGACGGTATAATATCCGGTATGAAAACATTGTTTGAAACATGATACGATGTTAGTAGCTCAAGTATAATTATGACACGATGTTAGTAGCTCAAGCCATATAAGGCTATCTCCGATCATGTACGTTTTGGAAACTTCATTATTTCTATCCGTATCATTTTTCTCTCGTACACATCATCTCTTCTATATTTTTAATATTAATATCAATATTTTTATAAATAATTTCTCTATCAACTCTACAACAATTTTTGGATATTTATAATTTTAAGTATTTTTTGTATTTAGAATCTTTTTAAAACATCGTATTTTCTAGCAAAGTTTAAATTGAAATTTTCATATCATATCACTTGTAACCGTTATTAATAAGACAATCGGTATATCAGTATATTACTATATTAAATTGATAATAACGACAATGTCGATGTACTCACCAACATTATCTATACATCATATTTAGAATTAACATAAAAAAATATATTTATAATTTATAAATTGGTATTTAAAATTAAATATTTTGAAAAATATCTCAAATTAAATTATTATATTAACTTTGTAAGTTTTATTTTCTATTTTAATTAATATATTTTAAAAATCAAAGTTTGAGAAACTCTTTATCCCCAGACAACCCATAAAATATAATATATTTTCTATTATGATGTTGGACACGTAATACGTGAACACTTAAAACGACAAAAATGGGAATGAGACACGTTCATCTTGAAGTATGCATTAGGATACGTCAATGACACATACGATTTAAAAATAAAAATTAAATAAAACATGAACAAAAAAATCAATATGTGTAGTAGAAGATTAATAATATGTCATATATTATCAATATATGAAATAATCATATGATTAATTGTTTAAATTAAATATATTGTAAATAAATAAATTATGACTAAAATTATAAAATATTTTTAAAAAATAATATATATATTATAATAATGGATACGAGTATTATACATCGGACAATGGAACATGTGTCTGACATATGAAAAAACACGAACTTTTAAAAAAAGAGAGTATCTGTCCATTCTAACTTACATGACAATTTTTTAAAAATAATTAATGGCATGTGGGCGTCCATGGTTGTGGAATGTAATAAACAAATCTATGGAAAATAATTTGTGAAACGGGGAGGATTAGAGATCGATTTATATCATATATACTAAATTTTGACGACGAATTCCGCTAAATCTTTCAAAGTATGAGAATAAGTTTTGATATATTGATATTTTGGAAATCACAATTGGCACAATTATAAAAAATTGAAGAACAAAATTTAAAAACTATGAAATTATGATATTAAATTTGTGTGTGGCCATCTATTAATCATATATTTATAATGTTGTATTTTTTTGATTTTTTATATATTTAATGAAAAAACGAAATTAGAAAGATCTTAAAAGAGTGATTTTTACAAGGCAAGTTGACGTAATCTAAGGCAATTGGCTTGTTAAGTAAGATGTCTTTTGTCGGAGAAACAGAAAATGAATCCCATTTCTCAATGGGATTGTAAAAGTTCATTGTATGATTCATATGAGCTCCTTTCGATCAATCTTATTCTCGAGAGAAACTTCAAGCTCGCTTTTCCTAATGTAACAAATATGGCTAATTGTGCTTCTGCTTCATCATCCGAAGCAACGACGAATGGAAGAAAATCATTTGGGTCGCGTTTTCTAAGTTTGTTTTCTCAGAAGAAGAAGAAGAGGAAGAGGATTAGCGATGAGGAAGAAGAAGAACATATACATAAGAAGAGAATTACTCAGGTTTCTAAGGCTTTTAGTTGTGGTTTCTAAGTGGGTTTTTTTTGCAGGTTTTTGGTGTGTTTCTTGTACTAAAAATTTAAACAAAAACAAGAATAACTTCTCCTATATATTTATCATTAATCTTATTTAATAATATTCTAAGAATCACGTCTTTTGATTAAAAGACATGATTCTTAGATAAAAGGTCATGACTTTTGAATGAAGAGTCGTGTCTATTCGTGCAATCCGATTTTTCTATAAATAGTACTTCATATCTTCGATTTTTCTACACCAATTTTTCGTTGAAGAGCTTGTTGAACCTTGGGAGATTATAAGGATAATCTCTAAGGACAGTGTAATTCGTACACGCCTCAAGCTTTCTTAATCCTTCCGTTTTATATCTAGCAAGTTGTAAGCTTAGGGATGTAATAAAATAAAAGCCTTGCATTTTCAATGAAACACAATGTCCGGATTGCAGCAGGGCCAAATTCAAACTGTATTAAAGAAAAGGAATTTTTTATTTGTTGAAATAATGAAATTCTCCCACATTAGCATAATTCTAACTTTGTTCGCACCCAAAACGATTTTCGTCGTATACATCTTTCTGCACGTCATCATTCTCTCACATTCATATCATATTATCTTTTCACTTTTTAAATTTATCGCACATCTACATCATTTTTATTTCTCTTTCATCCATATCATTTCTTTATCAAACTTTAATTTTATTTTTCTATATTATCAACTTTATATATTTATTATTTAATTTATCATTAATTATTACGTTTTAATTTTGATAATCTCAACGTTTAAACGTTATTTATATGATCAAAATAAAATAATAATTTTTTAAAATATTTACTTATATTTATAATTAATTATTTAAATTACAAAAATAAATTAATAATTAATAAAACTAATATTATATATATATATATATAAAGTATTATAAATCATATAAAATTAAAAAAAAATGCTAGCGGAGGCGCCCAAACTCCGTCCGCGGAACGTATACCTTCGTAGACACGTCAACGTTCATGTAACAATGGGCTCTGACGTGTCGGCCAAAGCAGGGGAAATGACCGTATTTCCATACGCCCATTTCCGTCGTTACACACAGTTTTATGGAAATCTAATGTCACATTGATTTGTTTATAAGAAAGAATGTATATTATAGTAAATTACTTGTTCAGTCTTTTACGATGTAATCTATCTCTATTATATGTTATACTAAAGCACACATCTCACATAAATTGACCCGACTCTAGAATGAACTATCAAATGATAAAAGAACACAAAAATCCAAGTTTTTTTGAAGGAGAAAACAAATTTAAGAGAAGAAGGTTGGCAACTCCTTGACATTTAGCATTTGTCAATCGTCTAAACGAAAAGTGTGAAACCGCATTGACTAAAAATCATCTTGACATTTGTTGGAAGGTAATGTCTAGCCGAAATTACAACCGGGAGCATGAATGAACGAAATTATAAAGTATGATTAAAATTATGACATGAGTCTGCGTAGCCATAGATATAATGTATAAGGTAAAAACCTAAACAGATTATACTATAAAAACACATGAATAAATCATTTATTATGATATATCTCTTCTCTTATAAATTAATCCAAATCATATTCATTTTTCATACCTAAATTGAGCTTCATACCCACCAATCAACATTGCGAATTGGGCCAATTCTTATAAAAAAGGCCCCATTAATAACCTATGGGCTAACAACAACATTCAAACTCAATCAATAATCTCAACAATTTTCATGGTTTTATTCAACAACAAAATCCAAGTATATGGTTATTTTTTCCAAATATTCCAATTTGAATATTTTTAATAATTTTCCGAGGTAGCTAATAATATTATAATAACATATATTTATTTTTGTGATATTTGAATATTTGGACAGATCCAACAATTCGAACGACAAAATCAATTTTGAAACAAACCCGAATCGTATTTTAAATCATTGATGACAAGTCGTATAAAAACTTAAACTTGGAAAAAATTGATTTTCCAATTAATCATTTATTTGTAATGGTAGAACTGCTCTCGAATAACTTTTTTGTCATGTATTATTTGTGTGGAAACGGGAAAGTTATCAATCAAATTCAAGTCCAATTTTTGTTTTAGATAAGGCTCGTAACCTCCCTAGAAATTGGGATCGTAGCATTCATCTCAATTCGAATCACAGACAATAAAAGAAGTTGCGCTTTTGTTTCTTGTGCAAATTTTCCTTTTTTTTTATTTTTCGCCACTGAACCCAATAAAACCACTCACATGACTCGACACACCCACTTTCTCCTTCGTCCTTTTTGTGATTTCATGACTATTCTCCCTGCAAATTTAACTTCAATGCAATGGTACTTCGCCTGATTCAATCTCTTCCCATTACATATAAACCGGTTTTAGAGCTGATTGTGAGCAAATCTGCTTCTGGGTTGAGTAATTTGTCGATATCACTTTGAAAGTTTTAAACTTTTTTTCTGTACAAAGAAAAAATAGTTTTCTGTAAAGGTAGAGAGCCTTTCACATTGTTTTTCTATTTCCCATTTTAGAGCATGGATCTTATTCTCATTGGGTTTTGTTATAGACGATTTGTAGAAACAATATGTGCCTTTTTACTCTCCTTTTAGTGGAATTAAAGATGCTTTTTGTTAATGAGAATGTTTGAATCCATTTTTAGTGCTTTTTTCAATTGAAATTGCTCCAGATCTATGGGTGGCCCTGTCTGCAATAATTTATTCATACTTTTTATGTGTTCTTTTTTTCTTATCTTCAAATGTTATGGCCCCTGAGTTGCTGGAGTTTAACTTTCTGAATATTTATTGTTTTATTTTGTTTTGTTAATTTCATGGATTTACTTCTATCTGCTTACCATTATTTCTTGTAAGATGCAACATTTGTTGTTAATTCTCTCGAAGCTGTTCGATTCCCGGCAGAGAAATGCTCCGATTATTTGAATTCGTGTAAGTGAAGTTGCAATTTATTAAGGTTCGATACAAAGAAGTGTATGGGGAATCATTATCTGCATTTATTTGCCTCAGAATGAGATGAAGAATTTGAAGGTTGGATTTGATGATTAAGGTTTTCATTTCTTTTAAATGTTGTTCTTTTAAATGTTGTACTTTTACAGGATTCACAAAGCTCTCAGGACATAAAGCCTAATGTTATCACTAATGATTCCAAAACTGATCAAAAAAATACCAACCCTGTTTCAGATGCAGGTTCAGTCTCCGTTTCGAGCAACGATACCCGAAAAGTGTCACGGGAAGACATTGAACTTGTAAGACAATGAAAATATTGGTTGTTCATAAATTCTTTCTAACAGAACAACCCCATAAATTCTTTTGCTTGTAATCTTCTGTAGGTTCAAAATTTGATCGAACGGTGCTTGCAGTTATATATGAACCGAGACGAGGTCGTAACGACTCTACTAAATCGTGCTAGAATTGATCCCGGCTTCACAACTTTAGGTATGCTATTTCACTGTGAGAACTAGCTTACAAATTGCTTTGCTGCTTTATTATACTTATACCTCTATCTTTTGTTTTCTTGCAAGTCTGGCAGAAGCTTGAAGAAGAGAATGCCGATTTTTTCCGGGCATATTACATACGGCTTAAACTGAAGAAGCAAATTATATTATTCAATCAACTTCTGGAGCATCAGTATAATCTGATGAAGTATTCAATGCCTATTCCTAAGGTTCCTTTAGCTCCAATACAAAATGGAGTTCATCATCCAATTCCCGGTAAAACCACTTCCTATTTTTCTCTCTTTCGAAGTTTTTCGATATTAATCTACGGTTATTTGCAGTACAGCCAACAATTTACCTATAGGATACCCGATTATGCATCACCCTCCAGTTCCTGTACCTCATATTGATCCTATGGCATACTCAGCTGGATGTCATGTAGTTAATGGATTTCCAGCACCAGCAAATCTCCAGCCAATCCGAACGAATCCCGGAAACGAGTGAGGCATCACAATACACAAACTTCAATTAACCCTTTCATTTGCTTGATATTGATCTAACTTAACTATTTGAGGTTGATGAACGATGCTTCTACGAGTGATGTATCTCCGGTTCCATTACTGCCCGTATCTGATATTCCTGTTAGCCCAACATCAGTAGCATCAAGTGGTCATTTCCCATTTACGACTTCAGAAATGGAAGTTGATACTTGTGCACTTGACTCAGCATTTACATCTATCAATGGAATTGGACATTCAAGAGAATCTTTAAGATCCTTAGCTCAAATTCCATGGAATTTTAGCCTTTCAGATTTGTCAGCAGATTTGGGAGGTGATTGATTCATTATATGGTTCATCACTAATATGTTAACGTTATATTGAAGCATTTTGGATTTAATGCAGATTTAGGGGCACTCGGAAACTATGACGGTTCACCAATTTTGGCGTCTGATTCGGATATTCTACTTGATTCTCCTGATCAAGATGGTATAGGTAACATGTGGATTGATCTTTAAGTGTTTATATCAGTTGTTATTGTCATTTTTGTTGTGGTTTTGTTTCAGTCGAGGAGTTTTTCGTCGATTCGGATCCTATTCCGGAACAATTTCCACCTTCTGATGAAGATGAAGCATGATTTGAGAAGCAGCAGCTAATGTAGAATGTGTTGAGATTTATATTTTATCTTGCCTTTTGCACACAAATAATCTTCGTTTCCTTTGCTCCTTCAGCAAGAATAGCCAAGTTTCTCTTTATAATAAATAAGAAACACTTTGAATGCCTCAAAAAGCAATAAAATTTAAGGGAAAAAGGTCATCTTTGTCATTAAAAAATTATAAGTATTATCTTTACTACTTTATTTTAATGAGATTTGAATAGTTCCTAGTTTTAATGTTTTCACTTCGGATATAATCTTGTTCGTTCGAATATAAATTATATTAGAAATTTTTTTGTGTCGATTTATAATTTGAAGAAATATGAATTATGTTATTTATATTTAATATAAATATATGATTAAATATTAAATTTTTTGAAAAATATTTGTTATATTTTATATTATCTCTTCAATATTTTTATATTTTATACTAAATTATAGATATTATTCTAAAGATAAAATTATATTATTTTAATTTTTAGATTTTTAATGAAAAAATCAATTTTAGTATATTGAATTTCAATATTAAATTCGACAAAATTTGAATATAACGTTCAAACATGTTCTAACAAGTTATTATTTATTAGAGCGAACATTAAAAATAGAAGAAAATAATTTTCATAAACGAATATGAAAATAAAAAATGTATTCGTTTGAATTAAATGACGACCTTGATTTAAAGTACCATCAATTATCCTATACTTATAATGAACTTTGTCATTCTGTATGAATTTGAGTAAACTAGAATTCTTGAATTAAATATATCCTATATTTTGAGAAACATGTCTATAGTTAAATCCATTTATATACTTATTACTATTTATATAGTAACTATACTTATTACTATTTTATTCATATGCTTTGTTACATGTTATTTAACATTTATTAGAATAAAATTGATGATAAAAAATGAAATATTTAATTTTAGCTAGAAAATAGTCAATTGATTTCAAAGACGCCTAAGATATCAGAATTTAGAAAAAAACTATTTCAAAACAATGATAATATTACTATATAAATATTCAATTTATGATTTTGCTTATTAAAAAAAGTGGATAAGAGATATCGAACGGCGTCGTTTACCCCCAAACCCAACCCATATATTCTGAGATTGGACTTTGGAGGGGATTGTAAATTTGTAATTGTATCTTCGTCGTCGTTAAGATTTTTTGTTGGTAGAACCAAGGGTTGGAAAAGCTTATTTTTTATGTAGATGGCATCATCGGAATCGAAGATCCTTCAGGTCCTCGTGAAATTGCTTGATGGAAAGCACAGAATCTTTAATTTTGACGAACCTGCTATCTGCGTGGATGCCCTTAAACAACGTATCCAAACCCTCACCTCCATAGCCGTCGGCGAACAGCTACTTCTAATCAATAACTCCAGGGTCCTCCACAGCCACCAGATCCTGATTCTCGACCCATCCTTCAAGAAATATGGCATCGATTCTGCTAATTGTGATCCTAAATTGGCTGGAGATGAGAATGATTCGCGATTTCGTTTCCCGGTTGCCGAATATGTAAAAGATTCTGTTGTTTCCCGTAATTTTCCTGTTGTTGTGAATTTGTTGCTGAGGCTTAGGGGAGGGAAAGGGGGGTTTGGTTCATTGCTCAGAGGTGCCGCGACGAAGGCTGGGCAGAAGAAAACTAGAAATTTTGATGCATGTAGGGATATGAGTGGACGTAGGTTGAGACATGTGAATGCAGAAAAAAAGCTAGAAGAGTGGAGAGCGGAAGCTGAGGAAAGGAAGTTGGAGAAAATGGCTGAGGATTTTATTCGAAAGAAGTCTAAGGAGGTTGTAAAAAGTGGAAAGAACGCTGGAGTAGATAGCACTGAGAAGTATGTTGCAAAGTATAGAGAAGATTCAGAGATATGTATTGAGAAAGTAGAAAGGGCAGTCAAACAGTCTGTACAGGTGCTAACAAGCTTGAAGAGAAAGGATCATGCTGCAGAGAAAGGATCATCTCCATCCAAGAGACTGAAGATCTGGTACATCTCATTTCCCTTTTGTATATCTCTTTGATTCGATTAATTTGTGTTACTATACTCTTATGAAAGGTTTGGGAAGAGGAAAATGGATGATAGTGAGAGTGAAGACATGGATAATAAGCAACTAGAGGAAGATGAGAAATCAGATGTCATTGACAATGAAAATGATACTCATTCTGATTCAAGTAAAGATACAGATGCTAGTTTAAGTTCAGTTAATGGTGGCAAACTTTATAATGGATCTCTTGATCAAGGTTCCGGGAGCAGCGGGTCAGAAGAAGTTGCTGATAAGGCTATAGAGTTTAGCGAAAAAGACAATGTCAGCAATGCGGTGTGTATTGATAATTATACTGCGCTAGGGAAGCATGAAGATAAAGACTATAATGAAGTTTTTCCAGATTTTGCGACTTATGATGGGAATGACAATACTATTCAAAATTGTGGCAGTTCAGATGAGAATGAGAAGCCTCAAGATCTGCCTAAGCCCTTGAATTTGAACGAATATAATTCAGCCACGGAGTTAGAGGTATATTGTCATGGAGTACATAATTTGAATGGGATGCTGGATTTGTTACTATAATGCGATTATAATTGTAGGTTCTTGGCTTGGAACATCTGAAGATGGAGCTTGTGAATAGGGGTATGAAGTGTGGTGGAACACTTCAAGAACGTGCAGGCCGGCTCTTTCTGCTGAAAACAACACCATTAGAGAAGCTTCCAAAGAAGGTTTTTGCCAAGAAATAACATGTATGGTTAGTCTTCTGGATCTAATAAAATGTGTTGGTTAATGGATGAGTGAATATTTCAAGCTTTTAACAATCTCTAGTGTTGTTAATCAAATGCAAATCATTTGAATTGGGCACTCAGATCGTGTATCAAACCAAGACCGAACATAAAACTTGTTCTTTTGTCTATGGTTGGTCGTTTATAAAGATCTAAAGATCGAATTAATATGAGTTATATATAAAATTAAAATTGTCGCTCGGTTTTTTATAAATACCAAAAACCGAAAAGGACTAGCCCAAACCGTGATTATTAGTTAAACTAAGTTGGGTGATTATTATTTAATATCGGTTGTTTCTTTTGACCCAAGGTTTTGTAAAATAAGTTGGGTGATTATTATTTAATATCCCTAATAAATGACAATTTATGTATGTGGTTAAATATTAAATTACATGCTTAAAACTCAATTCTAGAAAACTGTGATTTATTCCTCTTTTGTTAATCTGAACAGTTTTTAACTTTACTGGTTTTTAATTTTTTATTTCATTCAATTATGGTCTAAGAATCTGGTTGTACGGTACCTAGGCTTGCCCATTTACATGAAAATTGAAATCTCATTTAGAAACTTTTCTGACCGTTGGATGGTAGCCGGTCCAAACCGTGTGACGTTTATCTTGATTTGATTCCTCTTTCTCTAAAGCAGAATTGAATCCTTTTTTCCCGTGAAGTCTCCGATTTGTCGCTGTCTTCTCTTCGATATAAACCCCAAATCCTTATGTAATATTTCCGAAGGTGATCATTTCCTTTTCCAGTTCCAGTTCCAGTTCCAGTTAGAAGTCGTTTTCTTTTGTTTTAATTTAAATGTCAGAGTTCTGTTTTGGTTGGATCTATGGAAATTGAGATTATTCATTTTATTTATTTTTCAGGTGTTAATTTCTACAAGATTGACTCCTGGTTGAGTTTAATGAACAATCACAGTTCCTTTTAGGGTTTGTGAGGTGTTTTTTTTTCAATCAGGTTTCGTTCAGCTCGAAAAATATAAAAAGATGGATTTCTGGGAAAACTAGAGGTAATTGCCTTGTGGCGTTGCCGTTATAGTCATCTTTCGCTACAGGATTTGAGAGAAAGGAGACACAGACAATATGTCGTCCGCTGGTTTGATAACAATTTCCCCCGCGTGCGAAGAGAGCTTTCTACCTCCTCCGTCACCTGAACAATGTCCCGACGGAATTTTAATATATCTAGCTATGCCGGGTACGATGGTTCCAATGCGAGTTTTGGAGTTGGATTCTATTGATTCTGTGAAGCTCCGTATTCAATCATGTAAGGGTATTTTTACTAGGAATCAGAAATTGGTGTGTGGAGGTAGGGAATTGGCAAGGAGTAATTCACTTGTCCGTGACTATGGTCTAAGTAATGGAAACGTTGTGCATTTAGTTGTTCGCCTTTCTGACTTGTTGCTAATTCGTGTAAGTACGTGTTGTGGGAAAGATTTCACTTTTCATGTGGAAAGGGGACATGATATTGGTTATGTTAAGCGCAAAGTTGCAAAAAGAAAACTTGAACATGGTGAGGATCAAGAAGTGTTGCTTGATGGTAAACCTGTTGAGGATCAAAGGTTAGTGAATGATCTTTACAAGGATTGTAAGGATGCAGTAATTCATTTGTTTGTGAGGAAGTCTGCTAAAATTAGAGTTGGTCCAGTCGGGAAAAACTATGAGTTATCTATCACCACAAAACGGATCAATGAAACAAAATTCTTTGATTTAGAAAGGAAAAATGATGATACAGAGTTCAATTTTTGTAATTTGCTTCTGAGAAAGCTTCCAATTGGAGAAACTTTTCTGGAACCAGTGGTTGTTAACCCACAGATCAAATTGCCTCTGGAAATAATGTATATGATTAATATGACACTTAGTGGGATGGAAAATGGGAAGAATCCTATAAGATCAACTGAGGGAACTGGCGGGGCTTACTTTATGATGGATGAAACTGGAACTAAATATTGTTCTGTTTTTAAGCCCATAGATGAGGAGCCTATGGCTATTAATAACCCCAGTGGACTTCCATTATCTGAGGATGGAGAAGGATTGAAAAATGGGACAACTGTTGGAGAAGGAGGAATTAGGGAGTGTGCTGTCTATTTTTTGGACCATCCTATAAGTGGCCAAGATTGTTTTCCAAAAGAGATTAAAGGCTTTTCTGGGGTTCCTCCTACCGTTTATGTCAAGTGTCTTCATAAAGGCTTCAATCATCCAGGAAAAGTTCATCTCAAAACTGGATCCTTACAAATGTTTATGGAGAATAAAGGTAGCTGTGAAGACATGGGCCCAAATGCTTTTCCTGTTCAGGAGGTGCACAAGATTGCTGTGTTGGATATACGGATGGCCAATGCAGATAGGCATGCTGGAAATATATTAGTGACTAAAGGTGAAGATGGCCAAATTGTGCTTGTCCCTATTGATCATGGCTACTGCTTGCCATATACTGTAAGTTCGCTCCACCCTATCTTACAATGCTTAAATTCCTGGAACCGTGATTTTCGTCTCATTTTTATGATGCTGACTGACAAAGTTTGAAAATCTGACCAGCCATACTGTTTTCTTTCGTGAACTTGTGATATTTGATATTGGCCACAGCATGATTTTGACGAGATTATAAGTTTCTTGCATAAATGTTCACATTTGCTACAATTTTTCTTGCATCGATGTCATCTGTTTCGAATTGTGTAATGGACTATGAATCTCAACAATGTTCTTATTGTCTTGTAGTTTGAAGACTGCACATTTGACTGGCTTTATTGGCCTCAAGCCCGCAAACCTTTCACCAAGGATACCCTTGAGTACATAAAATCTTTGGATGCAGAAAAAGACATAGAACTCCTCAAGTTCTACGGCTGGGATCTCCCGATCGAGATTGTTCGTGTGCTACGCATCTCGACCATGCTTCTAAAGAAAGGAGCTGATAAAGGGCTTACCCCTTTTACCATAGGGAGCATGATGTGCAGAGAAACAGTCAAGAATCCTTCTATCATTGAAGAGATCTTGCAAGAAGCGGAGGCTTCTTGCATCCCTGAATCAAGCGAAGTTGCCTTCCTTGAGTGCGTTTCCAGCATTATGGACCGTCAGATCGATTTGAGATGCTGATCATGTAATCAATGCTTGTAAGTCCCGGGTATATATTCTGCGAATGTTCGTCTTTCTGTGTGTCGTTTTCATTGTGAAAATATATCAGTGAGTGTTGTTGGTATGTTTTCTTCATCCTTAATTAACTGTTTGGTGTATGTTTCTGTGTTTGGATGAAATAATATGAACATTTCCAAGCACACTCATCAATTTTTTGTAAGAACGATATGGACCAATTAGAGTATGCCACTTGTCAAACATACAAATGAAGATCCAATCTAGGTTTAGCAACAGCAAATAAAGGGCGTGATTTGGGCATCGTCATCCCATAAACCTCCGTCGTATCAATTTCCTCCGGCGTCAATCCATCTGGCGGAGTCCAATCAAAAGAATGCAGTAACCGAGCCAGCGCCATTAACACCATCGTCACCCCAAGCGGTGCGCCGGGACATTTTCTTTTCCCAGCACTAAACGGCAAAATCTTAAAATCCACGCCGTGGCTGATCTCGACACGCGCACCGCTCTCCAGTAAATGTCTCTCCGGTTTGAACTCATCGACGTTATCCCAGATCTTGGTGTTCCTTCCCAAACCATGGGTGTTGATGAAGACACGTGTTTTCGCCGGAATATGGTACCCGTTAATCGATGTGGGTCGGATCGATTCGTGAGGAATAAGAAAAGGTCCAGCTGGATGAAGCCGGAAAGTCTCGCGAACAACGCAGCGTAAGTAATTCAGATTGGGCAAATCGGATTCCTCCACCATCCGATCACGGCCGACGACTATATCCAATTCTTGCTGTACTTTTTTAAGTACATGTGGATTCTTAATAAGCTCCGTCATCGTCCATTCGTTAGTCACCGCCGATGTATCCGTAGCCGCCGCTATCATATCCTGAATCAGTGCTTTAATCTCAATATCAGTCATTCTTTCTTCTCCATCTTCTCCAGGTAAAGAAAGCAGAATATCAACAAAATCAACGAATCCCTCCTTCTCTCTGGTTTTGTTCTTATGTTCTTGAATTATATTCGTATGAAATTCATCTACTCTTTTCTCAACTTCCCTCATTTTTTTTTCACAGCTAAACGGATCAATCCATCTCCAAAAGGGTAAATAATCACCCAAATAAATCATCCCCAGCAATCTGAACAGCTCGTGCGTTATCCCCATGAACTCCATAGCTTCTTCTCGACCCGCAGAGCCAGTACCGAAGTACTGTTTCCCAAGTAACATTCTGGTAATATTATTCATCGAAAAAGCTCCAAGTACATTCCTTAAATTTACAGCTTCTCCTTTCTGAGCTATTTCCAGTACATCTTTAACCATATGTTTAGCTTCATCCAATCTATGAATCATGAAAGAATCAAGCCTTTTGGTCGTCAACAAATTCTCCATACATATTCTTCGAAGTCTTTTCCATTTAGGGCCGAGGGGAGCCAAAGCAACATCACCGCAGCCGTAAGCGAGATGCAGAGCTGCGACAGTTGTTGGTCGTGATGCAAATACATTGTCTTGATTTTGAAGAATTTCACGTATGATTTGTGGATCATTTGTTGTGATTGCGTTCACTTGACCCAGTTTCAGGTATACAAGAGGACCGTATTTTTCGCAGAGTGCAGCGAAATGTCTATGTGGTAATATACCTATTTGTAGAAGGTTTCCTAAAATAGGCAATTTTGGAGGACCTGGAGGTAATTTCATATATTCTGTTTTGAGATAAAAGCATAAGATCTTCTTGATTATGGCGTAGAAAGAAAGAAGAACTAGAAAAAGAGAAAGAAAAGACATTTGTCACAAGTGTATTGATTTGTAGAGAGTTAAGTGTAATTTATTTGGCTTTTGGTTCATCACCATCTTTGCATTTTTAGCATCAACTTTATTGGTTGAAAAGTAGCTTCATCACCATCTTTGCATTTGTTAACAACTCATGACATGCTACATCAATCTAACACTCTTATTCGATTCGAACTAATAGAATTTAATTTGTTTGTTCATATTATAATTCTCACATAAAAATTTATTCGAATTTTTTTATATTTCTAAAATTTTATTCGTGTTCTCATCTATTTTATTGTGTTCAAACTTGTTCATGGAGAAATAATATTAAAATACTCAAATTGTATGTTTGTGGTTAGAATTTTTTATTCAACCTTGTTTTATTGTTAGAATAGTGTTCATATTTTTATTTGAACGAATAAATACAAACATGAACTTATGGAACAATATATATTCACGAAATATTTGTAATTTTTAAGAGCACTTTATAGGCCAAAAAATGTGAAGAATCAATGAAAGGAATAATTTCACAATTCCACTTCATTTGTACAAAATGATGAAAGATTTTCACAATTACAACACAAATAAAGGCAGAGAGAATTGAGATAGATAAGATAATATGATTCTACTGTACAGAAAGAGATACAACACATTGAATTTATTTTGTGAAGAAGGCTGGGCTCACATTACATCTAAGAACTCATTCACTGGTCTCCGTTAATGCCGAAAATACGAACTTTGTGCATATTTGGGAACTTAGCGATGAACAAAACAAGCACAGAAAGTGTGTTGAGTAAGAGCATGGGGTGTTGGTAATCACTTGTATGGGAAGCTATTAGATATCTGCAAACATTACATATACAAATTACTTCATGCATATGCATCAACTGTTGTATAAATCTATATACTTCCATGGAATTTAATGATTAAAGCATTCTGAATATGGCAACTGAGAACTTACAGAACAACAGGAACAACAGTGAGGAACTTCCTGTTTTGCGTCAGCTGCTTTCCATTGTCTATTTGTTCCCACCAAGTCAAACCATTATAAATTCCCTGATCATCACCAAACGGGGTTCCTTTCTTCCAGTGGAAGAAATGATAAGTGATCTGAACATACAATCAATCATGTCAAAAGATTACAAACCTAGCCAAATTTAATCATGTACCAAACAATGAACAATACCCATGCAAATAACTGAGAATAGATTGGTGAAAACCGAAAGAAGATACGGGTAATTTCTATAGTTTTCAGAGCAAAAACAAGCACAAGGGCAACAAACAACAAACAAAAATGTGTTGAGCACATATATACATATTAATCATAAAAAGACTATGGGTTAGAATAAGGATCTAAGAGTATTGGTACATTCATGCTGCGCATAATAAAGCAGAAATGAGGAATCTTTTAATATGGAGTTACATAAATTCCAGTCCATATACTAAATAGAACAACAAAATGCCAACAAGTTCATCGCTCTCTATAAAGGCAACTTGGGCAGGAAATCCCAGTAACCAACTAAGTAAATACTTAAATATATTATCATACACAAATTCTCAAAACATACAAGTCAATTCCATCAGTTCTCCGAACTAAAAATGAGATAATAAAAAAAACTACTTAATGCAGTTGCTCGAATCAATCTCAAATAGAGCATCGTTAACACAGTTGATAACCACGAAGAATTTTTCCCTGAACGATCACAAAAACAAACCCACAAACAAAGGAAATCCAGCAAGGAGGTGATTGAATTACCAAGAAATGTGAGAAATTGACGATCGTCCATGCCATACCAGAACTACAATTAGTAACAGAGAGTACAGTCATCCAAGAGAAAAAGACAATCAGTATGTAAGTAGTCCAAACCCCAGGATACGTGAACCACTCAGTGTTCCGGTTCAGATCCGGCGGCGGCACCATCTTGACATAGAGGTTGCCCATCATCTTGGTAACCAGATTCAGTCAAGAGATAAATGAAACCGAAAGAAGTATAATTGACGTCAAGATCGCTGAGGAAGGGACCTTCGAATTCCGATAGCAAATTGCGTGCTTCTCTCAATTCCTTCGGCACTACACCACAAGGGCCAAGTGGGAAGAGTTTACGGGCCTGTATATATACAACCCAGATTCGTACATCAGGTACATTGGGCTTGGTCCAGCCCAGCCTATGTAACGGCCCAAACATTTAATTAATCATGAACTTGTAAAATTGACATTAGCCCATTATCAATGAGTAATAATCTAATCATTTTATTTTTATTCTTCATAAACTTATGACATCATTTTTAATTTTTCTTCATGCATATAATGCTTTCTCTATTCAAATTAATTTTCTATCTTTTTATCTCATCAAGTTTCTCTCTATTATTCAAATTAGTATTTATTATTAAATTCAACTTATTATATTTCTTATATTTTTAATATAATTTAGTAGTGTAAATCAAATATTATTTTATATATTACTAATAATCCATAAAGTAACAATCAAAATATGATTCTGAATGTCAAATGTCAATATATAATCGTTATTTCTAGATATCATATCATTATCTTTGTATTACGATTAGTTATCCTTTTATTTCGAGTTTCATATAATAAAAGCGTATATTTCAATTAATTATAAATCAAACTATATTTTATGATAGATAATTATTCCGAAAACAATTATACATTTAAAATACAAAATAAATTAAATATATTTATTGGGTGACACCCAAAATAGTCAACAAAAATTGGGTGTTTGGCTAATTGAATCCTTAAGTTTTCTAATTTTGACGATTATAATCCTTAAAGTTTGATGATGCAAATCATGTTCTCATAATTTGTATGATTTGATACCCCCACTCAAAGTTGGACGTATGTGTCATAATTGACATTCAGAATTTATAATTTTGCCAACAAAAGTTCAATGGAATGTGTAGTCCTGAATTTGGTTTTTTTTTATGTTTTTAGTCTCTCACACTGTACGAGTCCCTAAACTTTATTATGGTCTTCAAAGTTTGTATTGATAAATTTGATCTACAAAATGTATAATTAGGCGTGCATGATCCTCATAGTTTGTAATAGCAAAATTAATCCATAAAATTTGTATAAATTTGGTCAATTATTTAAAATTTATGTTATATAATTCGGGTGTGCCGATTTGGTCAATTATTTAAAATTTATGTTATATAATTCGGACGTGCCGATTTTGATTGGTATTTAAACAAAGTACCATTGATACATGTTTTATAGGAGAAAATTGTTTATCATAACAGTGTCATACTAAGTTTTTTACTTTTTAACCCTCATTTTAAATTGTATAACAATATAATACTGATAACTTTTAAAATTGTCTACATATTAGTGATGTTGACCTATATATAATTACTAATTAGTTTAATTCATATTTAATGTACAATTTAAATAGAATTAGTTCATTGGTTATTTTAAACGAATAAAATATTTGTTGAAATTAATATTTTAAATCTATCATTAAAATGAATTAATTTAATTCATATTTAGTCAATCATGATAATATTTCACAAGCCATAATTCTTTTTATATTTAATAGGTAGCATGATATGAATTAAATTATTGATGATTTAAAAATGAAATAATATAAATAGTCATGATTATGATGATATTTTATAGAATTTAAGAATAAAAAAGTAATTGATCCAAACTCAAATATAAAATAAATAGATTTAAACATGAATGAAAATGAAAATTTAAAAATATAAAATATATTTGGAATTAATTTTAATGATAGCTTTTGTTTTACTTGTTCATCTGCTTATATAATTCATTGGTTTCGTAAACAGCCCCAAGTTAGTTACTTAATTAATTATTATTTCAAAGTATTTTAAATAATTAATATTTTTTAATTAGTTAAATTAGATAATAAAATATTATCATAATTGACAACTATTTAAGTTTATTCATTTTAAATAACCAATGAATTAATTCTTATCAATCTACATGTTAAATATGAATTAAATTAAATTAATTAGTAATTATTAAATGTCAACTTAATGCAGTATGCAACATTTTAAAAGTTGTCAGTATCATATTAATATTAAATATAAAATAACAATTAAAAAACGTATGACCTGACAGTGTTACAGACAAAATTTTCTATGTTTTGTAGCAGGTCGGATCTAATTGTTTAATTGGAAAAAAATATATGAAGTTTGTATCTTTTTATTATTATTTTGCAAAGTAAGAACACTATAAATTAAGAAATATTTAAGGAATTGTGTATTTTTCTCTATGTTAATAAATATTTTATTTTATTATTCTAATACAAAGATAATATATGATCTATACGGATCAAATGTTATATCGATCGACATAGGTTTTTAAAACGTTGATTTGGTACCATTATCCAAACAACTTGTTGTGGTATGAAAACCGAGGGTGTCAACAGTCGTCTGGTTCGTTGCAAGACGAACTCGGTTTTAATTTGTTTTGTAGGGGGGAAACGATTTAGAATCAAATGGAAAAAGACAGTGCAATTTTAGAGTAGAAAACCCCTGGAAAATGGGGAAAAAAATCAATTGACTAAGAGCTAAAAATGCTCTTAGCCGATCCAATAACAAAGTTGTTCGTTACACATGTCATATTTGTTCTTTGGATACAACAAATGAAGGGAAAGTGATGTGACCCCCGAAATTAATCAACCCGTAACCCACACCTTGATGTGACCCTCAAAGTTAGATAACCAATAACCCACAAATATATGGAATAAAAGTAAGAAACATAAAATTGTACTCAAATAAAAAGAAGGATAAAAGTGTCACACTCACATAACATAGAAGGAATTGAGAGTGATAAACAAGATGAACGCCACAAGATAAATTTTGATAAGTTCGGAATAGTTCATCAAATAACCTAAGGAGGAACCCTCACACATAATCAATTAAAAGTTCTTTAATTAGAGTCCTAGAGACTTATTTATAACAAAACCTAATAACACAAACTACTTTGATCTAATGATCTTATTCTCGGCCTAACTTTAGACATTAAGTAAATTGGACCTAAATTAAACGAAACTTAATAAAATAAAATATCTTGATGGCTCCTTCAATCTATCATCAATTAACTTTCCAAGTCCATCCCTCCAAGTAAAACAAATTAAGTCTTCGATTGTCCATTTTGTGGGTCTCATCAGAAAGCATAAGGGAAGCAAGAGAAAAACAGAAGATGAGAGTTTTGTTTTCGCTCCCAAGTGTCCCTTTTATATGCATTTTCTGCTGTGTGAATAGTAGAGTGTCGTTTTGTGCTTGTCCCATGTGGCTAGGTCGGCTCGTGTCGGGCGGGACAGTCGTCGGCCGTAGCTCTGGCCGGCTGCGTGGCGCCAAGCCTTTCGGCGCTACTAGCCGGCTGTCTCCAGACTATGAGAGGCTCGTACAACTCTGTTAGGCATGCATCTGATAAGATTATCAGATATTATTGTCGCATGTTAAGGAGTGCGGATGGCCCGAAGCACAGTCTGTGCGTTCTAGACCGATCGGTCCCGATGAGGGGGAGAACACATGATTCCATCGATCGGTCCCGATCACTAAGATTGGGCCTTCGGGCCCAACTGTTCTCGCCAGACCGTCCATTCGTGGGGGCTGGATATGGGCCTCCAAATTCGGTTTATGTCACTTGGGCTGACCTAGCTAAGCTTGGGTCTAACCAGGTTCAGGGTACCGGGTTACGAAGGTCTCAACACAACAAAATCATAAGAAACATAATAGAAAATATAGAAATTGCTCCTTTGGTCACCAAAGTTTTGAAAGATAAATTTAGTCCTCAAAATTTGGATAATTTAGCAAATTTGGTCCCCAAATTTTGTTAATTTGACAAATTTGATCTTCAAAGTTTAACATTTTGGCAAAACTAGTCCCCAAAGTTTACACACACTAACAAATCTAGTTCCAAACAAATATTGGGCAAAATCAGTTGCTAACATCGTTAGTTTTACCGTTAGGGTCCGACCAGATTATTTTTTAAATACAATTTTTAAAATATATTTTTTTTAAAAACTTGAAATAGTTTTTTTTTCGATATTTTGACCGATACGCCCGATACGGGTTTTCCGTATCCGACCCGAAAATTATTTAAAAAATGTATTCTTTATTTTTTTTCTAAAGATTTTTTTTGTATCGGGTGGAATACCTTACAAATCATACCGAGCTGGAACATATATCCGGATTGGTATACTAGCCAGTACGACAAAATCGGTCAGCACCGATATTTTGACATGTATATATCGACAAACAATTACATCCAAACTTCAACAAATATATATCATCAAATATTAATAAACTTCAAGTGTTGACAACAAGTTAGTATGGTGGATATATGTTCGGTTAAAAATTACAGATCGGATGTAACTCACGGTCTTGCAAAAAAATCAATGAGTCACCTATGTAATTGTCAAAAATCATCAAAATAAATTTCGAAAAACAATTACCTTGAAACCAAAACAAATAAATCTCATCAATCATTAATAAAATTAGAGAGTTGAAATTCGGAATACAAATTGGTATCGTGGTTATATATTCGGTGATAATTGCAAATCGGATATAACTCGAAGTCTTCCAGAAAAAATCAATGAGTCACCTATGTAGTTGTCGGAAATCATCAAAATAAATATCGAGAAACAATTACATCGAAACTTCAACAAATAAATCTCATTTAACATTAATAAATTTCAAGTGTTGATATTCAGAATACAAATTGATATATTCGGTCGACAATTAAAATCGGATATGAGACTAATAATTTTTCAATTTATAAACACTGAAATGCATCGTGAAAATCATATTCATACATATCGGTCTTCAAAAACATCATGTTATTTCGTTGGGGCCTAAATTTGTCAAATTATATAAACTCTGAGGATTAAATTAGTCATTCAAAAATATGGAGACTAAAATTGTCATATTTTACAAACTTTGGGGACCATTAATAGCGTTAGGGACTAAATTTACTAAAATCCCAAAACTTGATTATCAAATTTGCGTAATTTTAGTTCGGGGACCTTATTGCCTAAAATTAAAACTTTGAGATCCAATTATGCAAAACAAACAAAAGTTTTGGGATTAGTTTTACCAACATAAAACTTTGGGGATTGGTTTTGCCAAAATATATAAAATTTGAAGACCAAAATTATCAAAACGTACAAACTATGAGGATCAAAATTACCTTCCGCCCAACTATATTGGGTTTGAAAACACTCCACACCAAAAACTATTTTAATAAAAAATTTAATACTCAATTTTGTGAATCCATGACTTCAATTGCCATATGAAACTACAAGGTTTTAACCTATATTGTACCAACAATGAGGCGATATTCGTTAATTTTTTGTGAATCCGATTATGATATATTAAGGATTCGTTGATTTAAAAAATATAAATATATTATTTTTTTACAATGTATTTAATAATCAAATAATATTTCAAATCATTTCGATTTATATATTATAAAATTTCATATAAATTAATTAAAAAATACTTTTTTTCGTTTTTCTTAAAATTGTCTAATATTACACACCCTTACACGAATCTAAACGAAGCGTGAACCTAGGTTTTAACACGTAAGTCACTTTCCATGTCAACTTAAAGCGTGATACTTGAAGTGAAGCGTGCCTCCTTTATGTTCTTTTATGTGTACATCTAAATTTTTTTAGGGGTTAACGTGCGCCAATTCAAAAGGAGTTGGACTAACGGAGAAAAAGGTTCCTGACGGAAACATTCATGCTCCACCATTTAATAAATAGCCTTGTGGTTAACGGCGTCATCATTTTAATTACCCACGTTTTACCTTATAAACACCTTCCTCGAACTTTCTCACTCTCAACTCCTCCCATATCCTTTCAGGGTTTTTTAATTTTTCTGTTTTAAAAAATATTTTATATCATATTTAATTCTTTTAAAATAATAACAAGTATTTTAATTTTATTTAATTACAATTATTATTTTTTCAAAATAATAATTAAATTAATAACATTTAAATAACGATTCAGAATGAACTATTACTAACCAGGGAAAAAATCAATACCAATTTAATAACGATTCTATCTAGTAAAAATTTTGATTTAATAAACAAACCATATTTGAGAAAATTGCACACCTCCATAAATGAATGAGAAGCCCTACAATCTTATCAAAATTGATAATCTAACAGAGTAATAATTCTACGATGCAAAATGATATAATTATTATTTTTCATTTTTTGATATTTAGTCTTGAATTAGTCAATCATTGTACAAATCTAATAATTAACTATCATTTTTAACGTAATATATTAAAATTTAAATTATAATAATACCATAACTCATTTATTAATTATATCAAAGGCATGAATACCTAATATTATATTTTTATTTATTTTATTATCTATTTCTTATTTATTTTTATTATTATATATATATATATATACTGTCAAAATGATATCTAATATATAATATTATTTGCGTAACTAAAATTTTATCTTTACAATGTACATCAATAAATGGTACCATGATAGTGTCCCCTCATGCCAATGTCTTAGTCTAATTCTATAGAGTATAGACCATTGGGTGAGATTATAGACTACAATTTATTTGTATATAAATTTTATAAAAAATACTAAAATTTTATAGACTACAATTTTCATCTAGCCATGAGTATATTGGTTTAGTTTACGCCTAAATAATGTTGGGTTAAGATATACAAGAATTGTTATATAAAATCATTATTATAAATAAATAAAATTCATTATTATCGTATTTTTCTGACCGTTAAAAAAATTTAGTTATTCAAGTTTTCTAAATTCATAATTTACATAATTTATTTAAATAAAATAGATCAACTTAGTATTATTGTGAATTTTTTTTATTAATGAAATTAGCCTCAATGTTTACATAAACCACTTAGTATTATTATCGCTATTATAATTAATTATCCTATGATAAATTCATATTTAAGATTTCTTTGGAATATGGGGAATAGTACAAAACTATCTCAATCAATGTCCAATTTGAATCAATATAGAAGATTTTGTATTAGTAATAAAAAAATTTTAAGAAAAATCCTTATAATAAAAAATTAACTTCAAATTACACATGGTTGCAAGAAAGATAGATTTGTTTGGTTCACATTTTTTAAATTAAGATGTGGTGAACTATGGTGAAGTGTGGTGAAATATGATGATCGTAAATTTTTTAAAAAAACTATAAATAAAATTGTTGGTAAAATTGTGATATTATGATCGTTATTTACGTAAAAATATCTTTATCTATAAAAAAATTATAAATATAATAATATTAGAATTGTTACAAGTAATAGTAAATTAGTATTTTTTTAGTCATATTTCGTTTTAGCAGCTACGATGAAATTATGATTTTTTAGCGATAAACGCACCGTAAATTTGGTTTTATTTTGGTGTATGTTAAAAAATCACGATTTGAAAATCTCACCGTACTTTTAATTTGAGAACCAACAACCTCATAATTTAATCATTCATAAATTCTAGTATAATGACCAAATTTGAAAATAATACTAAGTTGAAGTACTAAATTTGTAATATTATTAGATAAAGATATAAAATTTTAAAAAATAAAATAAAATTAATTGATCATATTATTAAATATCTAGATATACTAGAGCTATTGATTTAACCATTAAACTAGTTAAAACCACGTTATTATTTTAGAATTATATTATTATTTATTAGTTAATCTAATTATTGTGAACGGAGGCAGGAGTTGACGCATGTTCACGCGACAGTGAACTTCAACTTTTTCAAACCAACAAGAGAACCTTCTAAGAAACTGCTCAGCTCACTCTATATGTATATATATTCTAACAATCCATCCACAATTTACTACACACTTCTTCGTGTTTGATCCTTCTCAGGTTCTCTGTCTTTGTTTATCAGTAGAAAAATATGATCTTTTTAGGGTTCTAACTCTTTGATGATTCAGTAGAGTGTCTTTATATTTATCATGAAAATGGGAAAAGTGATGAGTTTGAAAAGGTGGTAAAGAAGAATCTTTCAATCTCTTTCACCATTTGGATTTTGATATGATCCTTTTGGTATTAGTATCACTTCAAATTTTGAAATTAGCGTAAAGCGCCTTCTTTCATTACAAGTAGCTCTACTTCTACATCAAACTTATACCCCCACAAAGAAAAAAATACATACATGTCGCTAACTTGAGCTACTTTTTTCACCCACTAAGTGGGGCTGGCTAGTTACATTTCTGTAATTTGCATGAATTGGGTTTCCTTCATGATCGATATATATCACGCCATTGTCATTTGTTTCGCTGTTCTTTTTCATATGGGTTGCATTTTTCTTTATTCCAAAGCATAAATGACTTGTTGGGTTCTTTATCCTTTTCTCATATTGTTGATTTGCTGACGATTGTGTTATCGGAATCGCGATTTTGTAGGTTTTATTAGAATGGGAGATTTGGGTTTTGACAAGGCATGGGCATGGCCTATTGATCGTTGTCTGAAGGAGTATAAGGTGGAATTGAATAAGGGTTTAAGCAAAGAGGAGGTAGAAAAGCGTAGAGAGATTTATGGGTGGAATGAATTGAAAAAAGAGATTGGGAAACCAATGTGGAAGCTTGTTTTGGAACAATTTGACGATGTTCTTGTTAAAATTCTCTTATTTGCTGCTTTTGTTTCCTTTATAATAGCTATTTTTCAAGGTGATGATTCTGGTTTTGAATCATATGTTGAGCCTCTTGTTATAATCTTGATTCTGATTCTCAATGCAATTGTGGGTGTTTGGCAAGAAGGGAATGCTGAAAAAGCCCTTGAAGCTTTAAAAGAAATGCAATCTGAATCTGGTAAAGTGATTAGAGATGGCAATTTAGTTCCTAATTTGCCTGCTCGTGAGCTTGTTCCTGGAGATATTGTTGAGTTAAGAGTCGGTGATAAAGCTCCTGCTGATATGAGAATTATTCTACTTAACACCTCGACTTTTCGAGTCGAGCAAAGCTCGTTAACAGGAGAATCGATGCCCGTTTTGAAAGGAATCAATCCGGTTTTTATTTCCGATTGTGAGTTGCAAGCTAAAGACAATATGGTCTTTGCAGGGACAACAGTTGTTAATGGAAGTTGTGTTTGTGTAGTTGTGAATATTGGGATGTTTACTGAGATTGGTAAAATACAGACACAAATACATGAAGCTTCAATGGAAGAAAATGAAACTCCACTTAAGAGAAAGCTTGATGAATTCAGTAATAAGCTTACGTTTGCTATCGGAATCGTTTGTCTCGTCGTTTGGATCATAAATTACAGAAATTTCTTCACTTGGGAGATTCTTGAAAATGGTAAGCGTTCAAATTTCAAATTCTCTTTAAACAAATGCACTTACTATTTCAAGATTGCTATTGCTCTTGCTGTTGCTGCTATTCCAGAAGGTCTTCCTGCTGTAATAACTACATGTTTAGCTCTTGGTACTAGAAAAATGGCTCAGAAGAATGCTATTGTTAGAAAACTTCCTAGCGTCGAGACATTAGGATGTACTACGGTTATTTGTTCGGACAAAACAGGAACACTTACTACAAACCAAATGTCTGTAACTCAGTTTCTTATCTTCGGAGATAATCCGGAATCTTCTAGAGTTTTTCGGGTTGATGGTACGACTTATGATCCGAACGATGGAGGGATAGTTGATTGGAGTAGCTTCGATATTAACGTGAATACACAAACAATGTCTGAAATTTGTGCAGTTTGTAATGATGCTGGTGTCTATTATGATGGTCGTTTATTCAGAGCAACTGGTCTTCCAACTGAAGCAGCTCTCAAAGTATTCGTTGAAAAAATCGGAGGCACAGAAGAAAAAGTTCAGTATTCGAATGATCGTAACAAAGTTCAGTTAAACTGTTGCGAGTATTGGATAAAAAGATCACGTAGATTAGCAACACTGGAATTCGATCGAGTTCGAAAGTCGATGAGTGTCATAGTACAAACGGAGAAACGGACTAAAAACCGTCTTCTTGTAAAAGGTGCAGTCGAGAGTTTGCTAGAGCGATCTTCTTACATTCAGCTTGCGAATGGAACTACATGTTTAATCGATGACGAGCTTCGACATTCATTATCCATAAAGCTTTTAACGATGAGTTCAAAGGGTTTAAGATGCTTAGCATTGGCTTATAAAGATGATCTAGGAGAATTTTCAGATTACGACAATGAGAATCATTTTGCTCATTACAAGCTCCTTGATCCTTCTTGCTATTCAGACATAGAAAGCAACTTGATATTTGTCGGGATAGTTGCAATAAGAGTAAGCAATCCACTGTTAAAAACCGAAACCGAAACCGGTTACTATAACACGAATCGTTCTAATACATTTTCATATCGAAATGCAGGACCCTCCACGTGAAGAAGTACATAAAGCAATTGATGCTTGTAGAGAAGCAGGGATCAAGGTAATGGTGATAACTGGAGATAATAAATCAACAGCTGAAGCAATCTGTAAGGAAATCGGTTTATTTGAGCAAGACGAAGATTTAGTAGGGAAAAGCTTCACTGGTAAAGAGTTTATGTCTCTTTTACCTACGCAACAGATTGAATTATTGTCCAAGCAAGGAGGGAAAGTATTCTCTCGGGCAGAACCTCGTCATAAACAAGACATTGTAAGAATGCTCAAAGGAATAGGCGAAATCGTTGCAATGACTGGAGATGGTGTTAATGATGCACCTGCCTTGAAACTTGCTGATATTGGAATAGCAATGGGAATTGCTGGAACAGAGGTGATTAATTCATCATTTACCATTTTTTTTCATGGTTGTCAAAATACAAAAATCCTCGTTTATAAGAGTGGTGAAATCACATGTAATCGGTTTGTAAAGCCTTTTTAATGTGATTCACTTCTCTTATGGATTGGGCTACATCAACATTCTTCGGCCCATTAAATCATGTATTTCTATATGGTAACGGAGCTGCATGGTGAGTTTCGGGCTGGTCCGTACTGGTTTAGGCGAAAAAAAAACTCTGGTAGAAAAGCACATCGGGCGTAGGCAACAAAAAAATATATCGACCTATGATTCGAGCATTACCGAGTATATTAAAGCAAATTTGAACCGGACCAAGGCCAGTTCGACTTGCGGGGAGTGTTGAAATATATCCCACATCATACAAAAATCCTAGTTTATAAAAAGAGTGAAATCACAAGTAATCGGTTGCCAAGCCTTTTAATTGTGATTCACTTCTCTTATGGATTGGATATACCCAACACTCTTTCGGTCCATTAAATACTGAAAACTTCATCACGATTCAGGTAGCAAAAGAAGCATCAGATATGGTGTTAGCAGATGACAACTTCAGCACAATTGTTTCAGCTGTATCTGAAGGGCGATCAATATACAATAACATGAAAGCTTTTATAAGGTTTGATTAAAAAACCTTCTCTTTTGAACTTTCTTTACTGGATTAATGTAAGTGCAACTACAGATACATGATTTCATCAAATGTGGGAGAGGTTATGTCTATATTTTTAACTGCGGCAATTGGAGTACCTGAATGCATGACGCCGGTGCAGCTTTTATGGGTTAATCTAGTTACAGATGGTCCACCAGCAACAGCACTTGGGTTCAACCCAGCTGATATTGATATTATGCAAAAACCACCAAGGCGTAGTAATGATCCATTGATTGATTCTTGGGTTCTCTTTCACTACGTGGTTAGTTTTCTCACTTGTTTAGTTGCTTATACCGTTGAATTTGTCCCGTTATAGAAGTGGGGATTGATTAGATTCGAATATCATTACATAATGGTTTGATCAAATCTTTTAATTGTGTGACTTCCTACTTTAATCCCCTTCATTCACGCTCTCCATCGTAGATTTCAGCAATATTCTATAATTACAACATAGTATCAGAACTGGTTTGATTCATTTAAATTCACAAGTCCAAAACTTATGGCTAGATTTGAGGTGGATGTTGAATTGGTCCCGCATTGGTTATAGAAGTAAGATTGATCATGTTTATGAAGATGAGCAATGTCGTCGTTTGATCAAGTCTTTTAAATGTATGATTTTTTTTCCTTAATCTTGTTCATTCACGTTCACTCATCTCAATTTCTGCTAGATTCTATAATTTCAACATGATATCAAAATTAGTTCGAATCATTTATATTCCCAAGTCCAAAACTTATGGTTCTACTTGAGGGGAGTGTTGAATTTGTTCCACATTAGTTATAGAAATGTGATTTATTAGATTTATAAAGGTGAGATTGACATTACTTGATCACGTCTTTTAAATGTGTGACTTCCTCTTCTTATTCCAGTTCGTTTACACTCTCATCGTAATTTCGGTTAGATTGTATAATTTCAACCTATCTTATTTACTTATTTGGTTATCCTTACAGGTCGTTGGATCTTACGTCGGTGTTGCTACAGTAGGAATATTTGTTCTATGGTACACTCAACCGGCATTCCTAGGAATAAGCTTGATCGGAGATGGGCACACACTGGTTGATCTATATCATCTTCGTAACTGGGGAGAATGCGCTTCATGGTCTAACTTCACAGTTTCCCCATTCACAGTCGCCGGTGGCCGGAAAATCACATTCTCCGATCCATGTTCATATTTTACGACAGGAAAAGCGAAAGCCATGACACTATCACTCTCTGTACTGGTTGCAATTGAGATGTTCAACTCTTTGAACGCACTTTCAGAGGAAAATAGCTTAACCCGAATGCCACCATGGACAAATCCTTGGCTTCTTGTAGCAATGGCGTTCTCATTTACACTGCATTGTGTCATACTTTACGTCCCTTTTCTTTCGAATGTGTTTGGTGTAGTGCCTCTTGGGTTGAATGAATGGCTTGTTGTGATCATGATTGCTGCACCTGTGATTCTTATTGATGAAGCTCTTAAGTATATGGCGAGGAGAGGAAGAAGACATGTTCACTTCAAAGTGAAGAAAGCTTAAGGATTTTAGTTTCTTAGTACCTTATAATAAAACTTGTATGTGGCAGATTTGTGTTTGTATTTTAAAAGATTGGTTTGTATTGCGCCAACTTTAAAATAGTTCAAAGACTTTGACCCAATCATTTATGAATTATATTTAAAACACACAAAATTGATATAATATTTGCCATTGATCTCAAGATTTTAAATTTGTCAACATAATGATATTCAAGTTTAATAATTGCATAATGGGCCCTTGAAATATCCAAAATATTTACATTTAATTTTAACATAATCCTAACATAAACGTTGAAAGAATATAATTTAATGAGTAAAAGGGTACGGTTTCCAAATTTATTCTTCGTACACCATTTTTAAACTTTAATAATATCACATTTACACTATTTTAAACATTAGAGGTTTATTGTATTTTTTCAATAATATATATTGATCAAGAAAATGATACGTTTTGTCCACAAAGTTTCGTGATTTTGACAAATTTATTTCTAAATTTTAGTGTGTACGACTGCATTGATACAAAAAAATTTCAATTTTGGCAATTGATACATTATGCTAAAATCAAATTCGAGTACCATATTTTCCACTTTGAAATGATTTTTCAAATTTTACAAACTTAAATAATTAAAATTTACTAAAACATTAAAATTTGAAGAGTAAATATATCATTACAAACCATATGGATAAAATTGATCAAAATTAAGAAAGTTTGGATATTGAATTTAAATCTGATATGTAAAATAGTTGGATTTAATTGTGAAGTCTTATAGCGTGAAAAATAGTAAGTTTCAATTTCATAAAGTCCAAGAATTGAACTCTAAAGTAATGTTTTAAATTTATGGTATATTGTAAATTTCGATATTTTACCAAAATAACGGTCGGTACGAGTTTTTTCGGGTCGAGTATTATTTTAAAAAAATAAAAAATAAAATTTTTATAAATTAATTTATTTTAATATTTCGGTACATATCCGGTATACCGATCTAATGAATTTGTCCAATATATCGATTGGTACCGATTTTTAAAATATTGCTCCAAAGGGGATATGATCCGGGGTAATATCGGTATCGTAAAATGGGTGCAGTTACAATTTACATAACACCCAATAATAGTTGTAGTTAATACACTACAGCCGGGCCATTTGGTTGGTCAACAAAATGGACCACTCTTTGATGATTATAACCATTTCAACAGCATTTTTCGCTTTCATGGTTCACCTCTACTTCCTTATGATTTGCAGATTCACAAAAATGGAGAAAATCGCCTTTCCAAATCCATATCAACAACAAGTTTTGACATATAAAACATAATCTCTTCATTGTAAATGATAACACAGTGCTAACCTGCAATTTCCGCTGCATTTGCTACTTGAAGGACACTATACATTATTAACTCAGTGCTAACGCAGAGTGAGTGTGTGTGTCCATGGAAAAAGCTTACCTCCAGAACAACAAAGAATCGAATAGTTACCACAAACGCGAAACAAATCAAGATCAGATATGACAATTGAAGCAATTGCAAGTTTTCGGAGTAAATGAGCAGAATCCAAAAGGCCTATTCGGAATGTTGCAATTTATAGCATAGCAACACGGCGACGGTAAACAGTAACTTCTACCGGTTCCGCCACAGCAGGTACAAACAGAACAAATCTGGAAACTGCTTAACCGGCGACGCGTATCGTTTAGAAACATCGGCATAAACTTCACATTCCACGGCTCCATAACCGGTACAAGACCTTCATCCTCTTGTTCATTCCCCTGCAAAACACAAGCACATTTTGATTTCGATTTCGCAATTGGAATTAGATAGATCTGAATACGAAATGCTCACAATTGAAGACGAAATAGTAGAAATGAGTAACAGCAGGAGAATTCCGCCCCGCATTTCTTGACAATTCTGGAATTGAGAAAGGAAAAGAGGTCAGTGTGTGTGTGGAAACTGGAAAGGGAAGGGAATAGGGCAGTGATTGATTATAGGTGCTGGGACTGAGAGCTTCATTCCACCATGCTTCCTTCCTTCTCGTATTAAATGTGTGAAATGGTTGGGGGATTTTAATGCATTCCCAACAATAAGCCTTTTTCCCTCACTTTCCTTTTTCCTTTTCATTTCTTTATTTAGGGCATCTACACCATTAATTTATATTATTTTTAATATTTAAAGAAATTAACCAGAAAATAATATAATTAGTTATTAAACTTTTTAATAGTAGAATAATATATTTAATTATCAAATTTTAAATTTAGTCATTCAAATTTGTAATCTTTGACAAAATCATATCACAAAAGTAACTAAATTGGTCACCGAAATTTTATTTTGATCAAAGATTGATTGTGTAATACAAACTAAATTTTCTAGATTGATTTTTCAAAATATACAAATTATGAAGATAGATTTTATCATTTTCATATTTTGAGTATCAAAATTGTCATAATCATAAATTTTAATAATCAAATTTATGTCAAGCCAGAAATTAAGTGCTAACTTAATGTTGTAGATACCCTAATAAATCTATTAATATAGATGTGAAATTTGTCAATGTATGAAGGTTCTATCAAATATCCAACGAGGATAACCGTCACTAGGTTAGGGAAGAGCGGAGAGAAAAAAATTGTAATTGGTTTCAATTGGAAAAATTCGTATCGATTCTAAACAAATGTAAAATATTTATAATAGAATATGACTATTGACTAAACTACCCTGGATAATATTTATATTTACAAGCATAAATTCAACACCCTCCCATCAAGCTTGAACTTCAGTAATTTGATGAACGACATCACAAAGATTCATTTTGTCGAGCAGACGGCTAAAAGTAGAAGCTGAGAGGGACTAGGTGAGCAAGTCGGCAACTTGTTCTCTTGTGAAAATGTGTACCGGTCTAAGAAAACCACTTTTGTAATGATCACGAACAAGGTGACAATCAATATCCAAATGTTTAGTCTGTTCATGAAACATAGCATTTTCTGAAATCTGGATGACAACTTTACTATCACTCCAAAGCTTAATTGGCAAGGATATGAAAATCTGCAAATCACATAATATAAAGGTGAGCCATTTAATTCACAAACTATCGCTGCCATGCTTCTATACTTTGCTTCTGCCGAACTTCTTGCCACTCTATTTTGCTTTTTGGCCTTCCATGAAACCAATGAATTCCCAATAAATATACAGTAGCCGATGAGAGATCTTCTTGTGTCATTACAAGATGCCCAATCTGCATCACAAAATCCTTTGAGTTGAAGTTCTAATGTGGATGAGTATAATAGATCTACTGAAGGTGTTCCTTTCAAATAAAGAACAACATGAATTGCAGCATCCCAATGATTCTTACAAGGTGAACCAAGAAATTCGCTGAGTAGCAAAAGCAACGTCCGGTTTAGTATAAGAAAGATAAAGTAACCTCCCCACAAGCTTCCGATAAAGTTGTGGATCTGATAAGAGCTCATCCCTATCGGTGGCATGCATAAGTTTCAACCCCGGAGGTAATGGAGTGATCTTGGAAGCCTTTTGGGTTAGATTGGTGTCTTGGATGATATTCATGATATATTTCTGTTGCTTCACATGAAGACCTGTAGAATCACGATATATCTCCAAGCCTAAGAAATATTTGGCTGCTCCTAAGCATTTGATTGTAAATTTAGCATGCAGAAAGCATTTGATCATCTCTATTCCATGGACATCATCTCACGTTACCAAGATATCATCTACATATGTGAGTAAAAAAATACTTCATGCACTGGAGATTCGACTAAACAAACAAGAATCATGAGATGATTGCACAAAACCCCGATCAGCCAATGTAGTAGTTAATGTTAAAGCAGAAGAAAGGAAATACAGGGAAGCAAGAATACTTAACCTTTTGTTTTTTCGTCGTCTGTCGCCTCTTCCTTTGATTGTGCAGGTTGAGCGTAGATGGAGAATGTCAAAGTTGAACGAAGGAACGCAGTCGCAAATAGGAGCAACAACGCTGCCCTAGGAGTGAAAAAGGACGCAGAATGGGTTTTTTCACTCAAGAGGGCAGATAGGCACAGATGGCAAAAGTCGCGTTAACAACTCTAATAAAACCGTTTTTGCAACTGCCCATAAAGACATGTGTTTAAAAGACCGGCTGAGGCAGTGAAGAACACAGTGTGTGAAAAACAGAGCCAATCATAACTAGATTTCTGATTACAAATCGGAAATCAAGCACTAAAAGGATCGTAGCGAGACATCAACCAGTATAGTGGGTGANCTTCATTACTACTCTGCAGAAAAATTCCAGTAATTTGTAAGCACAGTATTGAACTTACGGCAATAACCTCCAATCCCTAAATCAAGATTCGAATTGAAGACATTATGTCCAGAAAAAAAACGAATCAAATAATGTGAATATACCGGTAAATCTCTATAAAAAATGAAAAAGTGCATAGAATTCGCTCTTACAATAAATCTAGCCGATGTGACATCCTTAACCGATCCAACACAACCGCAGGCAATCCTACACCTCCGCTTTCCGTTTCTTTCAACGATACAAGAGAACGAAACTGGAGGAAATGATCTCCGGAAACACGAATCCCATCCAAATGTACATCTACTGCAACGGCTACCAATACTTATTGGAAAATTTGCAAAAGAAACCACCCCAGAAATCATTCTTTTGATCAGTACGATTCAGATTCAGACCCAACTTAACTACCATCAATTGCGGCAGAAATACCATCAAATTAGACGGCAGCCATTAGCGAGTGCAGTGAACTCACGCTGCCACTCAAAAACAACAAATTTTTCATCAACCACCAGAACCGAATTCCTTCTACTGCTAACGTAAACTTCCCCAAAAGCAAATTGGAAAATGGAAGATGACGACCAACGATTAATTTAGGATCTTAATTCGGATAATTTTTTTTTCAAAATTGTAAATTAATATATAAATATTAAACACTAATATTTATTTTCAAAAATTATAAAAATATCGTTATGTGTGCAAATAAGCGTTGGTGCGGTTGGTGGATTGTAGATCTAAATTTAATCCCAACATTTAATAATGACCATGTTTTAAATAACGTTGTAGAAATATCGATTGAGATTATTGTATTGTGTTGTGATATAAGTATTTGTGATGTAAGAAAACATAGTTTGAAACACCACAAGTACAAATTGGCTTTTTACCATTATTTTTAATTTGGTTTAAACAATAATTAAATAAAAAATAAAAATAAAATTTTACAAATTGCATTTTGATGACCGTTAGAGAAAAATTTGTTACAATGAGACAGTTATTTTTTGAGTTCAAATAAACACAGTTTATATTGATGTTTGATTTGTATTAAATAAAACCACGATACGGTGACCACACCGTCGTAAACTCACCTTTGTTCCAAACATAGTCAGTATTATGAAGTGAACTAAGAGTTATAAAATTTAAGAAAGTCTATTTTAATAAATTAAGAGCATACTATTTAAAATTTAATATATTTCCAAAATAATAAGATAACAAGAATACACTAATGTCATATAAAAATATATTTATTAAATGGATTATGATAAAATAAAGACAAATAAATGAATTTTTCGGATATGCATTTGAGGAAGATAATAAATTAGGATTATAATTTATATTTTTTGAAAAAAAAAATTGTTAAAAATCATAAACTTTTTATGTGGACATAGCTCGTGTTAGATGAACATAGGAATTTCCAAACCACTAAATAAAGCATTTTAACTTTTAAATATTAAGCTTATTGACTTAATTATTTAGTAAATCTGATACATAATTTGTTTTTATATAATATATTATACTTTAAAATAATAAAATATATTTTAAAAACCACAAAGATACATTTTTAATTTAGCAAAAGTATTTATTAATTACATCATTTCAAATAACTCCGGAAATATATAAATTATTTCTATATCTATTTTATTTTAAGCAATGTAACATAATTTTAATCTATATAAAACTATAATTTCGTTTATTTAATCAATTTTATTTTTATAATTAGATCATATTTAATACTCAAAATTATGTGAAATATTTAATCATCTATATTATTATTAAAAAAACAAATAGAAATACTAGTAGCATCCAAGGTTTTAATTTTGGATAAATTGCAATTTCGGATAGGAATCGAAAATTGAAATTTTGTGGAAACGAAGTAGTGGAAAGCTGCGCTTATTTGAGACTACTGCTTTTTGAATGCAAGCTAAAAATTAGAACGAATACAAACATCTTCACGAACGTTGAAATTTGAGTATTTTGATATTATTTTTTCATGAATACGAACTCAAATACAATACAAACAAACCCAAATACAAATGTACATGAATACACAACGAACATGAACATTAGAAAAATGAACAATGTTCAAACAAATTTTTATTATAATATGAGCGAATATGAGCAAATCAAACTCAAATAGTTCTGAGTAGCATCCTTTAATTGATGTTATTGGAGATTTTTAATTGATGCGGGATTAGCTTCGGTGTTACAAAAGAGCATTGATTGAAAAAGGAGCACCAACCTTTTCTCTTTTTCTATGTGAATGAGTAATGCACAAGTTATTCTTCTTAATCTACTCCTAAATCTTTTATTGGTAAAAGTAACATGTCATTATGGATCCTCTTAAGATATTACCAAATTAATTAATTGTTTTATCACATAAAAAAGAATGTTAATTTGTCTCTAATTATGATTTAAACAAAATGAGTAATTAATAATAATGCACAAAAAATTTAAACTCATATATATGAAATTAAATTAAATAATTAGTGATATTTATGGATAACCGAATATATATGTCTACTATGGGGCCATTTATTGTGCATGCAACATGTGCGCAGCATATGGTACATGTTTATTGCTCTAACAAGTTTATTTGCATACTCAACCTCTTAAATGGGGTGAAACTAAAATTTGGTTTTTTGATGATTTTGAAAATTTCAATCCCTAAAGTTTTGTAATTATAGCAATGATGATCCACAAAGTACGAAGATGATAAAATCAGTTATCATATTTTGTATGTTTTGATAAAAATAGTTTCTAAAATTTAATATGTATGACATAATTAATCACCAAAGTTTTCAATGTTGGTTGAGATTATTCGATAAAATCAAATTTCGATGATCAATTTTGCCACTTTGAAGATTTGATTTGAAAAATCTTGTAAACTTGGTAAACAAAATTTGACAAAACCTTAAAGTTTAGTTATTGAATATGTCATTATAAATTATGATAACCGAATTTGTCAAAACTATAAAAGTTTATGAACCTTAATTATCTCAACCACCTCATCTATATAAGGAAGTCTTAGGGTTTATTGTTACATACTTCAATACTCTTGTATTCCGAATTTCCACTTCGTGTGTGTATGTTGTATTATTCTCAAAGTGATAGTGAATTTGTCCGTTTCCACCGGTAATATAATTTTCCTATTTCGGGTTTCCACGTTAAATTTTCTTGTACTAAAGATACAATTTTCTCATTTAAATTTCCAAACTTGTCAAAAATATAAGTACATATAAACATTATAAATTATTTCGCAAATCTAATAACATTCTAAACAGTTTTCGATATGTTACTTTTAATAAACAAGTTAATTTGTATTTATATATCATTCGGTTATTAGTATACGAAGCACAAATTAATAGTCAATTACCATATCGAAACCCGAAAAATACACACAATGATAAATGATTCATATTAAAAAAGTGGTGAGCAAGAAGAAAAACCTTCACCATAAAGAGAAACAACAAACTGTAAAAGTAAAAAAGATGAAAGAAGCATACAAATAATACCTTCTTCTTTGTTGTTCATGTTGGTATCATGTTATGAAACATTGATTCCCATTTAATTTCTTGTGATTTACCTCCCAAATACTCATCAAAATACCATTCTTTATCAATCTTTAACCCTAATAATTTACTTGAAGAAGAACATTCAGTTCTTGAGCTAGAAAACATGATCGGATTACCGTAAGTTATCAGTAACTGCGCTTCATTCTTTCGTTCACTTTGACTTCTTTTTGCCTTCGCGTTGTTCTGCGGCTTCCATTTGGTGAAGCAGCGTTTAATGGTGATGAAAAGCTTGGAGAATGATGTGTTTTTTTGTTTTCTTACAAGCTTGAGAATCTCAAGTCTGTGTTTGGCTATGGAGATTCCTATGCTTTGTAAGAATTCGTGGTTGAAATAGGGTAAGTCATTGAAATCAAGCTGGTTTTGGGAGAATGTAAAGGCGTAGTCGTAGACAAGAGAAGGCTCGAGATTTGTTTTTGAGAGAAAATTGAACCAGTCCATTGTGTTTCTCTAAGGAAGACAAATGGGTTTGGGTTAAATTTATTGAAAAGAGATAATGGGATGATTTTACTTTATACACTTTTCTCTCATGCGGATGATATATACTCTGTTGTTTATTAGATCGATATATCGGAAACTTTAGATATATCTGTTTTAACTAATATTTAAATTAAGTACTGACCGGTACAAGTTGGATTAAAATTGTGTATTTTAATTAAGTTAATAATTTATTAAGTTTATTATTCGGGAACAGGTTCTGGTATACCCGATATAATCCAATATATCGATGTATTGAGATCGTTCAGTATACTGAAAGGTATCGATTTTTAAAATATTAGTTTAAATCACTTGATTGTAATACATATTTATAAAATAGTAATAGAATCTAGAGATATGAAAAATTTATTGTAAGAGATTATAATTGATGTATAGAAAAAGTAAATTAATGAAATCGTGACTTATTTGTTAAGTATTTTAATTTGCAATCTTTAACCACATTCTATTGTGATTTCTCTATATGACATTCAAATCGATGGAGTATTGAAATTTTAAAAAACTTTGGTTTTAATCATATGCATGATCATTGAAATGTTGTTTACAATTATTAAGAGCCCTAAGTAAGATTGAAACAAAAGAATAATTATCATATATTTGAAATAGATTAAAAAATCTAATATATAAGATAAAATACAATATTACAATTTGTTTATACCATAATGATGATATACCCGTAATCACTCTAATATTTATTGTTGTAATAATGTTGACAATTGTCAATGTCGCATGTATTATCAATACATTAATTTAATGTGTCTAATTGAAGATTCATAATTAGGATTGATTTTAGTAATCTTTTAAAAAATAATAAGTTTGATTCAAATATTTTTATGAGAGAATCATTTTTTAGAGACTAGATCTTTTAAAAAGCAGTAATAAAATATTTAAAAAATGTTAATATTAAAATACATATGTTTATTAAATTTTTTTAAATAATCTTTTAGAAATCAGTATTTTTAAAAAAAGAAATTACAGTTGTTCATAACCTTCAATTTTAGTTAAATATCGAACATGATTTGCCTGAACTGAAAGTGGGGTTTGTCGGCTGGTAGGGCCACCGAGCCGATTGCTTCTTACAGAACAAAGCAAATGGGGCGGCTATCGTTATCATTTATTTTTGACCACTACATTTAGGTGTACGGACGGACTACTCACTTTTTCGCTTTTTATGGGAAAATTTGTACAATAAATATGTAAATACTATATATTTATTAGAAAATTGTTTCTCTAGTATATTTAGTTTATTAAATTTGGTAAATTTAATTTAAAAACTTTTATTTGACATTTGTATTTTCTATTGATATTGACCTAATGTATTTTTGTAATTTGAATATCTCATGAAACATTTTACACGTTTTCTAAGGTGTGTTTAGTTTTTCAAATTGAAGTGATTTTGGGGTATTTTCGTAATTTGAATATTTTAAGTTCGTCCTATGTATACCTAATGATGTTTTTAGTATTTTCGAATGATTCTGAGGTGAAATGGTGTCGGGGTATTTTCGTGATTTAGACACCCACATTCGTCTGACATATCCCTGGTGATGTTTTAGCGTTTCTGGGTGATTTCGAGATGAATCGACGTTAGATGTATTTTTGTAATTTGGACTCTAGGAGTTGTTGTGATGAATCCTCAGTGATAGTTTCGATCTCTTTTATTATTAATAATTGAAAAACTTATGAGCACTATGATGAACTCGTTTATACAACATTCTTTCAATGATAATTTATACTTTTAAAAATCAATAATCTTAGGCTACAGACAGACAATTATACAAATTTGATATTTATATTATTCTAATTAATTATTCAAAAATAAATAATTATAATTATATATTGTAACAATGATGTACTCCTGGACGAAGAAGAAATCTGTGGCTGTTTTGACAAAATACCCACTTCAAAAGTAGGTATTTGTCAAAATATTCATCTGCAATACAAATACATATGTCAAAATACACTGTAGATGAGTATTTTGGCAAATACCCACTTTTGTGGTGGATATTTTAGTAAAAAGACAAAAATATGTGAATGTTATAAAATTAAACAAAAAAAAATTGAAAAATAGAAAAAAAAGAATATACTTTCATGTACAAAAAAAGAAATTAATAAAATATGATATTAGATTCTATATTGTTTGATCACTTATATATTTATTTAATTTTAACTAAAATAATTAAATAAATTGATTTTTTTTGTGTATCATCAACACTTATATTTTTGTACTTTACTTATATACTTATTCTATTACTTGAATATTAGGGGTGTGTTCTATACACATTATAGAATATAAAATAAAAATATATTATTATAATACAAAATCACAATGTATAACTATAATATACGTTTTTTTGGTACACATATATTAAATTATAAAATGTATAAGTATTATGAATAAATCTCAAATGAGAATTCATTATAATGTAATAGAAAACTATGTCCATAATTGTAAATATAAAATTATGATTCTAAATAAAAATAATATTATAAAATATAGAATAAATTATTCAATTTTTTTAAAAAATATAATAATAAGAAAAAAGATTAGAAGTTAAAATCAATATTTCATACCTGACGGTATACGTCAAATTTCGTTCGGTAATGATATTTTTTTTCGTACTGACTGATACAGGGTATTAGGGTCGATTTCTGGGGTTTTTTGGGTCTAACCCCAAAAAACTAATTAAATATTATATTTTTAAAAAATAAAATAAAATAAAATTTGATACCGATCTGTATACTTTATCGTACAGCTCATACCGGTCCAGACTGGTATGTGATTACGAACCAATATAAAAACATTGGTTAAAATGCAAACTCTAAACTAAAGAATAAAAGAAGTAATGTGAAAAACGAAAGAACGTTTGATTTGTAATTATAAATATGTAAATAAAGAAGTGGAATTTAACATGATTTTCAAAATCAGAAATTGATTCTACGTCATAGTTAAAAATCAGAATGAATTATAAATCATAATTTATAATTAAAAATTGATAATGTTATGTATTAAAAAAGACTATATATTCTAAATTTCTAATAAACATAATTTATTTTCATAATTTGCAATCGATGATAAATATTGATAATTATGAGAATGATTGCTTGTCATTCTTATATGAAACGGGAATAAATTTGGAATGAAAAAAATACCATATAAAAGACATAAGTTAATAAAAACAATAAAAAAATATACAAAATATTGAAATTCTTTCCTACAAGCATATCTAAGAACGGAGTAGTTGTATGGAATTACAATATCCATACTTATATGGACGTCGATATCTATGTAGAAAGGTATAAGGTATTGTAAGAAATTTTGTATTTTTAGAAATTTGTATATTATTGTAAATAATCAAAAATAGTAATATTTCAATAATAATTAATTTACAAATATAATTATGTAAATAATAAGATAAAACATATTTTTAATTTGGTAATTTGGATGCATAATTTGTTTTCATGTTGAATAATTTAAATAAATAATATTATAACAATACAAAATACAAAAATAAAAACATAGAGATAATGAAAAATATAATAATAATGATAAATTAAATTGAATTTAATTAAAAGTTGATGAGATAAAATAAAAGTTAGTTCACTAATAGCAAAAATAATGGAGATAAAAGAGACATAAAATAATATGGGTGCGTGAAAATTTTAGGTGATAAAAGAAAATGAGTTCAATATAATAAAAAATGAGCAAATGCATTTAAGTCCCTAAAATTTATATGATTAAGTAAATTTATAAAAAAATTGTCTTCAAAATTAATTTTTTAGCAATATTAATTCTCATACTTTGTAAATTTTGGTAAATTTAATCTTTAAAGTTTAATATATGTGTAAAATTGATTTTAAATTTTGGGGATCGAATTTACCAAATTTTGGAAATATTGATGATCATTTTTTACTAAAACTATCAAACTATTGGGATTACGGATATTAATTTATAGTTTAGATATCAAATTTGTTAAAATTAAGAAACTTTCATAACCAAACACGCCATCTTCTCATAAAAAAATTGATAAAGCATGAATATGATCACAATTAGCTCAACTTAAGAGATATAATTCAATAAAATACAATATAATGTAGATATTTTGTAATAAGAGCTCGTATTATTACAATTTTGTCTATTTCACATGCTAAATAAAGATCCCAATCACAATTCTTAAACATAACTACTTCTCATAGTATATATATTCCCAATAATTCCACCAACACTGACAATAATCGCTAAAATCAACATGAACCGGTACCAAACCCTTTCATAGTCACTCAACTTGTTACCTTCTCTACCGGGACTCAATGCGATGAGGCACGGAAATATAAACCCTAAAGAAACAGCAGTCGTCGCACCGGTAAACTTAAACGCAGTCCAAATATTCGGAATCATCGTAGAACCGAGATAAACTAGTAATAAAAGAACACTAGTTAAGATTAAGCATCTTTTCCTGCTTTCAAATAATGGATTTAGTCCTTCAAACATCAAGTTATCCACAGTTTGTCTTAATGAAAAATGAATCACTGGGAAAACAAGAATCAGATGAATAATATAGCTTATTCGAACTACGTTATTTAACGTAAATCCGAATCCGATACCAAGATCCATATCGAAATTAGTGAGCACATCTGGTTCTGTATCTTTACCAAATAGTAGATAACCAGATACAGCAGTTGAAACATAGATTAAAACACAAATAATAGATGTGATTCTTCCGATTCGATACATTTTCTTCGGAGTTCGATCTTTAAGCTCATTATAAATCGGAAGAATATTGAAATGACAAACATAAGCATTTGTCATTACAGGGATCACAATAAGGAGATCTAAAACCGATTCCGTTGATCCGAAATCAGGTAAAAGCAATGGAGTTTCGGTTAGTCCATCGGTGAACTTGATAATAGCTGCTATAACCGCAACGAAAATGAAGACAATTGAAAGTATTACTGAAGCAGCAGAAGTAAAGCTTAAGGAATCAATTTTATCCCATGTACATAATGGAGCAAGAAATAAGATCAAAACTAGTAGAATTACTATCTTTCTATGATCCCAAAATCCATTTCCCCACAATTGATCGAATACACCAATATGATGAAGTGATCCCGATAAAACATCGCCTATTATGATTAAATACACAATAAGTGATCCAGCATTGTTTAGAATTATGCATATTTCAGACAAACTTCTTGCTGTTCTTCCTAATGAAGCTTCAACTACTTCACCATAAGTTTTTGCTTTGAATTTGACAGCATATTTGATTAACAATTCAACACTAATTTCAGATAAAATACCCATAAATATTATCAGAATCACGCCTAAAAAAAGCCCTAAAACCTTCATTGTAGCAGGCAAAGCCATAATACCAGCTCCAATAATAGAAGTTGCAAGATTAAAAACAGCTCCATATGTACCAGATCCAGAGCTAGATTTTCTCTCTATGAAATTAAGGGGCAAATCATCAATATCAACATCATCCACATCTAAATTCCTATTTCCAATATCAGAATTAATCAATCTGGTATACGAATTTCTAGGGTGAAATACCCCACCTTTTATACCCACTTCCAAGGATTTGCTATCCATTTGTTCTACGCATCAATAATAAAAACCCAATTTAATGAACAAAACGAACCTCTCTGAACTTTATCAATAAAAATACAAACTTCCCACCGCGCCAAAATGTAGTAAACCTCGTTGAAGTTTGTATTGATCAGCTGATTCTCCAGCTTAAAGATGTCGATGGGCTGAATATTTTTTAGCAATAGATTTTCAATGTCAACTGTGAAGCAGAATGCAGTGTTTATATGGAAGAATTGTTCACGTAAAGAGCCAATGAAAGAGAAGACTGAGATACAAGGGAAGACAACAGAGCCGTCATTAATTAATACTTAATTACTTTCTTATTATGTGTCTCCCTATCTAATCTTTATAGGCTTACCCAAATATATGAATTGTTAGGTTTAAAATAAATGTGAATGTGCTAATATGTTACCTTGTTTTACAAGACCTAAATAAACGATCCAATCCATCAGCGGCCCAGACGAAATGAGCAAACAGAAGCTCATTTCCTAGTTGCGCCAAATCAAATCAAAAGAGGTGAGGAAAAACTGTTTCTCAGTGGTTACACTGCTTTAAAGAGGGAGGAGTTACACGTAGAAAAACACACAGAACGATCAATTAAAAAAGAGTTGGATGCTATCAAAGAAGAAGGTGGATTCATCCTTACCTGTGCATTCTTGACATCCATCCATTACTATCTAGAAGGAAGAACGAGGAAGGTATGCTCTGCTAGTGATTGCAAGAAGTTTTGGCCTCTTCGAAGTTTGGTTTTCGGTAGTATTAACTGTAAAGCTCTATGAATTTATAGTGAATTGTGGATCAAGGCTGAGACCTGATCCCAGTGGTTTTCTCCGGGATTCTCTAGTTCCACGTAAATCTTCGTGTCACTTTACATTATGCAAATCCATCTAATAATCGGTAGAAACTGGTTGAAGAATCATAGATCTAGTAGAGAAGGATTTCCTATCATGAATTATGCTTTAAATTATATTGTTATTCACTAACAATTATCATTTAATTAGATTTTTAGCACATCTAATCTAGATTCTCGAACTCTTGAATTCGAAGAATTAAGTAATGTTGTCAAAATCGAAACGAACATCGAACCGATTAAATTGTAGGTTTGATATTCAAGTATTTAATAAAAGATTGAATTATGATTGAATAGTATATAAGTATAATATAAAAAAAAAAAATTAACTAGTTTATTCAATTTTAAGCATACAAATATTTTTAATTATGATAAAATGATGATATTTGACATTCTCCATACATTAAGGTGATATTTGAAGAAAATTTATATGAAAAAATAATTTGAAAATTGTAAGATAATTTCTAAATTAATAAAATGTTATTTTCATATTACTTTCGAAATTTTCAGAATTTTGGATTGAAATACAAAAATAATAGGATTGAATAATATTTGGGATGCAAAAAATATGGTCAATGTTTGATTTTTTGAATAATTATTTATAATTAGCCATCAAACTTTAAAATAGTGTAAAGTTGATACCCCAAAATTTGTAATTTGCATAGAAAGTCTACGAAGTTGATATTGGATGTTATTGGCTCTTCAACTTTTAAAACATATAAGCACCATATCCTTAAACTTTAAGAATTGCATGATTGACCCGAAGATCCAAAATCATTTATATTTAACTATAATACTCGTTAATATTTTAAATGTCTCTATAGTTTGTATTTGATTTATTAACCTTGAAAAAGTGTAATTACTATAGCTACAAAATTTGAAAAATTTTAAAATAACGTATAAATTGTCAAAAGAATTCACACAAAAAAGACAAAAACTGTTATTATTAACCCGATGATCATTCTTGAACCGTTTTGAAACTTCAGGAGTTTCTCATACAATTTATAAACTTTGGTGACATCACTTTACATTATTTTAAACATCCTGGCCAACATCGTAATTTTCTCATTTTTTATAAATATGTGTATGTATCAATTTTAGAAAACTATTTGTTTATTTATATTTAATCTTAGAAAAATAAAGTAACAATTATAATATAGCATAATCGCGTTAATTTTTTTGTATTTTAGTACCTATAACGAAACATTGAAATAATTATTATATTTCGGTATTGATACCAAATATTATTGAAATGAGATCGATACTACATATTATAAAAAATTGGCATTCGATATGCTATGATATTGGTATCGAATACTCAATCCTACTCTAAGAAGGAGTTTTTCAACTTTATATTTTGATTTTAAAATCAAAAGTAAGATGTTTATTAAAATTTTAAAACTAATAATTTATTGATAGATCAAGTTGGCTATGTATTATTTTAAAAATATACGAATCTTTATTATTTTTAATCATAAATTTCATGGCACGATATTTTTTAGATTATTTTAATTACTCCATTTCCAAACCCCACCTCTACAATTAAACTTCCCACTATTCATCTGGTTACCGTTAGTGAAAAATATTCTTATTGTAAGCATTCTTAATTTAATCAAAATTTCAACCTATTTTTATATTTATCAAATTAATATAATTTTGCTACTACATAAATATAATTTCAGATTCACTTTTCTTTCAGATGTTGGGCCAGAATCGAATAAAAGCCCTAAAACCGGACCAGACTGGGCCATGACACTACGGTGAATTGTGGGCTTAATAAAGACAATTAAAAATGAGAAAATGACTCATTTGGTTCCGAAAGTTTGTACGAAATAACAAATTTGATCTCCAAAGTTTTGAACGGCAAATTTAGTCTTCAAAGTTTCACGTTTTGGCAAATTTAGTACCAAAGTTTGGTTAATTTGGCAAATTGGGTTCACAAAGTTTAACATTTTGGCAAAATCGATCCTCAATCTTTGATGTTGACAATACCAGTACCCAAAGTTTATACATACTAACAAATCTAGTCCCCGAAGTTTCAAAAATTCGGCAAAATTGGTCCCCAATTAATCTAACAGCATTAGTTTTACCGTTAGGGTAGAAACCAGGTTTCCGGGTCCGACCCGAAAAATTTAATTATCTTTTTTAAAAGAAACAACTTAATTTTTTTTAAAAAAAACATAAATTAGTATCGCCAATATCGGGTTTTTCCGCAACCGACCCGAAAATGTTAAAATTAATTTTTTTTCAACTTTTTCCCTAAAGAATTTTTTTGTATGAGTATATCAGCCTCAATAATCATACCGGGCCGAAATGGAGTTCCAAACATGTATACCGCCTAAACATGTATATTTTGAACGGTATCAAAATGTCTTAATCAAAATATAAATTGTCGGAAATTGCCAAAATAAATTTAGGGAAACAATTATATCGAACTTCGACAAATATATCTAATGAAACCTTCGGATCTCGGTACCCCGAACTAGATAGGCCCAAGCCTTATCAGGCCAACCCAAGTGATATAAGCTGAACTTGGAGGCCCCAGATCCGACTCCCGTGAACGGGCCGCCCGACGAGAACAGATGGGCCAGAAAGCTCGTGCTTAGCGATCGGGGACCGAAGGCTAGAATCGTGCTTGTTTCCCCTCATCGGGACCGATCGGTCCAGATCACACAGACTACGCTTTGGACCATCCCCATTTCTCAACATGTGACAACAACCTCTGACAACATTGTCAGAGGCGTGCCTGACAGAATCGTACGAACCTCTCAGGTCGGGAGACAATCGGTTAGCAGCGCCGAAATGCCTTACGCCGCGCAGCCATATAGGGTCAAGCCAGACGGCGTTCCCGCCAGACATGGGCCGACCTAGCCGCATGGGACAAGTACAAAACGACATCCTAGTATTCACATAGCTGAGGAGGTGTATAAAAGGGACACTTGGGAAACAGAAGAAATGATTCCTCTGGGCTCTTGCGTTGTCCTCTTGAGTTTTTTCTTTTCTCTTGTAATGAATAGTTTGATTAGTGGATCGATTAAGAGTATTTCTAGTTCTTAGTCAAGTGGTTTTTTCCCAATCTTTCAGGGGTTTTCCACTCTAAATTTGCAGTGTCCTTTATATTTTATTCTCAATTGTTTCCCCCATACTAAACAAATTAAAACCGAGTTCGTCTTGCAACGAACCGGACGACTGTTGATACCCCCGGTTTTTAGAACACAACAGTTTGGCGCATTCGGTGGGGACGAGTTTCTAATCCCCATTTGAGGTTTCTACCTGGGATAGGATAATCAAAGACATGACAACCGGAACTTCGACGAACGATAGTGATACGCTTCCCAACAACCTTCCAGCGTCAACGTTCTCTCTGTAGGACCTGAAAGTTGTTGTTAGGAAAGTAATAACTGAAGTTACGTCGGAGAGGAGTGGAACAGAACCACCGGCTATTATAAGCCATGTTCCAGCAAGCAGAGGGTACGAGAACGACCCTGATGCGCGAAGCGCCGATGAGGAGGAGACATAGATATCAATCTACTCCACCATCTCCAATTAGAACCCCAACTCACGTTCTTGGGACGGATCAAGAACAGACGCAAAGACGCATTGACGAACTTACCAGGGAGTTGGAGACCCTACGAACGCAGAGGGATTGCGGGCCGATCTTGGGCGCAACCCTGGGTTATTTGATCGGGCCATGGATGCCCCGATCAGACGGAACAAGAATGATAACTCGTAGCATAATCTACATGTGGCCCAGATATCATCTCAGCAATCTGGAGGTGTCTCCGCCGCACTGGGAGATTTGATGATCCGTTTTTGCTGAAGAGATCTGGGCGGCAGTTCCCGATCGACATTACCGCAACCCTGAGGGGTTGTCGACATTTCATAGCGATGGAGATACGATCGATCACGTCGCAGATTTTGAGTTGAGAATGGGGACCGTTCGGGTCTCTGACTCACTGAAGTGCCGCATCTTCGCGGCCGGATTACAGGGCGATGTCCGGACATGGTTCAAGAACTTGCCGGCTCAATCCATACAGTCGTATGGCGGATTCATTCTGGTTTTCTCTGAGCAATTTGTTCCAAATGTAGTACCACCTCGAAGTAGGCATGAACTATATAGCTTGAAATATATCCCGACAAAGATGAGTCTCCGATCTTTCATGGAGAAGATCAACAGAACCGCTCGTGGTATCAAGTTGGAGCTCCGAGACAAAATTGACAGTCTACAACAGGTCCTGGGACCGTGCGGCCTTTTGGCCAGCTTTGTGAAAAGCCCATCGTCCACCTTGGGAAAGCTTTTTCAGAAAATCAACAAATATATTAAGGTGGACAAAGCGCTGGGAGCAGGATATCGGAAGCCTAGCGGGAATTCTGAACCCGTAGGTAATCATAGGGTTTCTTAACCTAAGATGTGTTAGGAATGGAGGTCGGGTGATAGTCGAAGGGCTCGATGGTGAAAGACCGACCCGGGGAAACCTAACATGAAGCGGTGATGTTGATCGACTTGATGGATCTCGGATCTATTAAGGATATCGATCAGACAATTGTGATGAGTCTATTTGATAGATGTCGGATTAGACTTGGATCGGGATTCGAGAGTATCGAGGGGAAATATCTTTCCTTAATTGACGCATTAAATATATGGAATAAAGATATTGAGATATATCTTATTGGTTATATATATATAGAAGAAGATATGAAGATATATTCTGTTGGCGTTATATATAGAAGAAGATATGAATATATATTATGGAGATATATATGGAAGAATATATGCAAATATATCTTGTTATATATATATGGAAGATGCGGTCAAAGATATGGAAAGAGAATATTGTAGAATATATGGTTGAATATTTCCTAGATTAAATCTTAGTTGAACTCTATAAATTGAGGTCTCATGAAGACAATTGTAATCAATCAATTCTATTCTTCTTGTGATAGTGAGTTCAGGTCGAGGTTTTTCGGTCACGTGGTTTTTTCCCGTTTTGGGTTTCCACGGTAAATCTTGTGTCTTTTACCTTTCTTCATTTACATTCGGTTCTCATCGCATTAATTCGATCCGACCCCGGATAACGGGAATTCTTTTCTTCTCCGGGAAGAGGGAATTTTCCCAACAAGAAGCAGCCGCGAGAAGTAGTGGCTGTGGCTGAGAAGAATGTCCCCCCGAAGAAGGAGGACAATCGGGTTTGTTGCGAGTTACATGACAATCGCGATCACTCGACACTGAAATGCCCGCTACTGCGAGAGACAGTAGCGGTATTGCATAACGAGAAGCCCGACCTTAATGGTCATAAGGGCAAGCAAGCAGAGTCTCTCCGAAGGGGCTATCAAGGTGACAATCGTCACATGCCGAGGGGGAGAGACAATTGGGGCCAACCCCGAAACTTCAATGATCGGGCAAGGGACCGAAGGTCTCTCTCGCCCGAACAGGACAGAATCCAGCACGGTCGAGAGAATCGTTGCCAGAGCCGAAGGAGAAGTTGGCGGGGATATGGCGGCAGAGCTCCGCAGAACGATGGTGGGAGACAGGAACAACCCGCTTCCCCACCTGTTGAAATAGGCACCCAACCTCCTCCAAATGAGGCGGTGCCAATGGAAAGAGAGGTCGCCAGAGATATTTATGTTATCTCCGGAGGAGTTAGAATCAACGAGTCGGTCAGGGACCGAAAGAGGACAACGCGCGAGGAGTTCCCCGAAAGCTCCGAATCAGTGGCGTTGGTAAAGTATGAATTGGCCGAGCGGTCTTATTTCTTCGAGGATGATATTACCTTCACCGCAGCCGATCGAGAAGAGGTTACCCATCCATGTGATGATCCTCTTATTATCACTGGAGTCATCACTAACCGTCGGGTCCACATGATTTTGGTGGACACCGGGGCTTCATGCAATCTAATGAAGCGTGAAGTAGCTAAGATGCTGGGAGCCACGGCTCACGATCTCCCTATTGCCAACATAACCCTTTGGACATTTGACCAAAGGGGTGTTATCCCGTGCGGAAAAATTCTTTTCCCGGTCACTTTGGGGGATCCAAATATGGACCGATCGAAAACCCCTGAATTCATTGTCGTTGAAGTCGATTTGGATTACAACGCAATTATCGAACGGATCAGTCTTAGTAAGTTTGAGGCGGTTCCTTCTACGTACCACATGATGCTCAAGTTCCTCTCTACTCATGGAGTTATTTCTGTAAAGGGGAACCAACAAGTAGCAAGACAGTGCTATATGAGCTCGTGCCTAACTCTGGCACCGATCAAGAGGGCCCGGGTGGATTGGCTCGAACAACCTCCGTACCCGAGGCAAGCTATGGAACCCGTTGGGTTCAAGTTGATCAATCTGGTTGAGGATGACTCAACCAAGACTACTCGCATCGGGGCACACCTGGCCCCCGCTTTTGAGGAAGAATTGGTCCACCTGCTGAGAAGCAATGTGGACATATTCGCTTGGATCCCAGACGATGTGCCGGAGATTGACCGATCCGAGAGTGAGCATCAGATCAACACCGAGCCCGGAACAAAGCCTATTAGGCAAAAAAGGAGACGTTATTCTCTTGAGAAAGTTGAAGTTATCCGAGCCGAGGTGAACAAGTTGCTGAATGAGTTTATTAGGGAGATTAGGGAGATTCACTATATTGAATGGGTCGCGAACTCAGTGGTGGTCTCCAAAACAGATGGGAAGTGGACAATGTGCATTGACTTCGCCGACGTCAACAAAAGCTGTGAGTCGGATCCTTTTCCTCTGCCGCACATTGATCGATTAGTGGATGCTATGGTTGGCAGCACAATGATGAGTACCATGAACGCTTACTTCGGGTATCATCAGATCTTCCTTGCTATGGAAGATCAGAAAAAATCATCATTCATGACTGAAGAAGGCGTTTATTGCTATGAGATTATACCATTCGGCTTGAAGAATGCTGGAGCAACATACCAGAAGTTGGTCAACAAAATCTTTAGAGATTTCATAGACCACATTATGGAAGTATATGTTGATGATATGATTGTCAAATCCATGAATAATGAAGACCATATTCCATTTTTGTCTCGTTGTTTCGAAGTATGCCGTAAATATAAACTCAAACTAAATCCGAACAAGTGTTGCTTCGGGATCAGAAGTGGCAAGTTCCTGGGATATTACGTTTCCGAGAAAGGCATAGAGGTTAATCATGAGAAAGTTCAGGCCATCATTGTTATGCAACCTCCGAGAAACAAAAGAGAATTTAAGAGGCTTAATGGCCGATTGGAAGCGCTAAGCAAGTTTATCTCTAGGTCTACGGACCGAGCTTTGTCTTTTTTCAAAGTGTTAAGGATAACAAGTCACCTTGGTTGGACCGAAAATTGTGATCGGACTTTCTCATATTTGAAGACTTATCTAAGCACTCCTCCTGTGATGGTGAGCCCGACCTGCCATGAACCTTTAGGATTGTATCTGGCCGTATCAGAGGCCACAGTCAGCGCAGCTCTAGTTACTATTGGGGATGACGTTTACCAACATGTTTATTACTTGAGCCACTCCCTGGTACCAGCTGAAACCAGATACACTACCTAGGAAAAGTTCATGCTGGCGTTGCAGAAAGCTATATCTAAGCTAAAACATTATATTGAAGGCCGTAAGGTTTATGTTTATACTGATTAGCCTGTGAAAGCAATTCTGAGTCAGGAAGATTCCAATGAAATGTTGGCCAAGTGGAAAATCAAGATAAGCTCCATGTATTTGGAGTTCGTGACCCAAAGGGCGATTAAGGCTCAGGTTTTGGCGGATTTCGTGGTCGAAATGACCGATCAGCTATATTTCTAATCCAAGAGGATGATCGATGGGTCATCTATGTTGATGGATCGACCTTCGGGGGAAAAGGGACGGGCATCACCCTTACCACGCTGCAAGGCGACGTTATCCATTCCGTGGTTAAGTTCTTATTCTCTGGAACGAATAACATGGTGGAATAAGAGGCCGTGCTGTCGGGATGACCTTAGCCCGAAAGATGAGAGTTGCCAAAATGCGAATGTTCTCAGACTCTAAGTTGGTGTTATAGCAATTCGCAGGGAGATTTGAAACACATAAGCCAACAATTAAGATATATCATGCAAAGGTCCTGGAGTTGTCAAGGAAGTGCAGGGAGTTCTCACTCGACCATGTGATTAGAGAACAAAATAAGGTGATCGATGCATTGGCCAGACTGGCTGCAGGCCTACCAGATATTGTACCAGGCACCGTATCGGTCCACATTCATTACCGACCTTCGGTCGAGATATCTGTGACCGAACAGCCACTTGAGGAAGTTGGGGTTTTATGCCATGAACTCCAAGGCTTGAAAATCGACGCTATTGACTCTCCAGGAGAACTCACGTGGATGGACCCCTTTATCAAATATTTGACCAATGGCCATCTGCCTGAAAATGCATATGAGGCCAGAAAGATTGAGACCCAGGCTAAGCGATATGTTTTAAACGATGGGCGATTATTCAAGAAGAGTTTTGAAGGACTGCTCTTGCGATGTTTATCCCATGTCGAGGCTGAGGCCGTCATGATTTATGTTCATGAGGGGATATGCGGTATACACTCTAGGGCCCGATCTTTATATCATCGCATTATTAGGGCCAGGTATTTTTGGCCAACGCTCCTCGATGATGCTAAGAAGTACACTAGACGTTACGAGGCCTGCCAATACCATGCTCCAATCCCCAAACTTCTAGGAGTACCCCTATCAATGACTCCACTTCCTTGTCCATTCGACAGATGAGGAATTGATATCTTGGGACTGTTCCCCTGATCGGTACAACAGCGAAAGTTTTGCATTGTGGCGATTGAATGCTATACAAAATGGATCGAAGTTGAAGTGGTGGCTATTATTTCGAAAAGGTGGAGGAACATTATAAGCCGCTTTGGAGTGCCTCGAGCTTTTGTATCTGATAATGGACATCAATTCCGCGGAAAAGCCGTTCGGGATCTTTGCGTCAAATTGGGTATCGCTCAGCATTTTTTGTCAGTGGCTCACCCCCAAACTAACGGATAGACGGAGGTTTCCAACAAAGTTATCCTAAAGGGATTGAAAACTAAATTGGAAGATTTGGGAGGAAAGTGGTCCGATCATATCTATGAGGTTTTATGGGCTTATAGGACCACACCCCGCTCTACGACTCAGGAATCTCCATTTTCTCTGGTGTATGGGTCCGAAGCAGTCAGTCCAGTGGAAGTTGTCATACGATCACCTCGGATAACTCAATATAACGAGCATCTGAACGATGAAAGAATATCCTTAGACCTTGAAATGATTGAAGAAAAGAGGAACGCCATCTATGCACGCATGTGTTATTATCAGCGAACTATGGAGCGGGCTCATAATAAGCGTGTCCTACCCAAAGAATTTTCAGAAGGTGACCTCGTTCTCAGGAATGTGAGAGTTCAGAGAAACGTTGGAAAGTTAGACAGGAACTGGGAAGAGCCCCACCGAGTTTTGAGAAACTTAGGGGATAGGGCTTATAAGTTAGAAATTGTGGATGGGAACGAGATCCCCCAAACCTGGAATGTTATGAACTTAAGACGATATTTTATATGATACCTTTGACACTATTTGGCAATTCTGAACCATAAAATGTTTCTCAAATATGAACAAGATACAACAGATGCAATACAACTATTTCTAGTCAGACGAGTGATCGATCTCGAAGTTGGATTTTATGGACCAGTTTGGACTGATGACCGTAGTAGTCCATCCATAAGGCTTTCAAGTAGTGTGACCGCTCTGACGAGTCAGATGCTTCTACATTTGCTGAGTACTTAGATGGATTGAAAAACTCTCAGAACTTACTGCGAACTTAATTTCCCCTTCGACGGCGCCCACCATCCGGAAATAGCTCTTGCCTCTTTGTACTTAGCCATAAACTAGGTAACAGGGACAGAATTAGCCAGTCATAGCGCAAGCCGAAGCTTGACATGGGAATGTTCTCAGAACCGGAGTTTCGAAAAATTTGCCATGGGACTCATATAGAACCAAGGCAACACCGCCAATGTCATAATGTTTTATAGGGACGGATTCAAGAGTGGTCTGGTAACGCAACTAAAATCCCCTAACTTATTAAGCCTATCAAGATTCTAAGTTAAGTTAAGAGGACGGAACGGTCTAGGTTCTGCATGAACCCCGATCTTACACTTAGTAGAAAAATTCATTAGAATAGATGAATGTTACAAAAAAAAAATACAAAAAGGAAGGGAATTAAGGGTTGAAACCTAGTCTACTCGCCCTTCCTCTTTGTCTGCTTCGCCAGACTTCTCCGCGATCCATGCCTTAAGATCCTCTAGTTTCTTCTCCTTCTCTTCAACTATCTCATTGACCGATCTCTCCATCAGGTCATAAAGAGGATAGTTGGGATCATTTTCCAGTGGGGGTTCGTCTAGCTCGGGGATCTCTCGGAAGCTTCCGTCATTGGTTAGGGGGTCGATCGTCTCCCAACACACATCTTCGGGATCCAGACCAAACTTGTTGATCATTTGGTCCTTCATGTTGTCCATATATTGAGAAACGTTCTGTCCATAAACGTTTGCCGCTAAGGCAAACATCAGCGGTGAGCGGACAAAACCAAGAAGGGCTTCTCGGACCGCTCCTTTAGTTGCTTATTTGCCCCTAACAAACTCTTCCTTCAAGGAATTAGTTTCCTTCTGAGACCGAAGGAGATGTCTGTTGCTCTCGTCAGATAGTTCCTGAATCTGAAGATCCAATTCCAAAACTCGGGCCGTTGCAGAGTTAGCAGCTGCTTGGACTTCTCCCGCTTTGGAGGTAGCTATTGAAAGCTCGGTGCCCACCCCTAGCAGCTCTCCATTCTAACGGTCCAGATCGGCCCGGACCGATTTCAGCTCTTGTTGTTTAATCTCAACTTGCCGCTGAGCTAAGGCAAGTCGACTCTCTATGTCCTCAGAAGCTGAAGCGATGTTTTGGCTCAGCTGGACTGCAGAGGCGAGGTCCAAGACCCTTCTCAGTGTCTGCAAGAAGCGAACTTGATCAGAACAGAAACCCAACTAGATGGCGAAATGTGAAGTTAACTTACCACTGCCTGAGATTCCAGATAGGTTAGCACCAAACTAGAGATTGCGCCGTCAATACCAGGTGCGTTCTTTCTTCCCAAATGTCGGTATTCTTCTAGTGCGGCGTCTTTCCAAGAAGTTGGGGTCCTTTTCGGCCCTCGAGCCTTCAAAGCGCATGATACCATCTACTGGATAGCCTCCCGAACATATTCCGGGCTCGATGATGTGGGGACCGATCTCTCCCCGATGGTGACCCCTTTCGCAGGGATTTGGGCTGCCGGCCTGCTTACTGCCGATCGTAGCCGTTTGTACTGCTTCGGGGCATCATCTCCAAGGCCCCTTTTGCTCTTAGTCGGAGGAAGGGGGGCCTCGACACATTGTCCCCCAAGCTGAAGGATGGAGGGACATCCTCCACCCGCATCGACCCCTGCAGCAACAACTGCACGACGTTAAGATCCAGGGGAGAGTTATTTCCAATCCTGTACATGGAGGAAATGCCTAACGAGCGAATTCTTTTTGAAATCACCTCTTCCACCTCCTCCATTGAGGGACCGAGCCTCTGGCTGCTAGAACTCCCCTCCGATCGGGAAGACCCAGTAGCGGTATTGGATGTTGGCCGGGAGGACTGCAGCTGAGCGTCCTTCTTGGCCTTTACAGCAGCATCTAGCGCAGCGAGTCGACTTCCGGACATTGTATATGTGGAATCTGCAAAAGAAAAATAATAAGGATCAGAATATATGAACTAAAGGAAGCCAAAATCATACCCGATCCTTCTGACCCAGATGAGTCTGAGCTAGAGAATATTCTCTTTGGGGTAGGGGCACCGGTCCTGCCCGCTACCCCTATGTATGGCAGTTTCTTCTCCCGAAGTATGTCTATTCATTTCAGACGTTTTTCGGGAGGAGGAAGCATTGCCAAGGTGTTGGCAATATTCTGACGGAAGGGGTTGAACCGGGTTCGGTCCAGCTTCCCGATATCAGGATGAGTGGTTAAGAAAGTGACATTCAACAAGTCATCCCTCGGAATGTCTATCCAGACATAGCAAGACTCTCATTCATGAAGGGAGTCTTCTTTGTGGACGATAATACAATCCTTTGTTCGGGTCGCTATATTATGCAACCTACGACTCCCTGACAATCTCATTCCCCTTCGGGATCCTGCCAAAAAGAGGTTGAAAAAATGTTGGAGGGTTGGTTCTACCCGTGTCTATAGCAATAGAAAATGAAAGCGACTATATATACATAACTGCCCGGAAAGAGAGCGAAGGTCGGGCAGTGAATCTCCCGAAGTACGGCCGCGACAAAAGGGTGAAGCAGAAATTGCAGACCGTACCTTGGGGAGGCATAGCTAACGGGTAAGGCGTAAGCAAGAACGTTCATCTCTCGGGAAGGAAGTAGGGAACGTCTTCCTTCCCTCTTCAGATGGGGTAATGGGCAGGGATCGAGAATTTGACTCGAAGTTCTTCGATGTCAATCTCAGAAACAAGTGGATACCTAGCCCAACGAGGTGACATGGGTGGTTACCTTGAGATTTGCAAAGATATTGGAGTTTGAAGGCGGTCGAAAGAAATCGCCAGAGAGTTCTATGGCTTGGGAATTTTTTGCACAAATTGCAACAATGGTCGCACAGTACCTAAATCCCATCTTTTATAGTCTCACATTGGCCACTCACATGATGACATGTCACTGCTGCATGCAGCTGCAGTCTGACGACCTGTACCCTCTTTTGGAATACGGAAAGACACATGCTACTATTAGAGCTCGGAATTACACTTTTGACCATAGCCGTTACAGATTTCAAATTTGAAAATTAACGTTCTGAAATTTTTAAAGTACATGATCGGTCTCCAAGAACACTGTCACAACCGTTCGGGTACGGTCCTCCATTGGTTCGATCGGGCACTCTTGCCTCAAACGCTCTCAATGAGATGGTCGAACTTACATCACCATTATGATGGCGATAAAGTCCGAGGGGCTAGTGATGAGACCTTCGGATCCCGGTACCCCGAACCAGGTTAGTCCCAAGTCTTATCAGGCTAGCTCAAGTGACATAAGCCGAACTTGGAGGCCCCACATCGGATTCCCGTGAACGGGGGCCCGACGAGAACAGACGGGCCCGAAAGCCAGTGCTTAGCGATCGGGGACTGAAGGCCAGAATCGTGCTTGTTTCCCCTCATGGGGACCGATCGGTCCAGATCACATAGACTAGGCTTCGGGCCATCCCCATTTCTTAACATGTGACAACAACCTCTGACAACCTTGTCAGAGGTGTGCCTGACAGAATCGTACGAACCCCCTCCGGTCGGGAGACAATCGGTTAGCAGCGCCAAAGGCCTGACGCCGCGCAGCCATATAGGGTTACGCCTAGCGGCGTTCCCGCCCGACATGGGCCGACCTAGCCGCATGAGACAATCACAAAACGACACCCTAGTATTCACACAGCTGGGGAGGCGTATAAAAGAAACATTTGGGAAACGGAACAAAGGATTCCTCTCGGCTCTTGCGGTGTCCTCTTGAGTTTTTCTTTTCTCTTGTGCTTCTGGAATTAATCCTTGCGTCTTGTAATGAACAGTTTGATTAGTGGATCGACTAAGGACATTTCTAACTCTTAGTCAAGTGGTTTTTTCCCATCTTTCAGGGTTTTCCACTCTAAATTTGTCGTGTCCTTTCTATTTTATTCTCAATCGTTTCCCCCATACTAAACAAATTAAAACCGAGTTCGTCTTGCAACGAACCGGACGACTGTTGATACCCCCGGTTTTTAGACCACAACAATATCTCATCGAACATTATTAAAATTTAAGTGTTTGTATTCGGAATACAAATTGATATCGTTGTATTATGTTCAGTCGAAAATTATAAATCGAATATAACTCGCAGTCTTCCCGAAAAAGTCAATTTCTGGAACATTAATTTCGTATCGTTCGTGTTCAAAAATCTATTTTCATACGTATCCTTATATACTTTCATCAATTTATTATCGTGAAATCATATGCATATATACCGGTCTTCAAAAATATCATTTTATTTTGTTGGAGACCATATCTGTCTTATGTAAACTTTTGGGATCAAATTATCCATTCAAAAGTTTGGGAATTAAATATGTCACGTTTTGCAAACTTTGGGGACCATTAACACCGTTAGAGACTAAATTTGCCGAAATCCTGCACTTTGATGACCAAATTTGCGTAATGTTACTTTAAGGATCGATTATGCTACACACACAAAACTTTAATGACTGGTTTTGCCAAAAAAATAGTTTGTGGATTGATTTTGTCATTTTAAAATTTTGAAGACTGATTTTATCAAAATGTACAAAGTTTGGGACCAAATTTGCCAAAATTCGAAACTTTGTGGACCAAATTTGTCTTTCGTCCATTAACAATGTTATAAAGCTCATGAAGAATTAATCATGTGATGTTTAAAAGCTCATCATCCTTGCAAACGATTGTTATACCTATTCAATAGTATAAGTATGCATGGTACTCCACATATCTGCTTGGATGTTATAGCAAGTGTCAAAACTCTTCCTGATTTTTTTCCAAGTTTTTTGAATGAGAAAAGATGAACTTTATGATTCATTAATTTCAAATGTCTAATTTTGATATTACCTACTATTATTATTAATTTTTTTCATTTATGTTATTTAATGTTGAAGTGTGAGGCTAAACATGCAAAAACGAAATAATCTTAATGGTGTTCTGTATGTATTTTAAAAATGTATTTCTATTAAATTATGTATTCTAATTATAATTACATAACACATCTCATTTTACATTTTTATTATAATGTAAATACATTCGTATTTTTGCTCATAAATACAAAATGACATCAAATTGTCATCTTGGATTGCAAAATGTATAAATTAGTATAATTACGATATACCCTTTTAACTATCACCTTATTTTTCAAATGTTATTTTCTTTAATTTTAATTTTTTCCCAAGGTCAATCACTAGCTATGTTCTAAAACTAGGTTGGTTTTGCCGGTTCAAACCGGAACTAATATGATTCTCGATCCGGTTTAGATCCTACCTTTTAAATTTGACAAAATTTCATTTCACTAAAGACCAATATGATCGATACGATCTACCAGACGATGGTAATTAGATCGACTATATAAAATCTAAAAAACTATCGTATCGACTATATTCGACCAACATATAAGAGAATGATATGATAATATATTCTACTTGTCATCTAATTATTTATAAATGATGCAATTCAAATTCTATATTTATCAATAACACAATTACATTTATAATTCAATATATATTTATGCATATAATTAAATTATGATTATACATTTTAATAATAAATTATATAATTTATACTGAACGCAACCTTAACATCCAAAATTAATTGATATTTATTATATTTTATGTTATAATATATGAAATAATAATTAAATTAATAATCATTAATATAAATGATAAGATCTATTTATCATGTTAACGGGACAATAATATATTTTATTATTTATAATTATTTACAATATCATTTTCTGCAAAACATTCATTTGGTTCAAGAACTCATTTTTGAGACAGCAGAACACACACATTTCAATTATGAAATTCTGATTAATAAAAAATCACATTTATTTATTAATAAAACTATTTTCATCATATATATTATGATACTTCAAATATATCACGTGATATATTAATTAATGTTTATTATTTTGGTCATTTATAATCATATATTAACTATATTATAGATTTTACGACTAACGAGTATCAATCGTCATAGAGAATTATATTTTCTATGTAAAAATGGAGGTAAATGTTTCATCAAATAAGTGGATTTCTATGAATTGAACTGATATCTAGAGGATTTGTTTCTAAATTCTTGATACTTGTGAGGTGACGGCTAAGATTGCTCAATTTTTGTGGGTTCGATCTCCGTTAGAAACGATGAGAACAATGTTTGATATATTTTACACATGTGGAAGTTTATCCGTTAAAACAATGATAATTTAATTTGATATAACCTATTTATAATAAATATGATTTATTTAACCACAAATAATAAATATAATTAAAATAATTTTATTTCAAAAAACATGTATAATGACATTAAATATCATCCATATTTTTAAACTTAAGTTTCGTATATAATAAATAGTAATTGATTACCAGGGGCAACATTAGCAAAACCCTAAGAAATTTGCTCCTTTTCTTCCGACACCCAAACCTCCTTCTCTTGCTTTTATTCGCTTCTGTTGTTCGTCAAAAGACTCAAAACTCAGTTACAATGGAAAATCTCTGTTATGCTTCTGATACTATCGCAAAATTTTCAGTGATTGGGTCTTCTCAAATACAACTTCTTTTGCTCTGTATCTTGGTATACTATGCGACCCTTTACACTTTACTACTGTTCTATCTTCCCCTCATTATACTACTCTTTGTTGATTTTTCTTACGCGCTTGTTGCTTCTAGTCGTTTGGCTTTAGTTTTGTGCAATGAGACTTATATTTGCTGTCAGTTTTGCGTTGCCTTAAATAGTTCAGATTCTGTTATTGTTCTTCAGTGGCTTCATATGTATTGGACTAACTGCTAATATAATGCTTGGTTTCTGTCCAAAATTCCCTTTGGTAGGAGGATTCCTCCCTTGTTTTGCTTCTCTTTGTAAAACTCTTCATGGTTCAGTCTATGGGAGCCAGTTCATTGTTTTAAACTGAAATTAATAGAGCTTTATCAATTTCACAGAGTTTGTTTGTTTGTATTCTGGATCTGTTGTAGAAGGTGCTCCATTTTTTAGTTTTACTTCTTGCTTTACTCAAAATTGGTTGTTTTTGGAATTAGTAAAGTGCATTATCTTTCTTTGAAATTACACCAAGTATATGTTAAATGGCAGTTTATTCTTGGTTCAAATAATATATTTACATCAAGTACTGGTTCTCAATTTTTCGATGCATTCAAAACGCTAGTGCATCATCGTAAATGAGGTATTTTTCGATTCGATAACATAATTAATACATGTGTGATTTATATTCTCCAGAGCAGTTCATTGCTAAGTGATATCTGCATATCTCCATCTCCTTTAACGATGAACAAAAGGTATATCAAATCCCGGTTTACAATACTTTAAGCTTTGTTGCATTGTACTAAGACTATGGAGTTTGTATCCTTTAAGGTTTCCATTCAGAGATGCCGAAAACTCCGTTGATACAGAGGAGAACAAAGATGATGTCGAAAGCGATGATGATGGCGAGGAGGACGATGAAGACGGTGATGAAAACAACGACGGAGATGATAATGATGAAGATGATGATTATTCGGGAGAAGGAAGTGATGGTGATGCGGATGGAGATTCGGACGATGGAGTCGAACCAAATACGGGAGGTAGTGACGAGGACAATAACGAAGATGACGAGGATGACGAAGATGATGATGATGATGAAGATGATGATGAAGATGATGATGGAGAGACTGATGAAGAGGAAGTTAAAAGACCATCAAAGAAGAAGAAGTGAAGCTAGTTATTTAGCTTTCGATGTTGTCTCGACTCGGGTATTCGTTACTTTTCATGTTAGGAGATTGCAGTTTTTTTTTGTTATTTGGTTTGTTTTAGTTAATGGTATGTTGCTAAGATCCTTCTTAAGTTCGATTCTCGGAATTATTTTTGGTTCGACTAAAAATGTTGGATGCGTAATGATTCGGAAAACTTTCGTTGGTTCAACTGAAAATGCTGATCTAATTATGGTTCAGTCACTCTGGTGGTCTATCAACTTTCCGGGCCGGAAAATGGTGACTTTGTTCGTGGAAGAATACTTATACTCTATACCATTCTTCTGCAGCTTATTTTTACATTAGTTTCTTGGCAATTTGGGGCTGAGAACTCTCACACTCAAAGTTCATAGCAGTAAATATCGTAAATATTATATATATGCATCTTATCTTTTTATCATTTTTAATATTTATAACTAGCTCACAAAATTTATAATATTATTTACAACTTTTAAATGTTATAAATACTATGTTCTCGAAGTTCAAGAATTGTATGGTTAACCCTTATACTCGTTAATATTTTAAATATATTTGTTAAGAGTAAAAATATACTCTGTGATGTTTTATAATTAGGTGAGGATACCGCTGGTTTACGGTTGCCGTAATGAAAGGAGAACAAGAGTTTATATGTGGGAAACCCGAGAACTGAGAGGAAAACCCACAGGGCACAAAACCCAGGAAGAATTCACTAAGAACTTTTGATCAGAAACTCTCCGGAGAACTTGTCCTTCAACATTTTCAGACCTCTCCCTTTTATAGACAAATATTCTACATATATTAATTGCACACAATCTTATCGCAATCTATTATGATCTCACCGTAGCCACCTCAAGCCAATTTATGATACTTTTGTGCACGCCGAAGCCGCACACCGCCGCCTCGAGTAATGGCGCAGCCTTCGTTGACATTTCTCCTGAGGACGCCGATCGCATACTCTTCTTCCAACAATTCATTACCGATCCTGCAACACTCCGTAGGGTACCAATCGACTGACCATCGATTCTCTCATCCGATCGGTAAGAGGATATTATCGTCCGATCGGTCATATCACCTGACCCTGATCGTATCGTCGTAAGTCATGTATTAACATTAGCCCCTCAACTCAAACCGATCGTCAAAGTCGAATGCCGGAGGGAGTTGATATTGTCGTGACTTAGATGTAGCCACAAATCACCAATAAATATACCGATCGACGCCAACGCTTTCAAACTCTATCTCCCTACTCATCGTGTCAGATTTGCTCATCTTGAAAACCATGCGGAATCCAGAAAGTCGCAATCCTGGTCGTCCACGTGGCACAATCCTGAACGTTGCTCATAAACAAAACCCTCGTCACCGTCGCAATTCTAATCGCGCTTCCGAATACACTTCAACCCTCTGCTTCCAGGCGATTTCAACCCATTATCTCCGGCGATTACTCTTCTCCGTCAAACGCAAGAATTACACAGGTTTATTTTACTTTCACTGTTTGTACGACCTTTTAATTCGGTTTTGTTTCCTTACAGCGAGCAAAACGTTATTTTTCCTAATATCCCAGCGAGTTTCTTCGATTCTCTTGATTTTCCAGTAGGTTCTTGTTTTGTGGGTATTTACGATGCCTATCCTTACTCGCAGATGGCTCCATCTCTGAATCTTGACACAGTTCGTGAGAAATTTGGCTTTCCTGAAGAATATCAACTGGAAATTGGCTAGCCTGGTTCTGAGCCTTGTCCCGCGGCCGGACGATCGTCTCTGGATAATCCTATACCAGTGACGATCTCTGCTTTGAAGAATGGATTGAGGTTCCCCCTTCATCCATTCGTCGATGAACTGCTGTGGGCCCTGGCGATGGCCGTTTTTGCACTGATGCCAAGCAGTTACTTGGTGATCGTCGCATTCATCCACTACTGCGATGCTGTTAACATGGCCCCGACCGTCACCAACTTCCTGACGATCTACAAGGTGATGTGGCGATCGGGCACTCACGTTTTTGCCCAACGTAAGCTGTGGTACTTCTCCAGCATAGGTAAAAACAACGATCTTGTCGAGCGACCAGATTCGCAATGCGACTAGTACAACTCATTTGTCTGGGTCGAGTTTCAAGATGATAACCTTGAATTCCCCCTCCAAGTATCGTCCGATACCGGCAAGTTCATGGTCGATGGTGAAGAAACGATTCTAACTACCGATCGACTGAAGAATTTGCCCGCACTGATGGAAAACTTTCCAGATAAAGACGATCGTCTTAACTGGAAAATGTTATGTGCATAGGATAATCTTTCCCGTCTGCGCATAACAAGTTGATCGATGAGCGAACGCATCGGTCGACCCTGGGCTCAACTATCATCTCTTCCCGAAGAACGTAAGCTTATTTTTATAGTTTTTTCCTTCCTTCCAGTCATAACTGAGTTTTTATTTCGTATTTCAGCTTCCTCCTCTAAACTTTCTTCTGGAGGGAAATTGAAGAGGGAACATGAGATGATCGCCAAAGGATTGCAGTGGAATGCTAAAAAGGCGAAGGTAATCTCACTTTTGCTCATTTTTTCCATATATCCGTAGGTTTCCGCATCTAAAAGGAAATATCCATCACCATCTCCCTCTTCATCACCCCTCAAAATAACTGCAGGAAAGGATGCTCCTGAAGCGGCAGAAGTATCACGATCGGATGATGATGTCGAAGGGTCACCACCCAACTCTTTGTCGATCGTCGCTATTCTGATGGAATCCCTTGGTGAAAGGGTAACCCGATTTTTTGACGATCTAACACTTGAAAGTTGTTTTAGGATTGCAGGTTGGACTGCTGACCGTCGCTTACTCTTCAATGAATTCCTGCAGGCTGAGCAAGTCCAACTGATCGACTATCCGAGGGAATCTCCTACAAGGTCGCAAACAACCCCAATGACCGACCTTCCACCTCCTCCAGTCCAAACTCAGATGGCGAACGAAGCTGCATCCCCTTCAGAAGCCAGTTCGTCATGTGAAAGCCAGAGTTTTCCTTCATGGTTTGCTGAATTCCAAAACAAAAACATGGAGGATAACTTCATTCTTCCACCGCCGGTTGGTAGCGACTCTATGAAACGTCTGACTGTTTCTTTGGCTGTGGGGACGCTCGTCAGTACTAATATTGACGAGATGATGGCGGTCGGCACTTTGTAGACCGACCCACCTGTTTCACTTGGCAAAGCAGCGATCGCCCTTCGTGAGGTATTTTTCATAACATTATCTAAATGTTCCATACCGATTATTGCCGATCTAATCATTTGTTGCCCACTGCAGACATAAAAGGAAATGTTGTCTCTGTATCATAAGACAACATGCTCTTTAAAGGCGGTCGCACTTCTGCGGAAGAAACTTTCTAAGGCACATGATCAAGCTGTAGAAGACAGGAACGAAATTGCTAGGCTAGAGGGAGAGCTAGCCGAAGCAAGACGTCGTGCCCAAGAACTCTCCCACATTCAGGAAGAAAACAACACTTTGAAGAACATAGTGAATGTGGTCACCAAAGAATTATCCCGTTCGGCTAAAGAGATTCAGACAAAAATGAAAAAGAGAGCCAAGGCTGAAGTCCAGCGCGACATCTTTGAAGTTAGGCTGGATGTCGAACGGAAAAATATCGATCTAGCGTCCACCGCACTTAAATATGCTGAGGAGGAATATCGTCATACTCTGACGGTCCAAAAAGACAAGGTTCTGCATTTTATGAACTCTACAGATGGCACTATCCAGGATATCAATAAGAAGTGCTCGGATTATGACGGTCGGATGTATGCTCTTGAGCAAACGATCGACAAGCACAAAGAAGACAGATCGTCATTTCTGGATCGGTTCGTGATCTCGCCAACATTCAGAAGCTTGGCAACGACTTACTCCCTCGGATTGGTGGAGGAACAGAAGACGATTATTAAGGAGCAAATCGTCAACGACTTACTCCCAACTCCGAGGAATGAGAGCGTGTCGATCCACTCACCTTTGATGGGAACTTTAATCCTCGCTCCCCTATTGGACCGGACGATCCTGATCCAGAATTTCATCCACACGCCGATCGGTTGGATAAACTCGTTCTTGATAGCCTAGGGGTCTTAACATTTAGCTCATCATCTTCCTGAATGTTGTATTGTAATTTCTTCAATAATAATAACTTTAATTGTTAATCGTTATCTTACTGCTTCAATACCGATCGACAACTATTTCGTCCAAAATTTCAGAATCCTGCTTAAGTATTGTTTGTATTGTCGATCGATCATCCGATTTTCCATAACATTTAAACCATGAGATGCCAACAAAAACGTAGTGGCAATTTACCGAAGTAGCCCCTGGCAAATATGTCTATTCTATAGCACCTATGTGCCATCTCTAATTCCCACTCGTGAAGAACATTACCAGATTGATCAATCGGATGGCCTATTCGTAACTTTTGCCGGCATCAGTATAAGAGATGTCATACTTTAAGATAAAATATGAAGTTGTGTCAAATAGGTCTCCTGTTCAAGAGCGACGGAATAAGTAGACTTTTAATATAGAAGACTTGCCAAATTTTCGAAGAGGATTCCTGTGAAGGATCGTTCGATAAAATTACAGTGTAGGTTGTTTCCTTAATGTGGTGGTCGACGTGATTATAGTCTAACAAAGTTTAGGAAATGTTCTTACAGCCAGTATTCCTGATAAGGAACGTTCGACGTAATTGAAACAGAGGAGGATTCCTGGGAAGGATCGTTCCATGCGGTTATAGCCGATGATGTATCATGAGGAGGAACGATCGACACAATTATAGGCGAAGAGGTATCCTGAGAAGGAACGTTCGGCGCTATTATTGGCGAAGAGGTCTCCTGAGAAGGGACGTTCGACACAATTGTGAGCCGAATAGTATTCCTGAAAAGGAACGTTCGACGTAATTGTAGCCGAAAAAATCTCCTGAGAAGGGACGTTCGACACAATTTTAGGTAGATGCTTGATAGCTATGAGTCAACGAAAGCAGGGGATGCCGATATGGATTCCTCAAAGTCGCTATCGGTTATCGATAGGTTCGACATTAAAGGATAGTCGAAAGGGTCTCAGAATATGACGTTCGACTTTAAGGCCATAATATTGCATGTGTTGCCACTCGACATATTTTGATGTTATGGGTAATAAATTCATGTTAATAGCATCTAAATAACTTGGAAAGTTGCAGAGTTTTATCACAAGTACTAGAAGTAGTAGAAATTGTTACCCCAACTATGGATGATAAATTCAGAGATTATCAATATTCCAGGATATTGGGAATTCATCGCCCTCCAATGTTTCCAATCTATAAGCGCCTCCTAACAACACGTCCATAACCCTGTAAGGACCTTCCCAACAACGATCGAGTTTACCAAGATTCTTCTGTGCTTCCACACTTCGCAGAACCAAGTCCCCTTTTAAAAACGATCAGGGATTCATCTTCTTATTATAACATTTTTCCATGGTCCGACGATACCTTAACAGTCGATCGTAGATATCTTCTATTTTCTCCTCGATTAAATCTAAATCCATCCTCCTTAAGTCGTCGTTTTCTTCTTCGGAATACATGACCACCCTTTGTGTTTTCAAAATATTCTCTACCGGTACTAAGGCTTTCGATCCGTAAACTAATGAAAAAGGAGTCTCACCCGTGGTATGTGTTGGAGTTGTTCGATATGCTCACAATACCTCTTGCAGTCGATCAGACCAAATGCCTCCAATATCCTCCAGCTTCCTCTTTATGCCTTTAACGATCACACGGTTCGATACCTCTGTCAGGCCGTTGGTCTTAGGATGTGAAACAGAGGAAAACATTTGTTTGATTCTGATATTACCCGGGTATATTCTCTTGTATTTATCCTTACCCGGGGGCTCGTCCGACATGGTTACGTAGTGTTTTCGGTATTTTCATATGTCTATCGCGAGGCATTCTCAGGGGGTATTTTCGTAATTCAGGCTCGATGGGCCCCATATACAGTTTTTGTAGGCGTTTTGAGATGTTTTGAGTTATCTCGGCCCCGGACGGGGCCAGGGGTATTTTCATAATTTGACACCCGGGAGCACATCGGTCGGGTGCAACGATGTTATGTGGTTGCGTATTCACTGCTTGGAGGCAAAGAACTAATTTGCGAGGTTTTCCGGTATTTTTTCATCGTATTTTCGACTAATATCTTGATCGGGATAGGTTCCCGAAATTTCGGGATCAGCGTGTCATTTATTATATTATAATTGGAGGTTATTTAAGTGTTTTGGGCTAAGTGAAGTAAACTGGGTTTATGGGCTCAAGTAAGTGAAGTTGGGCTGGATTTCTCTATAAATACAAGCCCCAGTGCATTTGGACGGGTTCAGACTGTTATCACGCTTCCCAAGGCAAAGTATTGATGTTCTGCACACTGTAGAGCCGCGACTTGTTGATTTTCATCCCGGACCCGCGACTTATTGCTTGTAGTCGCGACCTGTTGTCTCATTCGCGAGTTGTCGCTTCGCAACGCGTACTCGCAACTTATCGCTACCCCAGCCAGCTTCGCGAGTTATTGCATTGGTGATCTACTGGCGACTTGTTGTGCCACTCGCAAGTTGTTGACCACAACTCGCGACTGCGAGCCTTTCGAGCTCGACTGAGTGTTTTCGATCATTTTTCGAGCCGTTTTCACCCGTGTTATTATTGTCACCTCATTGTACTTGTATCCTTTGATTATTATAGTGGAAACCAAGGTAGAGCTTCGCTCTCCCGAGGACGTAAGCTCACACATTGTGGGTCCAACCTCGTATATCGCTCGTGTCCTCATAAAAAATTAATTTCGAGTAATTAAAAATTGATTGATCTAAAAATAAACACTCTAAAACATTTTTAGACGAGATCAGATTCCGAGCTCAATGCACATATCCTGAACCTTCTTTCCCGTAAACTGTGTACCGTTATTTGACACCAACATCCGCGGCGCTCCAAAACGTGAAATAATATTTTTCCATAAGAACTTTTTAACAGCATCCTCTGTAATGGATGATACTGGTTCAGCTTCAACCCATTTGGAAAAATATTCCACATCAGCTATACAGAACTTTCTTTGATTTATTGATCGAGGAAATGGTCTCAAAATATCAATTCCCCATATGTCGAAAGGACAAGGGAGTGGAGTGGCATTCAACTCCGAGCCCGGTTGTTTATGATAATTAGCATGGTATTGACATGGTTGACACCTTTTAACGAAGTCCTTTGCATCAGCTACCATGGTGGGCCAAAAGAAACCCAATCGTCTTACCTTTTGAACCAAAGATCTTGCTCCTGAATGATTTCCGAAAATTCCCTCATGTACTTCGCTGAGTGCCGATCGTGCTTCTAAGGGGCGAAGTCACCTCAATAACGGACCGTCAAAAGATTTTTTGTACAAGATGTCATCTTTAATGACAAACCTTCGTGCCCTTGATTCCAATCGTCGTTGCTCATTCCTTTCTTCGGGGAGAACACCGATCGTCAGATAATCCACCATCGAATGCATCCAAACTGACATCGGTTCGGCATCAACGTTCCTGATTAATTGCCCAACGACACTTTCAGGATCAGTCGCCTGTACCATAACTGGCAAGTCGACATCCGACTTAGAATTCATAAACACCTGTATGGTCCCATCTTGTAAACCTGGTGAACTTGCTGCTAGGCGTGCCAACGCATCAGCCTCACGATTTTCCTCCCTATGCACATGCGATATCACAAATGATTTTAAAGATTTCACTATCCTGACCAACTCTTCTTTATACCGTTGCATAACGGGCTCATGTGTTTCAAAGGTCCCTGCAAACTGTTCAACGACCAATTTAGAATTCGTAAACCCACGGATATGCATCACTCCGATATCCAAAGCAAGCCTAATTCTTGCAATCAATGCCTCGTACTCTGCCGCATTATTAGAACAAAGAAAAGAAAACTTCACTGCTGCGTTTACGTGCTCTCCTCGAGAAGTAACAAAAAGAATCCCAGCTCCAGCCCCTCCTTGAGTGGACCCATTGAAAAACATATCCCATACGTCATCCTCTTGCTCGGTTACCACTGCTGACCGCATCATTTCTACCACAAAATTTGCGAGAACTTGAGCTTTTATGGCCCTTCGAGGCACAAATTCCAGGTTCATCGCACTGAGTTAAATGACCCATTCCGACAATCTTGTTGTCGTATCCAACTTGGATAAACCAGCTTCCAAAGGTTGATATGTAAAAATTTGAATGCGGTGGCCCTCGAAATAATGCTTCAGCTTGACCGAAGTTTTTTTTAATGCCAAAACAAATTTTTCAATATTCGTATACATTGTCTCCGCTGGAAGGAATGTGTGGCTAACATAATAAACGTGTCGATGTATTCCCTCACCGATCGTTATTAAAGCTGCGCTCACTGCAACGGTCGAGATTTCCAAATAAAGGCCCAGGGGTTTGTTGCTCGTCGGGCTCACAAGAAGGGGTGGATTCGATAGATATCTCTTTAAGTCGTCGAACGCCCGATTACATTCTTCATCCCATTCAAGCTTGTTGCCCTGTCGGAGGACTTTGAAGAAAGGCAAGGCTCGATCGGAGGATCTGGAAATAAATCGGTTCAGGGTAGTCAATCGACCTGTCAGGCTTTGAAACTCCTTTTTCGTTCTGGGTGGGAGCATGTCAATAATGGCTTTCGGTTTTTCCGGGTTTGCTTCTATCCCTATTTCAGAGTCATAATGCCCTAGAAACTTTCCACTTCGAATGCCGAAGCAACATTTATCAGGATTGAGCTTCAAACGGTATGTTCGACATACTTCAAAACACTTAGTCAAATAGGAAATGTGGTATTCATCATTCAACGACTTAACAATCATGTCATCCACGTACACCTCCATTTTCTTTCCTATCAAATCTTTGAAAATTAAATTAACTAAACACTGGTACTTAGCCCCATCGTTCTTTAATCCTAACGGCATTGCAGTGTAGCAAAAGACACCACTTGGCGTCACAAACGAAGACTTTTTCTGATCCTCCTTAGCAAGAAAAATCTGGTGATATCCGGAGTACGCATCCATGGTGCTCATCATAGTACTCCCTGCGAAAGCGTCAACTAACTTATCAATGTGTGGAAGGGGGAAGGATCAGATTCACAAAATTTGTTCAGCCCCTTGTAATCAACGTACATTCGCCATTTTCCTCCTGCCTTTGGCACCACAACGGGGTTGGCCACCCACTCTAAATATTTTATCTCTTTCACGTATCCAGTAGCTACTAACTTTGAGGTTTCCTGTCTTACCGGTCGTGCATTGGGATTGGTATTGATTCGGTGTTCCGTCACTGCTCTGTCTATGCCACACAAATCCTTCGGGCTCCAGGCGAAAATCTCAGCATTATCCTGTAATAATTTGATCAGCTCAATCTCAAAAGATAGAATAAGATCCAAACCGATTCGAGTAGTCTTTTCGCAATCTCCTGGAATAAGTTCCACGACTTTGTACTCCCTTGGATCCATGGCCCTTCTCGGATCCCGTAAGTTTTCAACAGCATGGACTCTAGATTGGCAAGCCGAAACATAGCAGGAGCGTGCAGTTGCTTGATCGACACTTATGGTTACGATCCCGGCCGTGGTTGGAAATTTGAGTTTCAAATGGACTGTGGAAGGCACGGCTTCAAATGCATTAAGCCCCGGTCGTCCCAGGATTACTTTGTATGCCATATCAATGTCCATGGCCACATATTCCAACATTTCAGTTCGTGATTTTTCCCTCGATCCGATCGTGGTTGGCAGAATGATTTTTCCGAGGGGGGTGACCGATCGTTGGTCAAAGGACCATAGTGTCATCTTTATGATTTGTAGGTCGGTCACGCTAATGCCCATGGAGTCGATCACTCCTTTTGAGATTATATTACAAGAGCTTCCCTGGTCTACCAAAATTCGGTGTACCCTGCGATTGGCAATGACATCACTTACGACAATTGGATCATTCTGAGGTTCATAAATACCTTCATTGTCATCATCGTCGAACGTTATGTCTATCTTTGGCAGTTTCCGACCCTCCTTGATCGACATGACTTCCGACGAATTCAATATTTCCCTAGCATGACGCTTCCTCTCCTTCTTGGTCATATCCCAGCGATCTCCACATGAGATTACAAAAATCTCTGGGTACATAATTTCGTTGTGCATTGAATTGACATCTCCTGTATTAACCCTTTCAGCTGGCGGGTTCGCTGGTGGTGGGGGGAGCACTTCTGGGGCACGGGATCGTCTGTTGTCCCGTCGATCGTCTCCGTACCGATCATTCCGTCGATCCCTCCATTGTCTCCCACCGCGATCACCACGTCTTCCATTCCTCCCTTGATGGTTCTGCCGTGGTCGGTCATTATGTACGTCTTTCCTCTAGCGTGATGCGTAGCGACGATCGTCATCTCTGTCGCCACTATTTCAACCGGATTCCTTCTCATGAGTTTTAGCCTTCTTGTACTCCAGCACCCCCTCTTTTACCAATTCCTTGATGTGGTTTCCCAAAACATTACATTCAGTTGTTGAGTGATCAGCATATTTATGTAAATCGCAGTATACCCTTTGATTCACAGTATCCGTGCCCCGGGTTTGGCACGAATTCACTTCCCTCCATCTCTTATCCGAGGGATGAATTTTCTTCTCCACAGACTTTGTAAAAACAGGCTCCTTCTTACCATGAAGAGCCGCCATAGTTTCTTCTACCTTGATGTATTTGTTGATCTTTTGGATAAGTTGCCCCAAGGAAATAGGTGGATTCTTGATGAGGCTGGTAGAAAGTGCACATGGCTCAAGAACTTGTTGAAGTATGTCTAATTTTTCTTAGGATCCATTTTTATTCCTCTAGCTACGTGATTGAACTTCTCAATGAAGTGTCTCAAAGTGATTTTCCCTGGAGCGTATCTTAGCGCGTAAAGTTCGGCTTTGCTCCTTGGGGACCCACATTAGGAGCAAATTGTTGTGTGAATAATATGACAAAATCTTCAAAAGACCGTATGGATCTTGACGGAAGATTTTTGAACCAAGATTTAGCGTCTTTCTGTAAGGTTGTAGCAAACAACTTGCATCGGATAGCGTCACTAGCACGAACTGTCCCCATCCTTAATTCAAAGTCGGATTAATGATCCAACGGGTCTCCGGACCCGCCGAACGTAGGTATCCCGTCTGGTGCTCTGAACTAACGTTCTGGCACAACTTTCATTACACGTTCAGAAATAGGATGCAGACAAATCTGAAGCAGAGTGGAAACCCCATTGTTCGAGCAAGGATCACGATAAGCATCCTCCAAATCTAGTAGAAAGTCCTTGCCGACATCTCTCTTGATAGGTTGATTCATTGCTTCATGGAAAAAAGCCGGTCGACGATCGGTATCTAGCCCCGATCGTTGCCTTTTGATTGCGTCAAGCTCTGCTACCAGTTCGTCAAAGCGAGCTTGGCCTTGATCGACAGCCGGTCGGGGCACCTCGTTCTGGGGGTGTCGACAGACAATTTCCTCCTCGTCTGAGCTTAGATTTCCGTGTTGGTCGTCTTGCCGACCTGCTTCTGGTGGAATCAAGCTTTGAGTATTCTGGATCTGCGGCTGGACAACAGATTTCTGCCCAGACGCCAGGAGCGATTGTCGAAGATCTCCCAACATTTCCTCTACCATTTTCCACAAGGATTGAGGATCGATAGTTATCACTTCTCTTCCAACGATGCTGTTATGTGATTCCTGCTGGTGAGCTTCCATTCCCTCCATAGATTCTGGGTTCTCCATAAGAACTAGGACTAGCAGGCAAAGCTTCTCCGTAGGTTTACCAGATCGGTCCCCATGGACGGCGCCAAATGTTAAGAGTAAAAATTTACTCTGTGATATTTTATAATCAGATGAGGATACCACTGGTATACGGTTGCCGTAATGAAAGGAGAACAAGAGTTTATACGTGGGAAACTCGAGAACCGGGAGGAAAACCCACGGGACACCAAACCTAGGAAGAATTCACTAAGAACTTTTGATCAGAAACTCTCCGGAGAGTTTGTCCTTCAACATTTTCAGACCTCTCTCTTTTATTGACAAACATTATACATATTTTAATTGCATACAATCTTATCGCAATCTATTATGATCTCACCGCACCCACATCGAGCCAATTTATGAGACTTTTGTGCATGCCGAAGCCGCACACCGCCGCCTGGAGTAATGACGCAGCCTTGGTTGATATTTCTCCTGAGGACGCCGATCGCACACTCTTCTTCCAGCAATTCATTACCGATCCCGCAACACTCCGTAGGGTACCGATTGACTGACCATCGATTCTCTCGTCCGATCGGTAAGAGGATATTATCGTCCGATCGGTCATATCACCTGACCCTGATCGTATCGTCGTAAGTCATGTATTAACAATCTTCATAGTTTGTATTTGATCCATTAGCCTTTAAAAGATATAATGACATGTCTCAAAACTTTGAAATTTTAAAAATAACGCATAAATTATTAAAATCACTTATACGAAAAAGACGAAAACCGCTACTATTCATTCGATGGTTATTCTTGAACAATTTTGAAACTTTGAGGGCTTCTTATGCAATTTACAAATTTTAAGAGTATCGTCTTTATAATATTAGGGGTAATGACATAATTCTCTTTTTTTTACATATTACTCAAATATGGTTCTTTCACTACATGGAATTATATCAGGTAATTCTGACATAAAATTCAATAAATATAAACTAAATTCTGAATGATATATTTTCAATAACAGCCACTATTCCGATACCAAAGGTTTTTTTATATATTTTCAATGACAAACAGTTTTTAGTGAGGGACCGAACGATATCAAAAAACATACCATTTGATGTATTGATCGATATTGAAACATTAACTTTACATGAATACAATCAAAAGGACCAAAATCGTATATGGATTTATTAATTAAATGAAGAATAAACTCTAAAAAAACACCATCTACAGCAGTCATTGGACAAAACCATCAAGATTCAGGGTTAAGACAAACACCTTCAGAATGTGTTATCCTAAAAGGAATAGCATCTAAAGATTCCTTTCGAAGCCAATCTTTCGCACATACAACCGCCTGCAATGCCGAACTTTTCAATGTACTTCTATGATCAGTTAACCGAGGTGGTCTTGTATCGAAAACAGACTCTCCGAATACAGTAGATACCGGAATAGATAACAAATCAACAGCAAGTTTCGATAGAGTTGGATACTTCGACTTGTGGGATTTCCACCAGCCAAGAACATCGAAATCTTGAGAACGAGGCAAAATCGGCTCTTCTAAATACTGATCTAGTTCTGATTTCAGTTGGTTCTCGACTGTGAAATCAGTTATATATATATCGAAATCTTCCGGGAAAAGAATATCATCAACTTTCGTTACCTCGTTTTCCATCGGATCGTGTACTTCAGGTACTTCTCCGTTAATAAGATCATCTAGAATATCTTCGGGTGTTTCTTTTTTAACCGAAGGGTCATTTTCTTTCTGTACAAATGTAGGAGGAGGGAGTGCTTGTACGACATATTCAAGATAAAGCTCGTGAAGACCATCTTTGATGAAGTTCATATACGGGGTGAACATTTCACCGTAGATTCTCGGAAAACTGAACTCTACGAGCCTTAACTTAAATCGAGGATCCATTGCAACAGCAGCTGATAAAGCTTGATAACAATCATCCCAGTATTTGGAAAATATTCTGTGTAATGGTTTTGCAAATTCAGTAACAAATGATTCTTGTCTCGTAACTGCGTTCATTAACACAAGATGAATATTCAGAACTTCATGGAAGAACACATTCGTCGTGGGGTATTCATTTGAAGAAAGTATCTTAGCAGCATCGTAGAATATTTTCAAGTAATCACATACAGTTTCAATGTGCGTCCATTCTTCTGATGATATAGTTAACTTGTATTCCGAATTCTCGTAAGTATCGATACAAGAGAATACTTCCTTGAACTCACAGGCAGATACAAGCATTAGATAAGTAGTATCCCATCTCGTAAGATCATCGATTACCAGGCTCTTTAAACTAGGAACCTGAAGCTTTTGTTTCAATTCATTGAACATTGATTCATGAGCTTTCGAAGCTTTAACGTACTTCACACTATACCGAACTTTCTCCACGGTAGTCTTTACATATTCCAAGGCTGTTAGTGCAAGAGTTTTCAGTACACAAGCATAGCAATCTTTAAGTACTAACTGACCATTGAGGATAAGAGAGTTCTTGATTGAAAGAAGACTTCTGACATTTTCGATAGCATTTTCATTCGTAGAACACCGATTAATAGAAACTGCTAAAAGCTTGTCCTCGGATTTCCAATCCCAAAGACATGAAGTAACAGCTTGACTGAATGCTATATTTGAATCAAGAGAATCAACCGGGATAAAATTCAAGGTTCGTCTCTGTAATTTCCAATATTGATCAACAAAATGACCTGTTGCGAGTACATAGGGAACACCTTGATTAGATTTCCACAGGTCTAATGAGAGGCTAAGATGCCCTGACATACAATTCAGAGTATCAAGAAGCTTCTGTTTCTCATTGAGATAAATTTCCATAATTTTTCCTTGCACCTTGCTGGCATTATTTAAACTCAAGTTCGGGTTAAGAGTATGTACGAAATCAACAAAACCAGGATGTTCAACCATGGTTAGTGGATAATCATGCTGGATTATCATTCTCGCAAGGTTTTCACAACATCGATCGCCACAAACATAAAGCTTTGTCATCTGATTAGAAGCTCGACAACGTTTTCTGGTCAAGTTACTATCCAAAGGAACGATAGCTTTAAGAGATGGTGAATCCATTACCAACTGCTTTTTATCCTGAATATTCCGACCAACGGGACAGATTCCAAGTGCGATATGCCGTTTTAGGTGACTCGTACCAGCTTGTTTTGAACCAGATATATAGGCAAATGACTTCTTACATTGATTGCAAGTAGCCCTCACACGATCACCAACAGGCTCTGTTGTAAAATGATCCCATACCATCGATTTCCTTCGTTGATGTTTCTTAGGCCGAGTGTCTGAATTTGGAGAATCTTTTTGATCCATAGAATGATCCATTGCGCACATCCTGTATTACACCAGCAGTAAACTTCAAAGTTAAAAAAGTTCACAACCATAACCTCTGATAAAATAAATATATTCCCTTAACTTATGAAAAATATCATTTCTAAACTGAACATTCATCCGCTCATATAAACTTACACTACATTATCCGCGCATCATGGATTTTTACACATTTTAAGCATTTAAAAATGTTGGCACTCCCAGCATCAGCAATATGATTTCCCAAAATAAATACAAAAATTTCAGAACACTATTATTGTGTCATAATACATATAAATCGTACTCAAAATAACAATGAAGTACATTCTTCGACGATTCCCACTATTCACTCAAAGTATATTTCCAAACTAAAACAACAGAAAAAATAAAAAAAGAAACAAACTTTTCATCCAAAATCAAATCAGAAAAAAAGTAACAGTAGAGAAAACCAAACACCGAAAAAGAATCACCTCGTAATGTCATAGGCAAAGACGCATAATCGAAGAAATAAAACAGATAATAAATTCTTACCGTGAAGAGAAGCAGTATTCTAAAATACACCGTTGGTGGATATCGTTAATCTTCCGGAAGGATTAGAAATCAATGGAAAGTGTGGACGACGAAAAAGGAAGACGAAGTTTCGAGGGATGGGGTTCTGGTTCTCTAAAACCCTAGAAGACTGGACCTCTATTTATGGTATTCGGATGTGAGGGAAATATCAGTATCCTTCAACTCATCCGTCCGATTCTCTAATCCTAGCCGTCAGATTATTTCAATGCCGCCTCTACATGTTAACATGTGTAACTTGGAAATTTGTTAAGTAATACTTGGTAAATAGTTTACAAAATAGTTCACTTATACTTATGCTTAACTAACCAATATTGGGCACCTTTAGAACATCATTTGATAAATAGCGGTGAGGTGAGATGACTGTATTGTGTTGTGAGATGAACTGATCGTGATTTAAAAAAACTGTTTTTGAAACAACGGTGCAATGATCGTGATGTCATAAAATGATTTTTTTACCTTTATTTTTATATAATTATGTATCACTTAAAAATTATATTTATATTATTTTATGATAAATTTATTATGTCAAAAACTATATTTTTAAATTATTATATATATTTTTATAGTTTGAAGATATAATTGATAGAATATAAGAAGTTATTGATCAAAATTATTTTTAAAAAAATTAAACTATAATTTACCAATGATAAAATTGATATTTCAGAGATGTGTTCTAGTAGTCGTTTGGTTAAACCAACTGTGAACTCGCCGTTGTTTTCTGCGGTCGTATGAACGCAATTATTAATAATATTTGGTTAAAATTGAATACAACTACGACGCGTTCACCGCACCGGATGATAGATTGCACTTCCAAACAACACCATTGTTAAAGAAATAAAAAAATAATGTATAATTTAATAATATTTTTATATAGATTAAAATACCCTGTGTTATCATAATAGTTTTAATTTATCAAATTGAAAATAATAAATTTGTTTATTGGAAGAATTTCATTATTACCCCCTTCAATTTGTTCTAAAATCATTTTTATTCATTCATTTAAAATAAATTCAAATTAAGTTCTTCAAATTTGATACATTATTAATTTTAGTATTAAATGAATGAAATATAATCAGTCTCAAAACATTATATCAATTTATGTTTAAGGGTGTTTTCTTATTATAAATAAAACTTTTATTTTTGAGAAAATTTCAAGTGCCTCCGAAAAAATATTTTTAGGAGAGACAACTAAAAATTTTGGTGAAATTTGTGATTTGAGCGGTTGAAACAAGTTTGTATCAAATGAATTTATTTTCTATATTATTGTCCCTAAGTCCCAAAGTATATATCTTTTTCAAATTTCAAAAATTAGTAATGAACTCACCAAAAAGCTGAATTCGTGATTTTTAATAATTTTCCATTTTAAATAGTGAATACTCATTGATAATTTATAACTTAGATTAATTACTTTCATATCGAAAAGTTGTATAACCATTGGATCGGATTTTCTATCTTAAAACATTATTTTTCATGTATCAGATACATGATCATGGGATGATATCTTGGATATTGGTTGATTTTGACTAATCATTATTTAATTTAATAAAAAATGTATTTATATAAATAATTTAAACTCTCGACGAATGGATAAACTTTTCTATTTCTACATCCGATGTAGGACAATGTTTCAACACTCCCTCTCAAGTCGAATTGGCATTGGTCTGGTTCAAATTTGCTTAATTATGCTCAGTAGTGCTTGAATCATATGTCGATCTATTTTTGTGGCCTAGGTCCGATGCGCTTTTCTACTTGAGTTTTTTTTGTCTAAATCGATACGGACCAGCCCGAAATCCACCCTAAAGCTCCGATACCATGTAGAAATTCAGGATTCAATGGGTCGGGAGAGTGTCAGTGTAGCTCAGTCCATAAGGCTATCTACAACGGTGGGCGCCCGTAAACTTGATTCTCTCTCTACACATCAGCTTTCTCTCAATACACATAATCTTTCTCTTTCCTTAATACTAATATAAATATTTAAATATAACAACTTTCCTTTCATCCCTACAACAATATCCGAAAACTTATAATTTTAATTTTAATTTTAATTTTTTAATTATTTACATTATTTTATAGATGCATAAAAAATAATAATTGACATAATCTTTGAATAAAAAGAATGGTAGAAATTTAAAAATACATAATAATAATAATAATTGACATAATCTTTTAGGAAAGAAAGTTGGAAACTCTCTCTCCTTAAAGAAAGTCACATCCACATATTGATACAATGACATGTATTTTATTAAAAAAATTAATTAATTTTTTTTGAGGATGTGGGTGCCCGTCAGACTAGGCGCCCATCGTTGGAGATAGTCTAAGAGAAATGGATCACATTGAAAAGATTTGGGTTAAACCAATTACCAATGATATCACTTCTCTTATAAACTATAATTTTTCTATTTCTACATCCGATGTGGGACAATGTTTCAACAGTTTTGATGATTCATATCCATCGGATTGGATCAGCAAAAAGATGTTCAAATATGATATCTGATCTATGTACACTTGCGGTGATTCATCATTCGAAGTTAGTTTTGTCTCACCTACTAAAACCAATTGTCATCCCATTGCATTTTACAAATGACATGGGTTACCCTTGTTCCTCAAACTCCAACAATATTCTTTTTTATTCTATGTCCTAAGAGTTGTTCGATTTGCTTTTCTTCACTTATTTATGGAAAGGATTTTAATTTTTTAAATTTTCTCTTTGTGCATGTAAATGTGAACCGTCGGTTAGACATCTGGTTAGACCGGCCAGGCCGGAAACTGCTAGGCAAGCGGTCCGTGCAAGGTATGGTTTCATCCAAAATCAATTATGGCTTTCTGTACGACAACCCATGTTCTAGGTACGGTTTCGTCTCTAGGCTTCAAATCATTATTGATGCAATATAAGATCCATGTTCTAGAAAGCCCAAACATACGCCCAAGTTTTTGGATTTCTTGAAGCTAAGGGTGCGGTTGATTGGAGATAACCCTTGGGAAAAACATGGGTATAAGAGAAAGGAACCCTTATAAATCAAGTAAGGTTGTTATTATTCTTAGGCTCTGTGGTGAACCTAGGTCCTCCTTAGTTGACTCAGGAAAAGAATGATAGTGACCTTGGTGGTTGCTTGCTGACTACTATTAGAGATTTTATAAATTGAACCGAACGGATGGGTCGATTGGATTGGAACCGTTGGATAAACGGTCCAGTTTCCTGCTACCGGTTCCTATACATAGCATTGTGCATATGAATTTTCTTCTAAACATCCTATTTTTAAAATTTCAATATGACTATTGTTATAAAAATGTGATATAAATTTTTTCGTGTATGATTCACCTTGCATTAGTTTTCTAAAAATTACTTGCTTTGTGTTAATTGTTTTTCTGATCATTTTATGTCTATAGCTGATACTATGATTTTCTTAAAGTGTCTCGACATCCTTGATGAGTCTTATATGCACCCCTTCTTATGGACTGAGAATCCTCGTTGAGGTTTACCTCATACACCGATTATAACCTGGGTCATGATATGATGGCAAATATAACGACTCACCTCTCATTTGCAAAATATTGACTACTTTGGATTATACTAGCACTAATGACTCCCACATAGTTTTCAATGATTTTTCTTTTTCTCTAGTAACAAATTTCATAGTGGATCAGTCATTATGCCTCTATTTGAGAGTGAGTACACTTAATTTTCACGATCCACTGGATCATTGTCATTTTGTCATTGCAAATACCTCGTACAAGTGATACAAATCATTATATTTAACCTATGATCGTTCAACGTTTATAGTCGATTATGAGATTTACCTAAGGTACATCACCATCCCCAATGGATCTTATAGGTCACTCTCTACTAAACTTTCGATAAGAAACTTGTGTTGGGTATAAAACTGTTACGAACTCAGCTGTAAATTCCCTAACCACTTCATGTTTTGCAGGTAATAACGAGGTTAAGAAGGAATTACCATCAGAAGACGTCAAGGTGCCAAAAGAAGTAGACTGGACCCAGAAGAAGTAATGGACTCACTAGGCCCATTATCAGTCTCGGCCATTGTATTTTGACAACCAACGGTCATATAACCGTTAGCTCTTTTATTTAAGTACTGAACTCTGTAACTTCGGTTTACTATGCTATTTTGATGATTCCAGTTTCGTCTGTTTTTCCCTCTCCCTTTCTACTCTCTCTATCTCTCAATCTATTTTCCCTCCCCCTTTCTCTTGGTTGTTAACAAGTGGTATCGGAGCCTAAAATCCTCGGATATCAAACTGGGTCCCAAAAAGAAAACCAAGGTTAAGATCAACCTCAAAAACATCTCAGAAGAGAGTGATTGCATGGAAGCCTACATGCCAAACCAATATCCTTCAGTAGCATAATTCCAGACACAACTGGACCAAGTTCATCTAGATATCCAAACTTCAGTGCAAGCACTGGAACAAAGGATCGGCCGCAGTATCAAGGAAATAAAAGAAAATAATGAGTACATCCAAACGCAGCTCATGGCAATGTGCCAACAGATGCACTCATTTATGGAAGAGAAATCTATCCTTGGGAGTAGAGGCAACTCTTGTCCTCTACCACCCCCACCTATAATCGAAATAGAAGAGCGCTCGAATCAATTTCAAACGGAACTTTATAAGGAACCTAGACTAGAGTTGCCGACTTTCGAAGGAACAAACCCAAGAGAGTGGCTTAGAAGGATAACCCAATACTTCTCAGTTATTAGACAAATACCTAAGAGAGATTGGCTTACTTATGCTACTATCGCCTTCGTAGGCAAGGCTGATAAATGGGTACATGGCTACCGAGCTACATCACCATCGTCGGATTAGTATATGTTCATAAGGGCCCTGCTTAAACACTTTGATTCTTCTCACCTTCGTCGAGTATTAGCGGACTTCATGCACATGAAGCAAGAAGGCACATTAGCTGAGTATTTGGACAAATATGATGAGTTAAGGAGCCACGTTGCAGTGTTACACCCAACCTTCATTCCGGAAAATTTCATGACAATTTTAATAGGAGGGCTCAGAGAAGAATTACGCGTAGCAGCTACCTTCGTCGATTTACAGACAGAAGAGGACATAATAGATTTCATTAAAGGGAAAGATGAAGAATTTTCAACATTAAGGAAGACTATGCATCTATCCATCCCAAATCATATCAAGGGCTCACCAGGAATTTCCCCATATTGTCTAAGACCCCCACGCTATCATATTCCAGACGAATTAGCACGTGAAATATTCAAGAAAAAATTGTGTATCAAATGCGGAGCACCCTATTCTAGGGAACACCGATGTTCTTCTCGGCAGCTTTACTTATTAGCATGGGAAGAAGAGGACGATGATCTCATCCAAGATGAAGCATCACATCCAGGTCAACCAATTGTCTCTGAACCACTAGTCTCCCATCCACATTTATCCATCAATGCTATCCGAGGAGAATCTACAGAAAACCATTTTAGATTAATAGGACGCAATGAATCCAGAAATCTACTGATTCTCATTGATAATGGCAGTACCACTAGCTTCTTGGATGAGGACTTTGCTGCTTCACTCAATCTCGTTACGGAAGGTACCACTCCCTTATCAGTTGCAACGGCGAGTGGTCATCACACTATTAGCGACAAGATATGCAAAAAATTTTGTTGGTCGATGAATTTTCATGCGTTCTGCTTCGACTTTCGTTTATTTCAATTAAATGGAGCTTATGACATGATTTTAGGAGGGAATTGGTTGCGCCAACATGATCCGGTCTCGCAAAGTTATAGCAAAATGACATATACGGTTTATTCAGGAGGAATTCCCTTATTGATACCTTGTATAGGGTCATCAGTAGAATTATCCCTCATTAGCGCTCATCAACTCCAAAAGAACCTTCGTTCATCAGATATCTACTGGTTGGCACAACTGTATCTAATGGAATCTACGCCGTTGCCACCGCAATGTTCAAATCTCCTCTTACAACATTTATTGGATCAGTATTCAGAAATCTTCAAGGAGCCAGATACATTGCTACCCCACAGAACTATTGAACATAATATTACCTTAGTTCCGGATGCTAAGCCAAAGAAATTTCCCCCATATCGGATCCCTTATCATCTCAAGGGGGAACTGGAAAATATCAAGGAACTCCTCCAAGTAGGCCTAATACTTCCCAGTAAGAGTCCGTTCTCCTCTCTGGTTCTGATTATATCCAAAAAGGATGGCAGATAGAGAATGTGTGTGGATTTCAGGTACTTGAACTACTTAACGGTAAAGCACCAATTTCCAATCCCTCTTATTGATGATTTATTAGATGAACTCCATGGTGCAAATTTTTTTTCAAAATTTGACTTACGTTATGGTTTTTTCCAAGTTAGAATGATGCAAGATGATGTTTATAAAACTAGTTTTTCGACACATCTAGGACATTATGAATTTCTAGTTATGTCATTTAGATTAACAAATGCACCCTCTACATTTCAAGCAATGATGAACTCTATATTTTCCACTGCTATTAGGAAATTCGTATTAGTTTCTTTGATGACATATTAGTTTATAGTAAATCGTGGGATGAACACATCACACACTTGACACAAACTCTATCTATTATGCAATCTAATTCTCTGTTTGCAAAACTCTCTAAGTGCTCCTTCTGTCAAACTTCGATTGGTTATCCTAGACATGTAATTTCTTCTCAAAGAGTTTCTACAGACCCTGAAAAGATTCAGGATATCTTAAACTGGCCTTTACCAGACACTCTCAAGAAGTTAAGAGGTTTTCTAGGATTATCAGGAGATTACAGGAGATTTATCCAAGGATATGAAATCGTTAGTAAACCATTAACTCAACTCTTGAAAAAAGAAAATTTCCACTGGGATGATTCTGCTACCAGGGCCTTCAAGGAACTCAAGAATATACTATCATCATCACTAGTCTTATCTCTCCTAGATTTTCAAAAAAATTTCATATTGGAGACAGATGCTTGTGATCAAGGCATCGGGGTAGTGCTATCTCAAGAGGGACAACATTTAGCTTACTATTCAAAGAGTCTCGGTCTTAAATATATGGGACTATCAGTCTACGAGAAAGAATTAATAGCTATGGTTCATAGAATTAATAGCTATGGTTCATGCCATCCTCAAATGGAAGCATTATCTTATGGGAAGACTCTTCATAGTTAGAACGGATCATCATAGCCTTAAGTATAAATTGGGAACCTTGTTTCAGCAAAAGTGGATGGCGAAGTTATTAGGCTTTCAATTTGAAATTCAATTTAAACAAGGAGCTGAAAACTTAGCAGCTGATTCTTTATCCAGCAGAGGAGATCTCCTTGCTATAACTGCCATTAAACCAGTCTGGATTCTCGAAGTTCAAGAGAGTTATGCACAAGATACCACACTCCATTCTATCTATCAGAGTAAGATATTAAATGATTCAGACTATCTAGAATTTACACTATTGGATGGCATATTGAGGCGAAAAAACAATATTTGCATCGGACATAATTCGAGTTTAAGGCACAAAATGTTCACAGCAAAGGGAATAAACCATCTGAAGAAAAAAGATTTGATCAGTACTAGTGAAACTGCGTTGAAAGAAATGTGTGAAACTTGTGAGTTCGGAAAGAAGCAGAAAGTGTCTTTCAAAACTAGTTTGAAAAATAAACAGAAAGCCTTGGAGTTAGTATTTTCAGATGTATGCAGTATTGACATTGAATCACTTGGAGGAAAGAAGTATTTTGTCTCATTTATAGACGATGCTACAAAGAAGTGTTGGGTCTACCCTATGAAACAAAAAATGAAGTGATTGAACATCTCAAAACTTGGCTTCCAGCAGTTGAAAGGGAACATGGAGTAAAATTGAAGTGCTTTAGGTCTGATAATGGAGGGGAGTTCACATAAAATGAAATAGAGATGTATTTCAGAGATCATGGAATTAGACATGAAGTTACAGTGTCTGGCACACCTCAACATAATGGAACAGTTGAAATGATGAATAGGACACTACTGGACAGAGTTAGATGCATGATGAAGACATCTCGACTACCTAAAGGTTTTTGGGCTGAAACTCTAATGACAGCATGTTATCTCATCAATCGCTCTCCCACCTCAGCACTAAATTCAGAAATTCCAGAATGGAAGTGGACAGAAAAACCCCTCAGTTATAAACACCTAAGAGTATTTGGATGTAAAGTGTTGAATCATGTTCCTAAAGAGGGAAGGAAGAAATTGGATGATCATGCTACTGAAGCAATTTTCATAGGCTATGGTAACAAGGAGTTTGGATATAAAATGTGGAATCCTTCAAAAAATAAAATCACAAGATCAAGGGATGTGACATTCTTAGAGAGTAAGACTATTGATGATATAACAGACTCTAAAGAAAGAAGCGAGATGCAAAGGGACAGACTTGTAGACTTACCTGTTTCGGTCCACTTACCAAACTTGAGCAGCAGAAACAATACAGAACCACCTGAAAGTGTAGCTGAAGGATCTCCAGAACAGCAGCAATCACCATAATCAAATGATGACCCTGAAAAAATGAGGCAACATCAAACAGTGAGACCACACAGAATAAGAATACCATCAAGAAGATATCCTCCCTCAGACTGCGTTATGATTACAGAAAATGGAGAACCTGAAAATTTCCAGGAAGCTGTAAATTATAAGGATAGCAAGTTATGGTGGAAAACCATAGTAGAGGAAATGAATGCACTAAGAAGGAATGACACCTTTGAGTTGGTAAGATTGCCTCAAAATAGAAAATATCTACAAAATAAGTGGATTTACAAATTGAAATCAGAAGCAGATGGTTCTATGAGATATAAAGTGAGATTAGTAGCAAATAGTTTCACTCAAAAGAAATGGATTGATTTTGAGGAAATATTTTCCCCTGTGGTTAAACTTACCTCCATCAGAATTATACTAGCAGTTGCCGCTTTCCTAGACTTAGAAGTTGAACAACTGGATGTAAAAACATTGTTCCTAAATGGAGAACTTGAAGAGGAAATCTTTATGAATCAACGAGAGGGATTCATAAAGAAGGGAACAGAGGATATGGTTTGCAAGTTGAAAAAGAGTTTATACGGATTAAAACAAGCTCCTAAAATGTGGAATAAAAATTTTGACATGTTCATGACCAGAAATGAATTCAGAAAGTCAGAATGTGATAGATGTGTATACTACAAAAATGAAGGGAAGAAGAACTTCATTATTCTCTTACTCTACATCGATAATATGATTATTGCACGTCTCAACAAAGAAGAAATTGACACATTGAAAATGGAGCTAGCAGCAAACTTTGAAATGAAAGACTTGAGATAAATAAAAAGAATTCTGGGAATTGATATTCATAGAGATAGAAGCCAAAGAAATATTGCACTTTCACAAGATATCTAACAAATTAGTAAAAGATTTAACATAGAGAATGAAAAATCTACCATGTCACCTATGACATCAAGTTCACATTTAAATAAAGATCAGGAACCAAAGACTAATGAGGAATACCAGGGAATGGAAAACATACCTTATTCTTCAGCCATAGGAAGCCTGATGTTCATGGTTGTCTGCACCAGACCAGATCTAGTTCAATATGTATCTCTAGTAAGCAGGTTCTTGGTAAATCCTGGGAAGGACTAGGAAGTTGTAAAGAGAATAATCAGATATGTTAGTGGCACAAAAAACACTCAGTTATGCTATGGAGGAGAAAAACAACTAAAGTTAAAAATGTATGCCGACTCAGACATGGCAGGAGACTTTGACACGAGGAGATCCACATCTGATTTCCTCTCTATACTTAATGCAGGAGGCATCTCATGGATGTCAAAACTACAGAAAAGTGTTGCACTCTCATCAACAGAAACTGAGTACATAGCACTCACAAAAGTGGGAAAGGTACTAATTTGGATAAATAGATTCAATGACGAACTAAAATTGAATATAAAAGCTCAAGAACTCTTCTGTGACTCTCAAAGTGCCACTAAACTGAGTAAGAACACTACATATCATGCAATATCTAAACATATAGATGTGAGAATCTACTGGATACATGAAGCAATCTACAGTAAGGAAATAGAACTGAATAAGATACCTACTGAAGACAATCCGACAGACTTCTTGACAAAGATAGTCACGACCTCTAAACTTCTTGACATGGAAATCACCTTAACGGTGATGAAAACGCTAGATCTGTGTTTAGTGGTCTTGAGGGACCATAAATACAGATCACAGATTGGGCCAAGTAATAATATTAATTAAGATGGCCTAAATAAAGAGCAAGCCCAAATTGCATCTCAAGCAGTTACACATGACGGAAACAGATTAGATGAAATGGTTATAAAACGCAGATGGAAGTTATGCAGAATATACACGAAATTGTACTCTACTTTTGGGAGGCTGATACAAAGTAATCAGGTTTAGATCAAGCAATTCAAGTGTGGTAAAGAGAGAGAAGAAATGGAGGATTCATCACCTTGTGAAGCATGATACAGTCGAGACTGTGATAGCGAAGTCAGATTGCCCTTTCATTCTTGTTACACTCTTTGTACTCTGATATTTGTAATATGTTGTAATGAATTGGACCTAGATCTTGGTCCCATGGTTTTCTCCGGGGATTTCCGGTTTCCACGTAAAGATCGGTGTCATCAACTATAAATGTGAACACTGCAAGAACAAAGAATAATATTCAAGAAAGCAGCCCTTATATAGGAAACGAATCTGTAAAATTACGAAGGATTTCCCAACACGATTTATATCAGATCTGGTGCAACTCTCAATCTCCAATGAGCATGCGAGTTATAAGTTTGGGGCTACATCGAAGTAGCATAAGTTCTTCGGGACACAATTATAAGCGTAATATATTGTTTCATATACTTCTTAAGATAATGAGTTCACGACCCGAGTTTTATCGATTACATTTTTTCTTAGTTTTGGGTTTTCACTTCATTTACATTTGGTTTACGTCGTATTAATTCGAAACAATCCGAGATAAAGCGAATTCTTCTCACCCAAGAATTTTTCCAACATATGATTGATTATATTAAATATTAAAAAGTATGAGTATATGATTCTCATAATATGGTAACTACATTACCATAATTATAAAACTGGGTACCCAAATTAGTAGAAGAATTTGAGATTTGAGGTAAGGCAAGGCCAATCTGGTCATATAAAAATAAAATAGAACATAATGGGGACTGAAGCAAGAAAGTCAGAGAAACACTAAGCACAGCACAGCACAGCACAACACATCACATGATTATCCACGGTCACAATTTACAGACAAAGGTTCTGTCCTTACTACATTAATTCTACTAGAAAAAACAACTCCATTAATAAGCTTACACATACATCTATGAATCCAGCTAATACCTTTTCACCTTGCTGATTCAGCACTCTATGGGGGTTGTAGAAGGATGATGACCTTGCTCCACTTTCCCATTTTCTGACATGTTACCTTTCTCCACTCCATTCACACCTATTTCAGCTGCATCCTCGTCTTCAACTTCTTTTGGTTCAGTTGCAGTTTGCATATTATCTTCAGTCGTATTGTCCTGTGCCTTATCCTCACTCTCAACTTTCATATCAGAATCGGCATTAACATTTTCTTCCCCCGGTAAGTTGTCATTACTATTCACATTGTCTCTCTTTTCAACACCTTCTTCATCTGAAGATTTGCCATTGCTCTTTATATTCTCTCCATTTTCATCAGCTCCTGTATCTTCTTGCATATCAATTACACTTTCCTTAGCACCCTCTTCTTCCGAGTGCTTGTCGTTGCCCTTGATATCATCTCCTTTGTCATCACCTCCTTCATCTTCTAGTATATCAGTTGCAGTTTCCTTATCAGCTTCCTCCTCGAGCAGCTGTTCGTCTCCCTTGACATCATCATCTCCTTTTTCACTATTTCCCGGATCTTCTTGCACTTCAGTTTGTTCAGTTTTCCTATCTTTTTTCTTGCCTGATGATGATCTGCGTCGTTTTAAAGGTGTTTCAATATCTTTCCATATAGGGGTACTCCTGACCCTTTCGCTGATTCGAGCCGATCTTCTCGGAGCTTCACCCGTACCCCAGTCGAATTCGGATGAAGCAGGGCTCCCTGAGTGAGCCTTCAAGTAGAGATCAAGCTGCTTGCGGCTGTTGATCTCTTCCCCAGTAGGAGCAATGAATACAATCTCATTCTTTTTTGGTGTACCTCCGTTCGTTGGCATGTACTGTATCACAAAGAACCATATCAACTAACCAAAAGGGAACGCATCTTGAATCAAGAAAAAAACCATACTATAATCTGCAAGAAAGCATGTGTGTTTGAGAGAGAATCATAGATTCAAACTCAAAGGCCACCGAAAAATTGAATCAAGACAAGCACATTCAGCACAATAAAGACAAAAACATCATAAATACCCGCTTTTAGATTTCTTCCCTTTGAGTTCACCAATGTAAAAAAGGTAAAATCTCACGCAAAGAGCATAGCATAGTTATCATGCACAGGCAATTGATCATCACCTAATTAGTATATTAAAATTCATTTTTTCTCTTTAATACCATCGTTCTCCCGATCTTGAGATTAGAAATAACTATTTATTTAACACCACTAACGGCCTTTTCCATTGACTCTTCTACACTTGACCATTTTATGAACAAAAATTCAGAAAAGACTACAAAAAACTGCTAAAAAACAGAAAAACTAAAGCTTGTTCTACACTTCTACTACATGATTTCATTTATATGAAAAAATTGTAAATTTCATTATTTACAAAGAGCGTACCGGAAAGTTGCCTCCAAGAAAACGCCCAAATAAAAATAAAGCAATTTCAGTTGAATCAAGTATACAAAAGCCCTAGGAGTTCCGTAAGGCAGATACAATGAAAAAACAGCTGCTTATACCAATTTTTTCCAGGAAGCAGGCGCCGGCAGCTCCACCGACAAGATATCGTCCTCCGCCATTTCTCCCAACCTTCAAAAAGAAACAGACGACAAATTATACTTCTTCAAGGTACTAAGAAAACAAACAAAAGAAGCAACTCTCTACTTCTCTCTCTACAACTCGAACATATCTCCGATGTATCCCTCTAACTAACCCTTGCTCCTTCCTTTTTCCGGAAGAGAAACCCAGACACAAAAACGCGAAGCTAGGGACAAAATATCTTCAACTCCTCATATAAACCGTTGATGTTGCAGTTAAGATCTGATTAAATATCCTTTCGATTTTGGACTTAACACGTGGTTCAATCTAGAAGGGGATGCGGATTTAAGTGGTGATCCGCCGCTTCACTGTATTACTCCTCCATCAACAACATTGTTGTGACATCTCACGCGTAGTAGAGAATACTCTTGGCGACGTGGTTTATAAACCGTTCGATTAATGTCGTGCGGCACACGCTCTAATGAAGAGGGTGAGCGTAATCAGAGAGAATTATTAACTGCATTGGAGATAAGGGTTTGACGTCCGGATGAGGAGGGAATATTTCGGCGTGGATAATACTGATTCCAGTCACCATTTTGCTTCTTATAATATTCTATTTTATAAGAAATAGAGAAAATTTTGAATTTTGTTCGCTAATATTTCAATTTTAAAATTATTAAATTAAACTCTTAATTTTTTTATTACATTATGATTTTCGATTATAAAGTCCTCAATTTTTAAATAATTTTCGGTAAAATACGAGATTTTATTTTCAGTAAAATACAAGATTTTAACTAAATTTGTGAATTGATGAATTGAGTTTGATATACATTAATTATGTTTATTTCTTATTTTGGTATTCTAAAACATAAGATTAGTTTATTGATTTTCAAATTTCAAAAATAATTGAATTTCATCCAAATGGGAATGTTGAATTAATTGTTGATTTTAAATAATCAATCCTAAATAGTAAATTATGTGTTATATTAATGTTTTCATATTTTGGCGAATATTTGTCTATTTAATACCAGCTCTGTGATACGTCAATTCGACGTGTTAATATTATTTGGTATAATAATTTATTGATTTATGATGATATACAAATATATTTTTGAGAAAATAAAATTATCATTAATTGAATATTTGTAAGACTTCATTATATACAATATTTTTTGTTAAAGTCATTATTCTCCTTTGGTGGATGACTTCAAGAGCAAATATTTTCATACTATGTGTGCCGATTCCTTTCGATAGTGCTACATACAATTGTCCATGTGCAAAACTACTATTTGAGAGATATATTCATACTCGTTGTATTGTTTGACCTTGTGCCTTGTTTATCGTCAATGCAAAACTAAGTCGAACTAGAAATTGCATTCGTATTATCTCAAATGGTAATCTAGAATTTGCAGTTGTTTTTGTTGAAATCCACGGTAAAAACACAATATTTCATTTGTGTTCACCTGTCACAATAATAGCCTCTATAGTGTTTCGAATAAAGCGTCTACAAATTAGACGCGTCCCATTGCAAAGGTCGATATGTGGATCTAGGTTACGTAATAACATAATAGGCACACCAATTTTAAGTGTTAATTCATGTGGTGGTAAATTACCTGGGAATAAACCATTGAGAAATTCCATAGGATAAATGTATTGGATGTCATCGACAACTGAATCTGAAGAATAATAATCACTTTATGACCCATAAATCTTTCTAACATCTTGATGTTAAGTTTATCAACATCTTCATTAAGAAGGGTGAGAATTTCTCTTTGAGTGATGTACTCATAGTCTTCATTATGATTTGCAACGTCATCAAATACGAAATCCAATAGTTTATCAATAGTTGTTGCTTCATTCCAATGTATAGTGAGCTGTTTTGGCAAGGAAATGAAATCTTCTTTTACATTTGATTCACTTTCATTTCCAATTCTAATCAAAAACTCCGAAAAAGGTTGATCCATCATGTACGCATATTTTCAACTAATCGAATAACATGTACAAATGATCATATAGGTGACTTAATAATACTGACATTTATAATTTGTGCTTTTGTTCCATTAACAACAACGGGAAGTAGTTGCCTAAAGTCACCACCCATAATAACAATTTTACCACCAAAAGGTAATGATACTCCAGTGATATCCTGAAGTGTACGATCAAGACACTCAAAAACATGTTTGTGTGTCATAGGCGTTTCGTCCCAAATTATAGCAGAAGTTTGTTGCAATAATTTGATAGTATCACTTTGTTTCGTAAACTGGCAAACCGAGTTACTATCAATATTGATTGATATTTTTAATCTTGAGTGTGTTGTTCTACCTCTAGGTAAAAGTGTTGATGCTATTCCTGATGAAGTTATTGCTAACAATATATGTCATTCTTTTCTTAGTGCTGATAATATGACTTTGTATAGAAATATTTCCCAGTTCCTGCAGGCTCATCAATGAAGAATACTTGTGACATTTTGTTTCGTACATCACTGCAAATTAACTCAAATGCATTTCGTTGTTCATGATTTAACTTTGTATATCCATTCAAGTCTTCATCTGATATATGTAATTGAAGCTCATATTGTATAAGTCGTGAATGTTGGGGATTAAACACGTGTGCGAACAACCTCGATAGATTAAGTAGAACCCGAGAATTAAAGCAAAGAGAAAACAATGACACAAGAAATTAACGTGGAAACCCAGAAAGGGAAAAACCACGTGACCGGTGGAAACGGCCAAATTCACTATCACATGAGAAGATTACAACACATACACACGAAGAGGAAATTCGGAATACAAGAGTATTGAAGTACGTGACAATGAACCCTAAGACCCATTTATATAGATGAGGTGGTTGAGATATTAAGGTAACAAACAAATATTTCTAATATTTGATCATATATCCATATATGATTATCCATAATCAAATCATATATATGCGTCCATATATATAGATTTGATATGATATTATTTCCTTCAATATCTCATTCCATAACTACCGATATCTTTGACAAGGGGGCCCCACCATATCTCAGTTCGGTCCTCGACCGATTGCCTCCATCTCATATCTTCGGATCACATGCTTCGGTCCCTTTGTCACATTCGGTATTGTGTACTTCGGTCCTAAACCGATCGGTACCAATACCGACTATCCCGTCTTCCATGTGTGCCCCAATCGACCACATTGCCGATCGTCATCCAAGTGTGACCGATCGATACCAATACCGATCTCCTCACTTAACACTGAATGCTCATTCACATCATTTGGTTGTGATATTTCCGGCAAATCAAATTCCGAAATACTTCTATTTTGTTGTAAAAGAATTCATTCAACTCTTGCAATACAGAATCCATAACATAAGTATTCGTTGACGATATTCGAAGTGTGTACTTTTAAGCCATGTGAGGATATGCTTCATCCCAAAGAGATTTTGTGTTCGTTGGGTTGCAGAATAACAGAATTATAGCAAACAATTGAATTATTGAACCTTGCATACACAGTGTAATTGCCTCATGCAAACATTCTCGTATATCATTATCATCATGGATTAAACCATAGCGTGTCGCTGCTTCCTTGAAAGTTTGACATCGACTACCTCCAATGGTCAGTAAATCATCAAAGGATTTAGGACCTTTTACATGTTGTAAAACATGCGCAGATAAAAACGTTCTCCTTCATTGATGTTGACTATGAACAATCGACCAATACTTTTACTACGTTAACGTTTTGTCCATGTCCTTGTTTTTTGTTGTCATACATAATTCTCTGGAAATTCTCGATATAAGTATGGAATATTTTCTTCTGATGTCTCGTAAAGTCAAAAAAATTCTGTCAATGTTGTTTTTTTGTTTCTGTCATCATTAATGATTCTGGCAATGTCTTCCGATTCCTTGAATTGGACATGCTTCATATGTGGCAAATGTACTTGAAGTTTCATAACTGATGGATGTATCTTACTTAATAGAAATTGGAAAATACGCCAAACTGATTCTGGCTCACAAATCCACCGTGCATCAATGTAATCTCGTATTTCATCAACTTGTCATGTCTGTTCAGTTTCTATAGCGACACGATCTGGATCTTTATAAATATATTTGTATAAATATTTAACACTTTTGATACTACTACATATTTCAACATTCATATGACATTGATATCGCAATAATAACTAACTGTTATATGGTACTATCCATCTGTTATCAATGAAAAATGTACATCTATTATTGAAGTCTACTGCATATCCATTATATCTTCTTCGATAATTTGGATATGAATCATTGCCTTGAGTAGTATGCTCAACGAATGATTTGGGGTATTTCATTTCACAAATATCATCCTTCATACACGATGTTGATGCCTTTAGAGTACTACATGGTCCATGTACCATGTGCTTCAATACTGTATCATGTAGTTCTTTATTTACATGTCGGTCTGGGAGTTCGGCGCATACAATCTTATCATACATATCTGAGTTTATAATTTTATCTTCTCCTTGTAGTATGATCAACATATGAACATGTGGAAGACCTCTTTTTTTGAAACTCTATTACATGAACATGTGCGGCAACATTTCCAAGTACCTTATGGTTAAAAATATCATCTTTTAATTTTTCAACTTAAGCCCTGAAAATCCTTGTGACAATATCTAGTCTATCTTGAGTTTGTTGACCTAACAATAACTCTCTTTGTATCTCAATCCAAGATGGGTTACATATCATCGTTAAGAATATATCTGGCTTACCATATTTATGAACTAATGTCATCGTGTCTTGATAACGGTGATACATATATCTAGGACTACCAATAAAAGAAGAGGGTAATATAATGCGCCGTCCAATATTTCCTACAAAAAACAAATAATTATTACAAATATTATACAAAATTGAACTTATATTGAAAGGTAACATTCAATTCAAATCGATTGACCTAGAATTATATGAGATAAATATATATATATATATCAATCGGGTCAACATAATTTTAACTAAATTGTAAATATGATTAAGTGAAAGCGTAATATTAAGTAGAATAATAAGAATATTAAAACTTAAATACCTGCAGCATTTCCTCCATATGTAAACAATCTTAAAGACCTTGATATATGTCTACCCTAATATCGTTTTGATGTTACCTTAACCAGTTCAACCTTTCTGTCTCAATTTTGACATAAGTGAGCGACATGCTCTAAATAGAATACAAAGATTTGGTGGACGGACCTATATAGAAACATGTCACATAAATATTTATAGTTTGATTCATATGAAATAAATGTAGTCGTTGCGTACCTGTAACACGTAAGCATAATAATCGCAACATGATAATTTTTTGCCCAACTAATTTTGTAAGTTTGGATCCCATCCATATGTGTCGTGCAGCAAAAGTAATGGATATTGAAGATGGTCATAATAACCATAAAACTCTTTTATAGTATGTAAATCTACTGGCAAACTTTCAACTATGATGTGACGACCTTGTATATGTTGTATTTCTTCTGAGTTGGATACAATAGCTGCGATTTGTGAAGCTATTGGTGAGCTATATTGAGAACCATTTGTAGGTCTATCTTTAATAATCAGTCGAGATTGATGAATATTAATTAGTCGACCTATTTGTTTAAGTATCCCAACAAATGGATTCACATCTGCTAGGATATGGAGAATGTATTCCAAATGATTCTTGTCTAACTCTTTATTTTCCTCAAGATGAAATTGAAAATCTTCCTCAGTGTCATAAATAAATAATTGTAAATATCTTGGAAGTTGTCCATCTTCGGGTAGTATGGATCCAATTTGATGATGTATAGCACCATGAGCTCTAAATGCATACACTCCTGTGTGTGAAACTGATATTGATATATCTAGTGAAACACCCTTAGAAATAAAAGAAAACACATGGTTATACGCTCTTATTTGTTTTCTAAAAGACTGAGCAAGTTGACTCTGTTTAGTGTATAACTTCATAAAGTCTTCTAGAACTGGGATGTCATCTAGTTCTATTTTCCCATAACTACAACATATCTCTGGCGTTTTGCAAAGAATTGTTTTGTATTACATGAGCTACAAAATTTGGGATTTGGCAAGACCACAACATAACAATCCGTAGACATGTCATACGTCCTTGCAATATTATATGTACATGTTCTTTTTGTACTTCGATTCCTTGTGTTGTGGATTACTACTACGGAGTCTTCTGGTGTGTTTGACAACTATCGTATACCATCATGTTCATTTATTTGTGGAAACTTATTCCGAGCGTAAGAAACTTCACTCTTCATTGTTGATTTTGTGTAGAATTGACACCTACAAATTTAAGTTTGTTGTTTTATGAATACCAATAAATTGATACATATGATATATTGTGAAACACTTGATATGTTCAGAATAATGTGGTTAAATTTGTAATTAATTATATGATGTTCATATAAGTTATTTCGACAACATCATTGCACATACAACATGAGCAATTGATTTAAATATTATTGTGATTTATGTTATCCGGATGATTAGATTTGTTTATAGAGTGAATTGCATATTTTTTGGACATTCTAGTGGGGATGGTTCACTTTACATTGTAATGATTACCATGTTATGTTAGATTATTTGATTTAAATGAAATTTATTAAAATTGAATGAATATGTGCTTAATTTAAGCAATTAAACATGTGAAACAATTTTCAGTAAAAAGTCTTCAACCCAAAACTTTTCATTTGATAAAATATAAAATAATTATTAATTCAATGTAATTATCAATTTGTAATTTTACTAATTTTTTTCCAAATTATATATATATATATATACGTAATATTAAATCTAAATTTATTATTAGTATACACAAACTCAATTTAATGTTTAGTTATTGGATTGAGTTATATTATTTTGATTTGAAGTTCAATTTTAATTATTAATGAATTTCATTTAAATATTGGTTGAACATTTTATTTTGAATGGGAGTGGAGTTTTCGTGGAAGATAAAAAACTCACCCAATTTACAGGCCTATTAAATTCTAATGCTATGATATAATAATATATGATTAAGAATAGACATAAGAACAACATGAAATTTGAAATGTTATTTTCAGTTTATTGTTTTTTACAACACACGTTACATATTAGATGAAGATTTTCAATTTATTGTTTTTTACAACACACGTTACATATTAGATGAAGAATTTGAAAATGTATTAAAATAACATGAATATGGATCACTTCAAATGACTCAATATTATTGTAATTTAACTATTATATAAGAAGTCTAATATAATAATAATAATATAATTTGGAAAATCATTATCAATTGAAAATACATATAATAAATATTGGCAGAATTTTTTTAAAAAGTAGTAGTGAAAGTGTATTTTAAAATTCTTATGCATCTGTTTAAGCTATATATAATAACTACTATACAATGAAACATATATATACATAAAAGTTATTCTACTATAACAATGTCTTTAGTCTTCTATGTGAAGTTATCATCTCTTTCCACATTGTCTGTATCTATAGGTTGATGCATGCTGGTAGTTTTGGTTTTCTTAGAACATGAAGCATGTATGTATGATTTATTATATTTGCGTTTATTTTGAATTAGATAGTTGTCTTCAAATATCTGAACTTCATATAGTTGCGATGAATCGTTGAACTCTTCCTTGAATAGTTGCACTTCATCGTTGAAGTTTTCTTTATTGGGATGCAATTCGCCAGTATCATCATTTGTGGTCGGGGAATCAAACTCATTTTGATTTACATGCACCTCATGCATATCGTCATCAGTGGTAGGGAAAGCAACATCATTATCATTCAGGGACATTTTTGTAGCTTGTAAAATATCACCTAGTAAATGTTGTTCAGATATCAATGTCGTCCTTGTGTTACTCGCATTCATAAAGTCATTTATATCTTTAATTGATTTGGATAGTTGTTTGGCATGATAGCATATCTCGTCCACACGTTGCATGTTACGTATCCATTGTTTCTGTGTTTCTATGGTTTCGTCTATCACATTAGTAGTCTTCTCAATAAATGCCACAAACAACTTATGAAGTGTGAGATCCATTTCTGCATTGGAAGAATGAATTATTCGCATTGTTATCAACTACACATATATGAAGTTATTTTCATATGAATGATATAGGTAAACAAAATACTTTATATGAGTTTAGTATTGTTATGGTCCCTTTTTAGGGGGTACCAACAGTCGTCCAGTTCGTTTAGCAAACGAACTCAGTTCTGATTTGTTTTTGTTGTGAAAGACGATTAAAAACTGGAAATAAACGATGACACGGCGATGTATAGTGGAAACCCCAGGAATTGGGGTGAAAACCACTTGACTAAGAGCAGATTATACTCTTAGCCTGTTCACTAATCAAATAATTCATAATGAATACAACAGAGGTTTAATGAAAATGACAAGAAAAAGAAAGCAGTAAGAACTCCGGCAGGGTAACAGTCTGTTCTTACGCGTCCAAAAGGTCATGCTATTTCCGTCGTCGCGCCTTGTATTTATAGAGTTAACGGCGTGTGTAAATCACGCTCTGTAACCGCCTCTGACAGGTTTGTTAGAGGTTGTTATCGCGGGATGTAAAACGAGGTTGGGACCGAGGCGTGGTCTGCGTGATCGGGCCCGAGGCGTGGTAAACGTGTGGAGGCCCGAAGCGTGGAAAACGTGAGCCTGTTACCGTTCGGACCGAGCCAAGGAGCCAGTTACCATAAAACGATTTATTTCGCCTAAGGTTATCTTCGGTCCTCTCGTTAAACATCGGACCGATTTTCCTTAGGTGTACAAATGGGCTGCAAGAGTCCGTTTCCACCATTTTAATTAGCCCAATAGTTAATGGGACTTACCCATCACAAGGTACCCGGTCCTAAAGTTCTCATCACTAGCCCCTCGAGCTTGATTGCCATCGTAGAGGTGAAACAAGGTCGATCACATGATGTCTGCACATTCATGAGAACATGGGACCGTACCTGTAGGTAGTGAGCGTCCAGGGGACCGATCTTTCCCTTAGTGTAGGAATTAATTGCGTTTAAAACTAAATAACGTATATTTAAGTTATAGTTTTATCTTTATTATTCTTTAAATATTAACATCCCGATCTGCGCCTCTTCACATTCGATAGTTCAAGAGGCGTGATGAGTGCGTTTTGTACTGTCACTGTCATGGGCAGTATTACGTGGCGGCTCACCATTGGCTGGGAGATTAATATTTAAATCGGGATTTTGAGCACTGTTTCTCCTCATCGTCATTATCGCGAAGGAAAAACTGCAACAAGCCCTTTGTGCCCTCAATCGATTTCACGTTCAACCCCTTTCAATCCACTTTCCTTAAGGTATACACTTATGGCTCCTCAAAAAATGCGATACCCTTCCATGTCTGAGTTGGATATTGAGGAGTTTAAGTCTAGATTTTCAATTCCGGCACATTATTCTATCTGGAAGGGACGGGAAGATATTCCCTGTTTCCTTCCGGCGGAAATGAATGTGCCGGCATCTGCTATTCTGGTTAGTTACGCCTCTTTAAAGTGCGGGCTTCGTTTTCCGCTACATCCCTTTGTAGCGGTCGTGCTTAAAGAGATCCATTGCCCCACTTTTGCGTTATTCCCGAGCAGTTATGTGTATATAGTAGCGATCATTTTTTATTGTCTCCAACAGAATCGGGCCTCGACCCTAGAACATTTCTTTAACCTGTTCTTGGTAGGATCCCAAAAGGGGAAAGGTCTGTTAGGCTACCGCAAATTGTATTATATAGCGGTGCGCACCAAAGAGTGCGCTATTGTAGATAATGAAGAGTCTCTCCATGCGTGGGAGGCCTGTTATGTGTGGATAACAGTCCCAAAAGTGGATCTGTTGAAAGTATGGCCGCGCCTAACCCACCCACGCATAGGTCAGTTGGACCGAAGTAGGTTCAACCCTTCCCGTACGGACACCGCAAATACGTTTGCGATGTTCCCCCCTCCCGAAGCACGCCTTAAGCGAATAGATCTGCTTCGGGAGAAAAGGTTAATAGAAATAGGTGTTGCGGGTAGGGCCGGAGCCCCAGCCCCGAAGGGGATGTTTTCTAGTTCAGATCCATCATAAGGATCGGGTATGAAGTAATATTTTTAGTTTATACTTTCGTGATCCTTATGTATTTGTTTTGCAGATTCGACTGAGACCATGCCTAGCTCTCATTTCAAACGCATGGCAGCTGCTTCGGTCCGCCCTTCTGAAGTACAACGCGAAGCATCGGGCAGCGCTGAGGGGAGTGAATCAGCAACTGGGGGTACGCTGGTCCCTTCGGGGTCCGGGAACCCCCCGATCCAAACAACCGGCGCGGGCACATTGACCCTACGCTAAACAGGGCAGCCTTCAACTGAAGAAGGGCCAGCGTTTCGGGTATTTGGAGTGGTTGAGGAGGTGATAAAGGCTCGGATTCGTCCTTTGAGCTTATCCAGCCTCTATCAAATCGGAAATGCCTCCTTTATTAGTACTAAAACTATTGCTTTATTGCTGCAGGGAGCCGTTCCCGTGGAGAAAGTTCTCCCCGGTCCTCAGCTTAAGGCAAACATCTCCCTGCCGCCGGTCCCCTTAGGAAAAGGGAAAAGGGCGACCGAAGCGGAAGCCCCACAGGAACTGAAGAAGCTGAAGAGGGGGGATAGCGCTCCGGTCCCCACTAAGGGGATCATTCTGAAGGAGCATGCATCGGGCTCGAAGACTAACTCCGACTGGGGAGTTGCTCTGGGCCTGCTGGACAGGTTCAGCAAGGGGAGGAAACTGACCTCCTGGAGGAGTGCTTTCCTGAAGGACTTCCACATTTATGGAGAGCAGAACCCAGACAACGTCCAGGCGGACGTGTTTGGGGAAGAGATTATGGAAGGCTTCATCGACCTCACCACTAAGGTAACTTTTACTTAACATGAAGGCTCGAAGTTTCATCTTTTAAAATGTGTTATCTTATGCAGATGTTGAGGAAAGCCTTCACAACTGCTATCACCGTGGAGAAGAACCAGGGTGGTAGTGCTGTGTCCCAACAAGTCCAAGATCAACTTGACCTTGCAAAAAGGCAAGTTGAGATCAAACATAGTGAGTTAGTTGGTCACGGTACGGGAGGACCGTGACCGACTGGACAATGAGTTGCTAAGGGTCGGGATGGAGGTCTTGCTCTTAGCCGATAAAGTCTCTGAGCTGGAGAAGACAGGACAAACAGCTCAGGGGCGAATTGTCGACCTGGAGGCCAAGCTGCGGGCCAAAGAAGAAGAAATCAACGAAGTCCAAGGTCGGGCCCAGGAGAAGAGGAACAAGGTGAACGAGCTTCTCCTTCGGGCCCAAGAAGAGAAGACGGCCTTGGAAGAGGAGTTGACAAGGGCCCGCACATCGACCGAAGGTTCGGTCCGGGAAGCGGTTCTGGGTTTCGCTCGGTCCCCTTTGTTATTCGCTTTAGCGGATAACATACATGGGATTTATACTGCTAAGTATTTGGATAACATGCGAGAGCAAGTTATTCAGCAGTTCGGGCTTTCCCATTCGGACGAGCGATGGAAGATGATCGAGCCACTTGAAAAAGATTGCAAGTTTCAGGTTATTCCAACTTTGGAAGAACTTGTTTTGGAGGAGGACCATTTCTTCTATCTCTTTGAAGAGATGGAGAGAGCGGTCAATCAAAAGGTGGCCTATCAGGAAGAAGAACTGAAGCAGCTCGCGGCGCGGACCGAACCGTAGGAGCCGGACATTGAAGATAAAGAAGAGGGGCAGATTAGCTAGATTTCATTTATACTTTGTATCTGCCTTACTTCTTATTTTCAATATAAATATTTTCATTCAATTCTTATCCTTTTAATTCCAGAACGAAGTAATATAACCAACTTCTAAATAAACTAATAAGTTTTATGTTAACGAAGTTGTTTTAATCACCAAGTGTAAGATCCGGGACGCTTACAGGGAGTTAACCATCGGTCCCAGACATTATGTTTGGTTTATTCGTATCAATTCTGATTGGATCGGTCGTTTTACATTTTGTGGGGGTCACTCTTATTCCGTCCTTGGAGTCAATACTTGATTGGATAGGCGTAGTCTGCGTTTAATATGAGTTTTACGAGCTTCGGCTGAACCTTGGTTCTAATAAAGTCCCTTAGGTTTTGTTGGCTAAGCTTTGCTCATAATACGTCTTATATTAGGACCGATCTTATGTTTCGATATGCTGACTACCATTCCTTTTATCGTAGCAGATTTCATAGGTACAAAGGGCCATTCCTAAAGACTGATTGCCGTTGAAGGGAGTGTTTTAGTTCGTAATGAGTTCTGGGAGAATCACAACTCATCCATGGGGCTGGGCAAGTGCAGGAGCATCTGACTCGTCAGAGCGGTCACTACAACTTGGGAGTCTTGCGGACAAGAAGCTTCGGTCACCAGTCCAGATTCGTCGTAAGGCACCCAACTTCAAGATCGGTCCATTATTCCATTAGAAATAGTTTGTATTTGTACTTACTTGTTTTCTACTTACGTTTAAGAGAATGTATTTCATTGATTCAAACACATTAATAGAAGATTCACAAGAAATATCGCATTAAATTCATGACATTCCAAGTTCGGGGGACCTCTATACCATCCAATGTTTCAAGTTTATACGCACCTGCTTCCAATTTCTTTGATACTCGATACGGTCCCTCCCAATTTCTGTCCAGCTATCCAACGTTCCTCTGCACTTTAATGCTTCTGAGGACGAGATCGCCTTCAAAGAATTCTCTTGGGAGGACTCGCTTGTTGTGGGCCCGTTCCATAGTTCGCTGATAAGCACGCAATAATCTCTCTTTCACCATTCATATGCTCATCGTATTGAGAGATCCGAGGTGATCGGATGGCAACCTCCACCGGGCTAACAGCTTCGGTCCCATACACCAATGAGAAAGGTGATTCCTGGGTTGTTGAGCGAGGTGTAGTTCGGTATGCCCATAGGACCTCATAGATGTGTTCGGGCCATTTACCTCCAAAATCTTCTAACTTGGTTTTCAATCCCTTCAGGATAACCTTGTTAGATACCTCCGTAAGTCCGTTAGTTTGGGGATGGGCCACCGATGAAAAATGTTGGACGATACCCAACTTGGTGCATAAATCCCGTATGCTCTTCCCGTGGAACTGAGTCCCATTATCAGATACGAGCGCTCGGAGAATCCCGAAGCGGCTCACAATATTTCGCCATATAAAGTGCTTGACTACTTTTTCCGAGATGATGGCTACTGCTTCTGCTTCAATCCATTTCGCGTAATATTCCACCTCTACAATACATAATTTCGTTTGCCCTATTGACAGAGGAAAAGGTTCGAGGATGTCGATCCCCCATCTGTCAAACAGACAAGGCAATGGGGTAATCGATAAGGGAGCCCCAGGCAATTGCGGGAGTAGAGCATGGTATTGGCATATGGCACAACGTTTTGTGTATTGCTTGGCATTAGCAAGCAATGTTGGCAAAAAGTATCCAGCTCTGATGATGCGGTGGTATAAAGATCGAGCTCCTGAATGAATGCCGCATATCCCTTCATGAACATAAATCATGACAGCTTCAGCCTCAATAGGAGATAAGCAGCGCAGAAGCGGGCCTTCAAAACTCTTTTAAACAAGCGTCCATCGACTAAGGTAAATCTCTTAGCCCGGACCTCTATTTACCTGGCTTCAGACATATCTTCAGGGAGATAGCCGTTCGAGAGGTATTTAATAAAGGAGTCCATCCAATTGGGTTCTCCTGTGGATTCAGTAACATCAATATTCAAACCCTGGAGTTCATGGCATAGAGCCCCGATCTCTTCAATAGACTGTTCGGTCACTGGAATCTCGACCGAAGGTCGGTCCTCAATATAGACCGAAATAGTGCTCGGCTCTATGTCAGGTATGTCTGAGGCCAATCTGGCAAGTGCGTCGGCAACCTTATTTTGCTCTCGTGGCACATGGTCAAGAGAGAACTCACTGAATTTTTTGGATAGTTCCAGGACTTTGGCACAGTATAATCTCATCATCGGATCATGAGTCTCAAATCTCCCTGCGAACTGTTCCACTACTAACTTCGAGTCTGAGAACATTCACACTCTACTAACTCCCATCTTTCGAGCCAAGGTCATTCCTGATAATACTGCCTCATATTCTACCACATTATTTGTTCTAGCAAAGGAAAATTTGACTGCGGAATGAATAAGATCACCTTGTACCGTTGTCAGAGTAATGCCAGCTCCTCTTCCCCCAAAGGTTGACCCATCTACATGGACCGTCCATCGATCATCCTCTTGGTTAAGATAAATGGCCTATCGGGTCATTTCAACCACAAAATCGGCTAGAACCTGAGCTTTGATCGCCCTTTGGGCCAGGAATTCCAGATACATAGCACTGAGTTTGATAGCCCATTTTGCCAATCTCTCGTTCAAATCCTTCTGCTTAAGGAGCACTTTCAGAAGTTGATCCGTATAAACATAGACCGTTCGGCCTTCAAAATAATGTTTCAGCTTGGATACAGCTTTTTTCAAAGCTAACATGAATTTCTCCAAGGTGGAGTACCTAATTTCAGCAGATTCCAGAGAATGGCTGACATAATAAACAAGCCTATGAATGTCGTCTCGTATGGTTACCAGAGCTGCGCTGACGGCAACTTCTGATACCGCAAGATATAACCCCAAAGGTTCATCATAAGTCGGACTTACCATCACCGGGGGAGTGCTTAAATAAGTTTTCAGCTCGGAGAAGGCCCGATCGCATTCTTCGGTCCAATCTAGATGGCTTGCTTTTCTTAGCACTCTGAAAAAATGTAAGGCCCGGTCTGTGAATTTCAAAATAAACCTGCTCAGTGCGGCTAGTCGGATACACTTCCATCATATGGCCAATTAATTCTCTAAAGATTTTGTTGACCAACCTTTGGTATGTTGCTCCTGCATTTTTTAGACCGAATGGCATAACCACATAACAGAAAACTCTATCTTCTGTCATGAATGATGATTTCTTCTGATCTTCCGCAGCCAAGAAGATCTGGTGATATCCAGAATAAGCATCCATGGTACTCATCATGGTGCTACCAGAAACAACATCTACTAGTCGGTCAATGTGCGGCAATGGGAAAGGGTCTGACTCACAGCTTTTGTTAACATCGGTAAAATCGATGCACATTCGCCATTTCCTGTCCGGTTTGGAAACCACCACTGGGTTTGCAACCCATTCAGTATAGTGGATTTCTCTGATGAATCCCGACCATAGCAGTTTATTCACTTCAGCCCGGATAATCTCGATCTTCTCACGAGAATAGCGTCTCCTTTTCTGCCTAACAGGCTTCGTTCCTGGCTCAGTGTTGATCCGATGTTCACTATCGGATCGGTCAATCGTATGGGGTCCATGCGAATATATCCACGTGGCTTCTCAGCAGGTGGATCAGTTCTTTTTCAAAGTCAGGGGCTAGATGTGCCCCGATGCGAGTTGTCTTGGTTGAGTCATCCTCAACCAGGTTGATCAATTTGAACCCTACGGGTTCCATTACTTGCCTCGGGTGCGGCAGCTCTTCCAGCAGATCCACCCGGGCCCTTTTAATCGGTGCCAAAGTTCGGCACGAGCTCATATAGCATTGCCTAGCTACTTTCTGATCCCCCTTAACAGAAATAACTTCATGAATGGAGGGGAATTTGAGCATCATGTGATAAGTAGAAGGGACCGCTCGAACTTACTGAGGCCGGTCCGTCCGATGATAGCGTTGTAAGCCAGGTCGACTTCAACGATAATGAATTCCAGGTCTTCCGACCGGTCCTTCGATGGCTCTCCAAGGGTAACTGGGAATAACATCTTCCCGCAAGGAATAACGCTCCTTTGGTAGAACGACCAAAGAGTTATGTTTGCGATCGGGAGATCGTGAGCAGCAGCTCCCAACATTTCGACAACTTGCGCTTCATTAGATTGCACGAAGCCCCAGTATCCACTAAAATTCTGTGGAATCGACGATTCCCGATGATCCCTGTAACGACCGTAATTTGGGCCTAGTTGTTTTGTTAAAACATAATAATTAAAACGGAAATATTCGAAAGCAATTTAAAACATAGTTCGAAACATTAAAGTACGACTGCGTAATTTAGAGTGTTCTCCGAAGGACCGGACTCTATCACCGGACAACCGACGGCCTCCTTCCCCGTCCCAATCATATCTCACCTGCGTCACCTACAAAATCTGTAAAGCGGTCACAATCTATTAAAGGAAACTTCACACACACTACACATTATCTTTCTTACTTCTTAATTACATCATACACACACACATGAATCATTTCACTTAACCGTTTTCTTATTTCCTTCTTCTTTTACCCTTATCATTTCCATCATTCATTAACTTTTCTGTTGCCGAGATTAACATGCTCGGTGCATGTCCCGCCCAAGCCAACCGTTAGCTGTTGGATGACTCGACGGGCCATATGCATCCCTTCCCCGGGTGGGTACTTANTCCGGGGGTTTCCACTATACATCGCTGTGCATTTACTTATTTCCAGCTTTTAATCGTCTTCCACATCTAAAACAAATCAGAACCGAGTTCATTTGCTAAGCGAACCGGACGACTGTTGGTACCCCCTAGAAAGGGACCATAACAGTTTGGCGCCGTCCTTGGGGACGATTCTCTAATCCCATTTGAGTTTTCTACCAGGGATAGGATAATCAAAGGCATGGCGACTTGAATTTCGACAAATGATAGTGACGTGCTTCCCGACAGCCTCCCAGCACCAACATTCAATTTACAGGATCTGGAAGCTGTCGTCAGGAAGGAGGTACTGGAAATTACGTCGGAGAAAAGTGGAACAGAACCACCGGCTGTATCAAGCCCTGTTCCCAAAAGCAGAGGATACGAGAGTGATCCTGACGAGCGCAGTACTGATGAAGAAGAAATCATCAGGTGTGGAGTGACAATGAGGAGGCCTAGATATCGGTCTACACCTCCTCCCCCAACCAGAGCTCTAACTCCCGCTCCTGGAAATGATCAGGAGCAGATGCAGCGACGAATTGATGAGCTCACCAGGGACTTGGAGAGCATGCGTGCGCTGAGGGATTGCGAACCTAATCTGGGACGCAATCCTGGTTTATTTAACAGGGCCATGGAGGCCCCTATCAGGAGAAATAAGGATGATGACTGGTGGCATAATTTGCATGCGGTCCAGGCATCGTCTCATCAATCTGAAGGTGTATCAGCCACCTTGGGAGATTTGATGCTCCCCTATTCTGAAGAGATCTGGGCAGGAGTCCCAGATCTGCATTATCGCAACCCAGAGGGGTTGCCGACATTTCGGGGTGATAGTGATCCAATCGATCACGTTGCCGATTTCGAATTGCGCATGGGAACGGTTCGGGCCTCGGATTCACTAAAGTGCCGCATCTTCGCGGCAGGATTACAAGGCGACGCCCGAACGTGGTTCAAGAATTTGCCGGCCCGATCCATAAATCGTATGACGGATTTATTTTGGCCTTATCTGAGCAATTTGCTCCAAATGTAGGACCGCCCCGAAGCAGACATGAACTATATCAGCTGAAATATATCCCAGCAAAAATGAGTCTTCGGTCCTTCATGGAGAAATTCAACAAGACCGCCCGGGGTATCAAGCTCGAGCTCCGGGATAAAATCGATATTCTACAGCAGGTCCTAGGACCGTGCGGCCTTTCGGCCAGTCTGCTAAAGAGCCCACCATCCACCTTGGGAAAACTTCTTCATAAAATCAACAAGTATATCAAGGTGGATGAAGCGCTGGGGCTGGATTATCGGAAACCTAGTGGGATTTCTGAACCCGCAGGTGATCATAGGGTTTCCTACCCGAAGAAGCAGTCGCGAGAATTAGCGGCTGTGAGTGAAAAAGGCGTCCCCCCGAAGCAGGAGGACAATCGGGTGTATTGCGAGCTTCATCACAATCGCGATCACCCGACCCTGAAGTGCCCGCTATTGAAAGAGACAATAGAGGCAATGAGTAAAGAAAAGCCCGACTGGAATGATCAGAAGGGCAAGCCAGCAGAATCCCCCCGAAGGGGCCGCCAAGGTGACGATCGTCATAGGCCGAGGGGAAGAGATAATCGGGGGCAACCCCTAAATTATAACGATCGGACGGAGGACTGAAGGTCTCCTCCGCCAGAACAAGAAAGAGGCCAACGCGGTCGTGAGAACCGTGGTCAGGGCCGAAGAAGAAGAGGGCGGGGCCGCGGCGGTAGAGCCCCGCAGAACGAGGGTGGGAGACACGAGAAGGTTGCTCCCCCACCTGTGGAAACTGATGCCCAACCTCCTCGAAATGAGGCGGCACCCAGAGAAGTGGCCGGAGATATTTATGTTATCTCCGGAGGATTGAGGATAAATGAATCGGTCCGGGACCGAAATAGAACTGCGCGCGGAGACTCTGCTGAGAGCTCCGAGTCTATGGCGCTGGTGAAATATGATCCCATGGAACGGTCCTCTTTCTTCAGAGAGGACATTACTTTCACCCTGGCTGATCGGGAAGGGATCATGGACTGATCCACCTGCTGAGAAGCCACGTGGATATATTCGCATGGACCCCGGACGATGTTTCGGGGATTGACCGATCCGATAGCGAACAAACGAGTCCTCCCAAGGGAATTCTTTGAAGGTGATCTCGTCCTCAGAATAATTAAGGTGCAGAGGAACGTTGGAAAGCTGGACAGAAATTGGGAGGGACCGTATCGAATATCGAAGAAATCGGAATCAGGTGCGTATAAACTTGAAACATTGGATGGTATAGAGGTCCCCCGAACTTGGGATGTCATGAATTTAAGGCGATATTTCTTGTGAATCTTCGATTAATATGTTTGACTCAATGAAATACATTCTCTTACACGTAAGTAGAAACAAGTAAGTACAATACAAACTATTTCTAGTGGAATGATGGACCGATCTTGAAGTTGAGTGGAGTAGGACGAATCTGGACTGGTGAACGAAGCTTCTTGTCCGCAAGGCTCCCAAGTTGTAGTGACCGCTCTGACGAGTCAGATGCTCCTGCACTTGCTCAGCCCCATGGATGAGTTGTCATTCTCCCAGAACTCATTACTAACTAAAACACTCCCTTCAACGGCATTCAGTCTTTAGGAATGGCCCTTTGTACCTATGACATCTGCTGCGATAAAAGGAATAGTAGTCAACATATCGAGACATAAGATCGGTCCAAATATAAGACGTATTATGAGCAAAGCTTGGCCAACAAAACCAAAGGGACTTTATTAGAATCGAGGTTCGGCCGAAGCTTGTAAAGACTCATATTAAACGCAGACTACGCCTATCCAATCATGTATTGATTCCGAGGACGGAATAAGAGTGACTCATACACCATGTCAAACGACCGATCCAATCAGAATTGATATGAATAAACCAAACATTACGTATGGGACCGATGGTTAACACCCTGTAAGAGTCTCTGATCTTATACTTAGTGATTAAAACAACTTCGTTAAAATAAAACTTATTAGTTTATTTAGAAGTTAGTTATATCACTTCGTTTTTGTGATTAAAATAATCAGAGCTGAAGAAAAAACCTTTATTCTGAATAAAGAGTAAGACATATACAAAGTAATGACTAGATCTAACTAATCTGTCCTTCCTCTTTATCTTCCACTTCGGGCTCCTGGGGTTCGGTCCGGGCCGCGAGCCGCTTCAATTCTTCCTTTTGATCGGCCACCTTCTGGTTGACCGCTCTCTCCATCTCTTCAAAGAGATTGAAGAAATGGTCTTCTTCCAGAACAGGCTCTTCCAATGTCGGAATAACCTGAAACTTGTCATCTCTTTCAAGTGGCTCGATCATCTTCCATCGCTCGTCCGAAGGGGAAAGCCCGAGCTGCTGAATAACTTGCTCTCGCATGTTATCCAAGTACATTGCAGTATAAACCCCGTGTATGTTATCCGCTAAAGCGAATAACAAAGGGGACTGAGCAAACCCTAGAACTGCTTCCCGGACCGAACATTCGGTCGAAGTGCGGGCCCTTGTCAACTCCTCTTCCAAGGCCGTCTTCTCTTCTTGGGCCCGAATGAGAAACTTGTTCAGCTTGTTCCTCTTCTCCTGGGCCCGACCTTGGACTTCGTTGATTTCTCCTTCTTTGGCCCGCAGCTTGGCCTCCAGGTCGGCAATACGCCCCTGAGCTGTTTGTCCCGTCTTCTCCAGCTCAGAGACTTTATCGGCTAAGAGTGAGATCTCCATCCCGGCTCTTAGCAACTCATTGTCAAGTCGGTCACGGTCCTCCCGCACCGTGACCAACTCAGTATGCTTTATTTCAATTTGTCTTTTTGCAAGGTCAAGTTGGTCTTGAACTTGTTTTGATACAACGCTACCACCTTGGTTCTTCTCCACGGTGATAGAAGGCTTTCCTCAACATCTGCATAAGATAACATATTCTTAAGTAAAAGTTCGGGCCTTCAGGTCAAGTGAAAATTACCTTAGTAGTGAGGTCGAGGAAGCCTTCCATGATTTCTTCCCCAGTCACGTCCGCCTGGACGTTCTCTGGGTTCTGCTCTCCATAAATGCGGAAGTCCTTTAGGAAAGCAGTCCTCCAGGAGGTTAGCTTCCTCTCCTTACTGAACCTGTCCAGCAAGCCCAGAGCAACTCCCTAGTCGGAGTCCGTCTTCGGGCCCGATCCAGGCTCCTTCAAAACGATCCCCTTAGTGGGGACCGGAGCGCCATCCCCCTTTCTCAGCCTCTTCAGCTCCTGCGGGGCTTCCGCTTCGGTCGCCCTTTTCCCTTTTCCTAAGGGGATCGGCGGCAGAGAGACGTTCACCTTGAGTTGAGGACCGGGGAGAACCTTCTCCACGGGAACGGCTCCCTGCAACAACAAAGCAATAGTTTTAGCACTAATGAAGGAGGCATTACCGATTTGATAGAGGCTGGATAAGCTCAAAGAACGAATCCGAGCCTTTGTCACCTCCTCTACCACTCCAAATACTCAAAACGCAGGCCCGTCCCCAGATGAAGACTGTCCTGTGCAGCGAAGGGTCAGCGTGCCCCCGCCGGTTGTTTGGATCGGGGGTTCCCGGACCCCGAAGGCACCAGCGTACCCCCCGTTGCTGATTCACTTCCTTCAGCGCTGCCCGATGCTTCCCTTTGTCCCTCAGAAGGACGGACCAAAGCAACTGCCATGCGTTTAAAGCGCGAGCTCGGCATTGTCTCAGTTGAGTCTGCAAAACAAATTTATAAGGATCAGGAAAGATTAAAATATAAACACTACATCATACCCGATCCTTCTGATAGATCTGAACTAGAAAAAACCCCCTTCGGGGCTGGGGCTCCGGTCCTACCCGCAACACCTATTTCTATCAATCTTTTCTCCCGAAGCAGATCTATTCGCCTAAGGCATGCTTCGGGAGGGGGGAACATCGCAAGCGTGTTTGCGGTGTCCGTGCGGGAGGGGTTGAACCTACTTCGGTCCAACTGACCTATGCGTGGGTGGGTTAAGCGCGGCCATACTTTCAACAGATCCTCTTGGGAGACTGTTATCCACACGTAGCAGGCCTCCCACGCATGAAGAGATTCCTCTTTATCTACAATTGCGCACTCTTTGGTGCGCACCGCTATATAGTATAACTTGCGGCAACCCAACAGACCCTTCCCCTTTCGGGATCCTACCAAGAACAGATTAAAGAAGTGTTCTAGGGTCGGGGTCCGATTCTGTTGGTAACAATAAAAAATAAACGCTACTATATACACATAACTGCCCGGGAACAACGCAAAAGTGGGGCAGTGAATCTCCTTAAGCACGGCGGCTACAAAGGGATGTAGCGGAAAACGAAGCCCGCACTTTAGAGAAGCGTAACTAACCGGAATGGCCGATGCCGGCACATTCATTTCCGCCGGAAGGAAACAGGGAATATCTTCCCGTCCCTTCCAGATAGAGTAATGTGCCGGAATTGAAAACCTAGACCTAAACTCCTCAATGCCCAACTCAGACATAGAAGGGTAAAGGGTTTTGTGAGGAGCCATGAGTGTATACCTTAGGAAAAACGGATTGAAAGAGGGTTGGACGTAAAATCGATTGAGGGCACAGAGAGTTTGTTGTGATTTCTCCTTCACGATAATGACGATGAGGAGAAACGGTGCCCAGAATCCCGATTTAAATATTAATCCCCCAGCCAATGGTGTGCCGCCACGTAATACTGCCCAAGACAGCGACAGTACGGAGCACATTCATCACGCCTCTTGAACTATCGAATGTGAAGAGGCGCGGGTCGAGATATTAATTTTAAAGAATAACAAATATAAAATTATAACTTAAATATACGTTATTAAGTCTCAAACGTAATTGGCTCATACACTAAGGGAAAGATCGGTCCCCTGGACTCTCACTGTCTACAGGTACGGTCCCTTGTTCTCATGAATGTGCAAACATCATGTGATCGGTCTTGTATCACCTTTGCGATTGGCAATTAAGCCCGAGGGGCTAGTGATGAGAACTTTAGGATCGTGTACCTTGTGGTGGGTAAGGCCCAACAACCGTTGGGCCGATTCAAATAGTGAAAACGAATTCCTACAACCCATTTACACACTTAAGGAAGAGCGGCCCGATGTTCAACGAGAGGACCGAAGATAACCTTAACAAAATAAAGCGTTTTATGCCAGCTGGCTCCTGGGTTCGGTCTGAACGGTTACAGAACGGTTACAACTCACGTTTTCCACGCTTCGGGCCTTCCTAGTTTACCACACTTCGGGCCCGATCACACAGACCACGTCTCGGTCCCAACCTCGTTTTACATCCCGCGATAACAACCTCTAACAAACCTGTCAGAGGCGGTTACAGAGCGTGATTTACACATGATATGCACTCTATAAATACAAGGCAAGACGACGGAAATAGCAGGACCCTTTGGACGCGTAAGAACAAGCCGTTACCCTGCCGGAGTTCTTACTGCTTTCTTTTCCTTGTCATTTTCATTAAGCCTCTGCTGTATTGATTATGAATTATTCGATTAGTGAACATGCTAAGAGCATAATCTGCTCTTATTCAAGTGGTTTTCACCCCAATTCCTGGGGTTTCCACTATACATCGCTGTGCATTTACTTATTTTCAGCTTTTAATCGTCTTCCACATCTAAAACAAATCAGAACCGAGTTCATTTGCTAAGCGAACCGGACGACTGTTGGTACCCCTATAAAGGGACCATAACAAATATGTTTGGTAAAATTGCGATATTATGATCGTGATTTATGTAAAAATACTAATATACCCTTATATATAGTAATAATAATAAATATATTTATATTATAATTAATAGAAGTAAGAGTAAATGAATTTTTTCCAAAATCACGATGAGGCCACGGCTGATTTTAACAGCTGTGATTATATCGTGATTTTTTAACGAGTATTACATCGCAATTAAACTTGCGTTTTGTGTGCATTAGAAAATGACGATTTGCACATTTTAACGCACTTCACCGCTATTTTGTTAGTGGTACCAAATAAACCCAATATTTTTATGTTTTCTTTAAATATGAAATTATATTATTTTTATTTTTCAAGGTTTAATATAAAAATAATATATTGAATTTCAATATGAAATTCAAACAAATTTGAATGAATAATGTTGAAATAAGTTATTTGAATGAAGATAAACATTCACATAACTATTTGAACAACGAAAATTAATTTTCGTTCCTTGTTCGAGAACATTGAACAGAAAAACATGAACATTGTTAAGAGTAGAAATATAAACAAAATGAACATAAAGAATTCGACTCATTTAGATCAAATAAAAGCCCTACATGTAAAACCCGAATTTCGATAATATAAAAACGATAAATAATTGTACACATAACGGTGCTCATGCTGTAAGTTGTAACAGTGTTATATCATGGCTCTTAATATCTTTTTGTAATTCTTCAGTCATAATTTGGCATTGCCAAATCCTTCTTCCTCCCATACATCCACTAGAAAATTCACCATTTCCTGTGTATTTTCAACATTCATAACAATATCACAAATCGTTCAAGTCAAATCTCCGAAATTTACTAGATATTTAAATCGAATCATATAATAAAACTTAGTATAGTGTCTAAATGCAAAATAAGCAATTTCAGAACAGTTCATCAGGTTATAGTTCAGATTCAAATACAAAATAAGTAGCTTTATATGAATAGAGATGAAAATCAAACATTACATTCCAAATATATAATATAAATGAAGTTCAGTGAGAATAACTTACACTAAGTGGAATGTGGTTGTCAAAAGGTGTGTTGCTGCTAAGTAAACTCTCATACGTAGCATTCCAACTGCAAAACCGAATATTACAATCATCCCCGATACGAAATCATTTAATATTAGCCTCGTTATAGATTTGAAATAAATCGAAACTGATTAAAACAAAGAAAACTCTTTGGAAATGATTCAGTTCCAGTTCTGGTATAAAAAGCCTCTCAATTGTAAACTTGCTTCACTAACTGAATCACTTAAAAAATCGCCTCACAACTGATCCCGAAAGCAATAAACATTAACAACGAAGTGATAGTTTGAAGTGGTGCAGTATGATAAATCATAAAAATAAACATGTGCTAAATGTTTCAGAAAATGAAGCAAATTAACATGGTGATTTGTGAATTTGGTTGGCTTACTTTAGCTTAGGCTCCAACAGCTGCTTTGGCAGATTCCAGCACTTTTTATTTCCACTCCATTTCATTCTAGTTTGGTTCCAAAGGATAAGACCTGCATTTCAAAGTATTTCTATATCACATCCGAGTTATATGCAAGGAATTCGGAGAATTTCTATAATACAGAGAGCTCACCATGATTCACAAATTCAGATGAGTTATTTGAACAACCAGCGCCACGAGAATCGTGTGTTTTATATGAAGTATCAGAAAATGAGACATTACCAAAACAGCTTGCGTCACTAACGTCCATCTCGTAGGCACTAGCTGTCCAAAAATCTTCAGATTGAGAAACATGTAAATTCTTCAAGGAACAATTATCCTGCTCTTTTAAGGGTTCATCAGGAGATGAAATCAGTTTCGTCCGAGTATCGCACCCAAGACAACCACTGTTCTGTTTCGAATGAACATAAATTGGTTAAACTGAACAAATGCTACTCTAGGAAGAATTATTATATCCTCTTGGTCAACAACCCCTTGAAAGAGATTAAATGATAGCCCAAGTTGCAGCATTCACAACCAAATCAAATTGTACAACAAATTAAAAGACCTCTAATTTGTATATACTTGAAGAAATCCAACACTCCCAACAATGAACAAGAAACCTTTAATTTCTAGGTGCAATCAGAAATCTATCAGCAGAATCAACATTAAGCAAAAGCAATAGCAATAGCAATAGCTTCAACATTCATATAAAAAACAAAACACCAGAAAATCCCTTTTCTCAAGCATACGAAGTAGCCACTTACCCCATGCAAGCGATGTGAAGAAACCAAGCAGCGAGGGATCCGAACCGTAAGAATGCTCCCACCAAAAACATGGATATCCCTCCAAATCTCCAATTCAACAAGAAAATATCAAAGATCCTTGAAATCTCATCGATTTAACAATCAAGTAAAACTGCAATAAAGAAAGGAGATCAAAAATTCACTAATTCAAGAGATCCTTGAAATTTCATCAAATTAACAATACAGAATTCTCGAGTAAAACTATAAATAAAGTATGGAGATGAAAATTCACCTAAAGAGAGGACGACATTGGGTTTGAAATAAACTTCAAAATCGCTTACTCCTCTGTATACTTTTACGTTACTTTGGATAGATGAAAAATGATATCAGCAACAGTTGGGCCGTGAGATGGACGTTTCGCCTGTTGCTACGACTTACATCTATATAATTACATTCCAACTTATTCGTACAAAATATTAATTCTCTAATATTATATCATATTATATTTTATTTGTTTTATAAGGAAGGTTAATGGTGTAGTAGATTCAAAAGAAAAATCTACGGGACACCTCATTAAAATGTAATAAGAAAAATCTCTAGGACCTTGTTACCTTTCAGCTTGTCCTCATCCTACAATCTTAAAAAGGGCGTATTTATACAAAATGTTGGAACTATTTATCCATCATAAAAACATGAATTTTATATATGTAAAAATCAAAAATTTGCTAAATATGATCCGTATAAAATTTAAATTTGTTATTATACTAAAATAATTTTAAAAATGTGGAACTCGAAAAAACCCAAAATCCTATGTTTAATAATTAATACACGTCATCCAATATTTCACATGACATCGCATATAATTTCACATGGTATATAATTAGAATTTTGAATTTGAGGAGATTATATTTCAAATTGTTTCAAAAATCCAATTCTTCCAACATTTTACGATAAGAGAAAAACACTAAAGTGAGTAAAACCACATTACAAACAATACAAGATCCAAGAGTAAACAGATTTAATAAGGTCTAAAAAATCCAAAAATGTTTATGCAAAAAAAGCAGTTCCCTAAACAAATAAGCAATCTAAGCTTCAAGTTAACTGGACCATTTGCCATTATGCACAACAGCCATATTCCTAACCAGAAGCTATTACTAACCATCCCTTCAACTCTGCCAATCTGTATGAACCTAAAATCATTAAACCATTCACAAGATTAGCTTCGTATGGACTAATCCTCGCCATTTCCATATTCTCCATTGTCTTGCGCTGCTGCTGCTATTAACACATCAAAATTTGCTGCTTTCCCGAGTATGACTTCGATCTGCAGTATTTCAATGAATTGTTGGAAAGTACTCATTCAAATGGTAATGGATAGGGAAGGGCAGGGCAGGGTTGGCATATTCACAACACTGTTTGTCATTGAACATATATATCAAAGTCTTGTTGGATACATTGTTGAAATAATGAAATTGTCCCATATCGGAAATTGAATGTGGTGTGGATTGGTTTATAAGAGGGATGTGGATCATGGTAAATGACTTGTTCAAGTCTTTACGTCATGCTCTCCTCCCCTTGTACGTTATATCCGTGCCCACTCCCCACATGAAATTCACCCGACTCTAGAAATTTAATATGGTACCAGAACGATTTTGTAAAAATCCTGAGTGAGCTTAATGGGGTTAGTCAAATTTAATGAAATTGATTGGTTGGTAATCCACAATTTGAATTATCAAGTACAACTTGTGAGGTGGTTGGATTTGAAGGAGTGTGTTGAAATAATGAACAATATCCCACATCGAAAGTGGGATGTTGTTTAGATTGGTTTATAAGGGGAATGTGGACTATAGTAAATGTCTTGTTTAAGTTTTTTACGGTGTGATCTCCACCGTCTTAAACGTTATATCCGATCACACTCCCCGGGCAAATTGACCTTACTCTAGAAATTTAGCATACATTGTGTAGCCAATCAAGCGAAAAGGCTTAATCAAATTGGAATGACCCTGGTTGTTGCGAAAAGAATGCAAACATCTAACCACTAAACTACCCGTTCAAAAAATGTATCAAACTCTTGCTGTCAAAATGTTAAAAACTTATGAGTGTTTCTGAAATGCTACCCATCAACAATTCCAGCTCCAAATCATCGTAAATAAGTATTCTTAATGCAATGAATGGATCACATCTATCAAAGAAGATCCATTTAGAGTTTTGACATACCTTGGGTTTTTGAATGGGTCTGCCTCTTGAATCATCTTTTATCTCTACAGTAGATGTCAAAATCTCTGCATTTTTAATGGGAAAGCATTAAATTCATTATCATCATGTGCCCAAATTCATTCCACAAATTTATAGGATTATAACTACAGTGATATCAAATTCTAAACGATAACAGTTAAAGGTTACTCTTTTCAACGGCAAATCCATTGTTCTTCAGAATCTCAGCAACAGAGACAACAGTTGAAATTGCTGCATTAACATGTAGACATAGAAATCAGGATCTGAAAGTGACGAGGGAATCCTATAGATTTCATTAGTAAAACTGTGCAGCAAACATTACTAACCTCAAAAAAACAAAATTTGGGGGACATCCCGAAATTGTAATTTGCAACTATTATAAGTAAATTGAATGAGGCAGGAACACAAATTACAAACTAAACAGTCACCGTTTTGAAATTCAAATGATATGGTCAAACAATATGATCAAATTTGCAATAAAATATCCTAATCTCTCAACCATCTACAACAACGCATCTCTAACGTGTTAAAAAAGAATAACTGAACAAGCAAAAAACACAGAAATAGTAAACTGAGATTACCCATGCCAAGCGCAGAAAGCTCCACCTCATTGTGCTGTTGCATGTACCTCTAGATATGAATAAAACCTCAAATTCCAGACTAGAATCGAAAAGGAAATCAAAATAGGAAAACGAAATACCTTCGCCAGATTTACATAAAAGAAGAGCGGCCTCTTAGTATTGGAAACTTGAATCCGATTCTTCTTCTGCGCATCGACGATCGCCAACTTATTCACTCCGTCCGTAATCTGCTCCATTTTTTCAGGTATCCTAACAGCCGCCTCGAGAGAATGAGAATTGGTTATAGATTCGCTCACGAACCCTAGCCGCCTTAGACTACGGTGTCTGGGTATAGTTGAAGCCCAATATCTAACCAATATTGACATGGCTTATAATTAGTTGCTTTCGCGTGGCGCATGTTCGTGGTGTCAATAGGGGAATAAAGTTGGAGAAATAGCATTGAGATCATTCTATTTTGGTGTAAGATAATTGTCCTATAAGTAATTGTGATGTAAAAAATTATGTTTAAAACAACGGTACAATAATCGTGATTTCGTTAATTGATTTTTTTTAATATTTTTAATTAATTTTATATTAAACAATAATTTAATAAAGGTAAAAATAAAATTTCACAAAATATATTTTTGTGACAGCTGGTTAAAACCTAATATCATAAGATCGTTGTTTTTTATGTTCAAATAAACACATTTTATATTATTGTTTGGTTTGTATTAAATAGAACTACTATACGATTATTGCACTGCACACATCGACAATCTTTTGTTAAATTTTTATCGTAGAATGACTTTTGTTTTTATAGTTATTCAAATATTTTTGTTCTATACGAATGTAGATGTTATTTATGTTTAATTTAATCGAATATTTTTATGGTTAAATATTATTTATACATTGTTAATGATGAGATCATCGGAACCCGATATCCCGAACAGGGTCAGGATCGGCCTGGGCCGCCACGGCCCAGGCAAGTGAGCCGAACTTGGAGGCCCAGATCAGCAGAAGGCCTATTTATATCGCTTGGCCCGATCGGTCACATTTTAGCGATCGGTCCCGAGCCGTGGGGCCCAGCTCCCCACATACGACCAGACCGATCGGTCCATTTCTTGCAGGCGCTACTTCGGGCCATCCTCATGCGTCATATGCGACAAAAAACCGCGACAAACTGGTTAGTAGCGTGGTTTGGCGATGGATGTAAGCCGCTAGAAGCCAAAGAGTAGCCGGCTGGCAGCGCCGAAAGGACCGGCGCCATGCAGTTATAGGGGCTATTCCCGGCGGCTGTTTCGCCTGACGTTAGCCGACCTAGTAGCAAAGGACAGGCGCAAAACGACACCCTACTGTACATAGTACAGTGGCAGTATAAAAAAGACATAGAGGGAAGGAGAAAATGGGTCGATTCCGATTTTGGTTTTCTCCAGGAAGCTTGAGCTTTATAACTTACTCTCGATTTATTTTCGATTATCTTCCCTCTCCTTGTGGTCAATCATAAATATGTATTGTACAATGATGAATTTGATTAGTGAACAGGCTGGGGGCGCTTCTTTCAGCCCTTGGCCAAGTGGTTTTTTTCTCGACTCCGAGGTTTTTCACTCTAAAAATCTGTTTGCCTCCTTTACCTTTAAATCATCAACATTCTCCACATTTAAATAAATAACAACCGAGTTCGTCTTGCAACGAACCGGTCAACTGTTGGCACCCCCGGTTTTCGAACCACAACAGTTAATTTTTTTTATCCAATAATTTTTTAATTTATGGCTGAACATATAAATAACGACATAATAGTCTTTTCGCAGTTTTGATTATTTTATTAATTAAAAAATATTTTCCAACATTAATCATATATTAGTATATACAATCATATCAATCAAACGTTTAGCTTTAATTAATTTTATCAAACCAATATAACTTTATTACAATTAATTTCAAAACTAGGTTCAATTCTAGCCAAACGAGCGATTATAAAGATGAAAAATGTTTTGTCCAATTTCATCATTAACTAAACACATATTTCGCGGGGATTTTAGCTAAATAACCACATCCAGAAATTTCGTTTGTCAAATAACCTACTTTAATAAAGGTTTTGCTAAATAACACATGTTGATCTTTTATTTGCTAACTAACCTATATTTATATTCTTTATATAAAAATAAATACAATAAATCAAATATGACGTAGCTCTTTTAATTAAGAGTATATATAATAAATTTAAATATAATGTATGAAGTGAGGTTCTAAATTCAATATGTTTTAAAATAAATTAAAATCGTTAGATTAAAATAGTGAAAATTGCTAAAATAAAGTAAATTACGATATGAATATATTATAAAAATATTAAATTCGACGACACCTAAAATACTTGGTATCAATCGACATATCGGTGATACACCCGAATAGAAACACATGTTTTCATATCGATCTATATATGAAATACCGGATGACATCGGTTTATAGTATCTGAAATGAGTCAATACATGAAATACTGGACGGTATCATTGTTTTTTCCTATAACTTCCGATCGTAAGAATTTGCTCAAAAAAATTAAATTGCGATATAAATATATTTTTAAAATATTATATCGGTCGACACATAAATAACAGATATCGATCAATTTATTGGTCATACACCAAAATTGGAACACATGTTTTCATATCAATTGATATCCGGTTATTATANATTACTAACCTCAAAAAAACAAAATTTGGGGGACATCCCGAAATTGTAATTTGCAACTATTATAAGTAAATTGAATGAGGCAGGAACACAAATTACAAACTAAACAGTCACCGTTTTGAAATTCAAATGATATGGTCAAACAATATGATCAAATTTGCAATAAAATATCCTAATCTCTCAACCATCTACAACAACGCATCTCTAACGTGTTAAAAAAGAATAACTGAACAAGCAAAAAACACAGAAATAGTAAACTGAGATTACCCATGCCAAGCGCAGAAAGCTCCACCTCATTGTGCTGTTGCATGTACCTCTAGATATGAATAAAACCTCAAATTCCAGACTAGAATCGAAAAGGAAATCAAAATAGGAAAACGAAATACCTTCGCCAGATTTACATAAAAGAAGAGCGGCCTCTTAGTATTGGAAACTTGAATCCGATTCTTCTTCTGCGCATCGACGATCGCCAACTTATTCACTCCGTCCGTAATCTGCTCCATGTTTTCAGGTATTCTAACAGCCGCCTCGAGAGAATGAGAATTGGTTATAGATTCGCTCACGAACCCTAGCCGCCTTAGACTACGGTGTCTGGGTATAGTTGAAGGCCAATATCTAACCAATATTGACATGGCTTATAATTAGTTGCTTTCGCGTGGCACATGTTCGTGGTGTCAATAGGGGAATAAAGTTGGAGAAATAGCATTGAGATCATTCTATTTTGATGTAAGATAATTGTACTATAAGTAATTCTGATGTAAAAAATTATGTTTAAAATAGCGATACAATGATCGTGATTTCGTGAATTGATTTTTTTTAATATTTTTAATCAATTTTATATTAAACAATAATTTAATAAAGGTAAAAATAAAATTTCACAAAACATATTTTTGTGACAGTTGGTTAAAACCTAATATCATAAGATCGTTGTTTTTTATGTTCAAATAAACATATTTTATATTATTGTTTGGTTTGTATTAAATAGAACTACTATACGATTATTGCACTGCACACATCGACAATCTTTTGTTAGATTTTTATAGCAGAATGATTTTTGTTTTTATAGTTATTCAAATATTTTTTTCTATACGAATGTTGATGTTATTTATGTTTAATTTAATCGAATATTTTTATGGTTAAATATTATTTATACATTGTTAATTTTTTTATCCAATAATTTTTTAATTTATGGCTTAACATATAAATAACGACATAATAGTCTTTTCGTAGTTTTGATTATTTTATTAATTAAACAATATTTTCCAACATTAATCATATATTAGTATATACAATCTTATCAATCAAACGTTTAGTTTTAATTAATTTTATCAAACCAATATAACTTTATTACAATTAATTTCAAAACTAGGTTCAATTCTAGCCAAACGAGCGATTATAAAGATGAAAAATGTTGTCCAATTTCATCATTAACTAAACACATATTTAGCTCCAAAAATATATACATAACTATAAGTTTAATTCAATATTGGCCCATCAAATTACACAAATTATCATTTTTCATTTCTCAATTTTGAAAAATGCATTATCATCCCTCAATTAACAAAGTTTGTCAATGTTGATATAAATTGAGGAAAATGCATCTAACACATTTTAAAACTCACGAACAGTGTGAGGTGGTCATCCAACGTTTTATGGCAAATATATTGAGAAAAGAAGAATGAGTTTTAATTTTAAACCTAGAAAATGTCTTGCGATCAATACGATCAACAAATTTTAGGTTAGGCTTCCGACCATAAATCTTTTCATACAAAATAAATTTCTTCATTTCGGCGTGGACTCTAAAACTATTTTGTACAAATATTATATTATTTTGGATTACACAAAGTTAAAACAATGTTTTCATATCGGCCGGAACGGGATTCATAAGTATTTAGACCAATGTTTTCATACCAGCCTGGAATTCTATACCGATTCAGATCAGTATAAGCGGTATACCGGATGGTATAAGAACTAAGTTGTAAGAATAACTTGTATACCGGATGGAAAAAATCATTAACATGTATATAGGTCTTGTTGTTCAACATATCTATTATAAAAAATGTTACCTATTTATAATGGCAACATAATTAATTAAGTAACCCTATTTGATGTATGATATAGTTGTAATCAAGGTTCTTAAAAAACATGCAAAACATTTTGTTTTTTAAAAACATTAATTTAATGTTTTTTAAAGAAATATTTTTTAAAAATATTAACGGTTTTATCACTGATTTTTAAACAATATAACTTCAAAAAAAAGAAACTTTCACATAACATTTCGAAGGAATGTGTGACGATCCAAAATCCCGACTAATAGATGGATCGAAGTTAATATAAGCGTTTAGCCGAATAGAATATTAGAATTGTATGGGAATAACCCAATAAATACATGCATAAATCCCATGTTGTATTACAATCTAATTATCGAATCAAAATATCAATTTCTCGTTTTATCTCCCTAACTCTAATTCCTCTCCATTCTTTCTATCTTCTTCCCCTTCATTCTCATGGCTAGAATTAGATTGAACAAATGGAGGGGAAGAGCCGTGAGACTGTGAGAATGAAAGGGAAGAAGATAGAGAGAAGGGAGATGAATTAGAGTTAGAGAGATAAAACGAGAAATTGATAATTTGATTCGATAATTATATCGTAATACAACCCGGAATTTATACCCGTATTCATTGAGCTATTCTCATACCATCATAATATTCTATTGGGCTAAAAGTCCATATTAACTTCGATCCATCTACTAGTCGGGATTCCTGATCTTCACATTACCGGCTCTTAAAAACGATCGTTGACTCCAACAATCATCGTATCAAAAACATCCAATGCATCCCATAACTTTATGTCTCGATACGGCCAGCAGAAACAACCCAACATCCAATAGTTATTTTCACTCCTTTTGAAAATGCACTGCTACTGCTTGTAAGAACCTAACCAAAATACCACAAAGGCACGACAATATGGATGGCCAAAACTTTTGAATAATGGACAAAAACACCAAGACAACACCAAAACAGTAACCCTAAAACCCGTGGGTCAAAAACACCCAAAAACAGTCCTTAAAAATATTAAATCTGGAATTTTTTGGGCATGGAAAAAAAAATGATTTTATTCAAACATAAATGAAGGTCAAACATAAAATCATAGCGGATCTTGGTGTAGATCGGGAAACTTCAAATGGGAACGAAACTTCGAATCTTAGGTTGAGAAAAACCCGATTTAGGTTTACTTGTCTTAGAAAAACTCGATTTATATTTTCTATTATTAGAAAAACCCGATTTTGGTTTTCCGGCCTTAGGATAAGACATCTCTGATACCATTTATTACGCTTTTAGGTCGTAACGCAGAGAAAAGATGAATATTTGGGAGATAGAAATGGGGAAGAATTAGATTGAAAAATGGTGAAGGGTGTTGGAGAAATGCTCTCCTAATCAGTCACTAATTCCGGAATTCACACAGAATGATTCCTCATATAAGTCCTCGACTTTACAGAGTGTATATTTGTAATATGCACACCGATATTTTACGAGGAAACCAGAGTAAACTCGGAGAAAAACCTCGGGATCGATCTTCGATCCAATTCACTAATACTTCTCTGTTTTGTTACAGATACAATGAAAACGAAATACAAGATGAGCACAGTTTGTAAACATGATCAGATTCTCGGAGTTTCTTCAAATCTCTCGATGATCTGTCTCTTCAAATCCTCAGTCAGGTTCCCTTGGCGTCGCTGCTATTCCCGGATGATCAGACTCATGTATCTCCAGGTGATTTCCGTCTTCAAAACCAAGAGTTGAATTCTCCTATAACTGTTTTTCAACTGCTCCCCTCCGTTGTTACATGCATCTGCTTTTATTCTTGTTTCAGGGCCAAGGCATGTGACAAACACGCTTTTGCCTCTTCCAATTTCAGCACTTTTGATTTTCTGCGAGTATGGGCCAATGCGTTTGAGCCCATCCCAACCCATCTACCATCTACAGTCCAGCCTGTTAAATTATTAAACAAAAGAAGGGAAAGACGCACGCCATTAGGTTAACGCTTGAGAAACAAAAAGAAACAACCCTTCTCCTCCTTAACAATCTTCCCCTCAGGCTGAGCTTTGGATGGCATGGTAATCCTCAAGCTTCTTCTTGGTCTGGCCGGAGTAGACCAGCTTCCTTCGAACAGAGTTTCTGCTTGTTTCTAAGTATGATTTTTGTTAGCATATCTGCTAGGTTTTTCGTTGTATGTACATTCTCCAGTTTAAATTCTTTGTTGTTTAAATCATCTCGTATCCAGTGTAGTCTTAGATCTATGTGCTTGGACCTGCTGTGGAATGTTGCATTTCTGCTTAGTTCGATTGCACTTAGGCTGTCACATAGGATCTTTGATGCTTAGTTCATAGCACTCTATCCCCAACTCTTTAGTTATCATAGTAATACATATTGTTTCATTTGTTGTCTCTGTTAGAACCATGTATTCAGTTTCCATAGATGATAGTGTTACTGACATTTGTAGTCTTGATTGCCATGATACTGCTGCTTTTGCCATAAGTACTATATATCCAATTGTTGATCTTCGTGTATCTGTGTCCCAAGCCAAATCCGAATATGAATAAGCTTCAATTTCCAACTTTTTGCTTCCACTGTATTTTAGTATCACATCCTTTGTTCCAGCTAGATGTCTTAGTAACCACTTAACTCCTTCCCAATGTTGTCTTCCTGGATTATTCATGAACCTACTTAGCACCGTGATAGGATATGCTATATCTGGCCTTGTAAGCACCATAAGGTACATAATGGAACGAACAGCCGATGAGTATGATACTTTTTCCATCTCAGACTGTTCTTCTTCTGTAGAGGGTACTTAATCTTTGTTAAGTATCAGGTGATTTGACATGGGAGTTGTGACACTCTTTACACCTTCCATGTTGATTCTCTTTAAGATTCTATCAATGTATGTGCTTTGGGATATAGTAAGCAGTCGCATATTTCTGTTCCTACTTATATTCATTCCCAAAATTCGCTTAATAGCCCCTAAGTCCTTCATCTCAAAGGTTGCTGCCAGATTGTCTTTAAGCCTCCTTATTGACTCCTTCGTAGTATCTACAATTAAAAGATCATCTACATACAAAATGAGTATAAGAAAGTTACCTGGTTTTTCCTCCTTATAGTAGGCACAATGGTCGCTTTCAGTCTTTATGAATTTTTCCTCTTTTATAAATGCATCAAATCTTTTATTCCACATTCTTGGAGTTTGTTTCAAACCATATAGACTTCGGTTTAGCTTGCATACCTTTCCAGCATCTTTATTTTCCTCAAAACCTATAGATTGCTTCATGTATATTTCTTCCTCAAGGTTTCCATTTAAGAATGATGTCTTTACATCCATTTGCTCCAATTCAAGGTCCATTTGAGCCACAGTAGCAAGGAGTATCCTTATTGTTGTGAATTTCACAACTGGGGAGAAAATTTCATCAAAGTCCACCCCCTCCTTTTGTCTAAATCTCTTCACTACAAGTCTTACCTTGTATCTTAAGGCATTATCTTATTCTTGTTTTAGCTTGAATGCCCATTTATTTTCCAAGGCTTTTCTACCAGCGGGTAAATTTACTAGCTCATAGGTTTGATTTTTCTTGAGTGAATTAAGGTCTTCTTCCATTGCTTTAAACAATTTTCCTTTATCTGCTGAGTTTATGGCTTCATAATATGATTCTGGTTCCCATTCCTCGGTCACTAGAACATAATCTGATGGGGGTACTTTGATGATGGCTTTCTGATCCTAGCTCTCAGAACATCTGAATTTTCTGATATTTGATTTATAGCTGAATCTGATGTTCTGATTATTTCTTCTTCAGGTGCTTTCAGTTCAGCTTCATCAGCAGGTGCTTCAATTTCCAAAGGTTTCCCTATATTTGAATCTGCAATTCCTTCAATAGGTAGCTCCAACTGAGGTAAGTATGCTTTCCAATGAGCTTTTATTTCAGAGTTTCTCTCGGTATTTAGTGGTTCCTTTCTTAGGTCTAGAATAGTTTGATTTTCTAGGAATATAGCATCTCTCGATCGTAGTATCCTTCAGTTTTCGGGTCCCAGAATTTGTAACCAGACTGCTTGTCTCCATACCCTAAGAAAATGAATTCATCTGCATGTTGATCTAACTTATTCCTATTCTCTTTTGGAATATGCACCAGCGCCCTGCATCCAAATACTTTTAAATGTTTGAGCTTAGGAGTCTTACTTGTCCATCTTTCCTGTGGTGTCTCTAGCCCTATGCTAGTGGCTGGAGATCGATTAATCAAATAGCAGGCCACTCCTAATGCCTCTGCCCAAAACTCCTTCTCTAGGTTTGCTGTTTTCAATAGACATCTAACCTTATTTAGGAGAGTTCTGTTGTACCTCTCGGTTGTTCCATTGTGCTGGGGTGTTCCAGGGATTGTTCTTTCATGTCTGATACCCGTAGACCTGCAAAAGGAATTAAACTCATTAGAAATGTATTCACCTACGTTATCCATCCTTAGTATTCTTAATTTCTTCATCTTTTCCCTTTCCACAGCTGCTAGCCACTCTTGAAAGTTTGAGAACACCATGTCCTTTGTTTGAATCGGATAAGTCCAAACTTTTCTACTTGCATCATCAATGAAGGAAAAAAAATATTTGTTTCCCCCTCTAGATACTACATCAAGTGAACACACGTCTGAAAATATCAGATCTAGTGTTCCTTTCTTTTTCTTCATTTTTGTTTTAAACGGTAATTTGGACTGTTTTCCTAGGATGCATTCTTCACAGATGCTTTCCAACTTTCCTACTCTAGTGTCAATTAAGTCATCCTTATTTAACTTAGCAAGTCCAGCTTTTGAGATGTGTCCCAATCTTCTATGCCATAACTGAAACAAATCATTTTTGCTTAGGGTATTAATCTGTCCAGCTTCGGGTTCAAAATGATCTTGTACAAAGTATCATATAACCTTCCTACATCAACTGTACAACCATTTTTTATCAACTTCCAGCAGCTATTAGAGGCTAGACTTGTGTACCCTTCTTTGTCCATGACTGATGTGGACAGTAAGTTTAATCTTAGCTCAGGAATGCGTCTTACATTATTCAGAATCAGTTTGTGTCTACTTTCCGTCATTACTTCTACAGTTTCCATTCCTTTTATTGAAGCACAACTGTGATTTCCCATTTTTACCATGCCTATGTCTTCTTCTAAGTAGGATACAAAGCAGTCCCTTGTAGGAGTAGCATGATAAGAAGCTCCGGAATCTATTATCCACTCCATTCCATGGCTCATGTCCTCTGTTTCGGTTTCCAGTGTCGAAGCAAGGACCAGAATCTCTTCCTGATTTGTAGTTTCAATTGCCTCTGCCTCTGCTCTTTTTACCCTCTTCCAATACCAACAATCTTTTTTTAGATGACCAACCTTTTTGCACCAGTTACAGCTTCGGGTTTTCTTTTGAGTCGGTTCAGACTTGTTCTTCTCCTCCTTTGTATTCTGCTTCCCTTTGTTATCCCCCTTTTTAGTGTAAGTCTAGTATCCAGGCTGGTTACCACTGCTGACAACTGCGAGAGTCTCTTTTACCACTGAAACTGTTACCTCTTCTCTCCTCAATCCTTCATTTAGACACTCTTTTACTACTTCTAGCTTTAAGCCTCCTTTCAGAATTGATGAATTTATAGCAATCACAGTAGACTCCCACAAATCTGGTAAGGTTCTAATTAGCATATGAGCCAGCATCTTGTCCTCTAGAACACAGTCAGTTTCAGCCAATTTGTTGACCACTTCTTGAAATGATCCTAGGTGATCCGTCATCGGAGATCCTTCCTTGTATCTCAACCTCATTAGTCTTTTGAACAAGAACCCCTGAGACTGAGTTGATTTCAGTTCAAAGATATTTTTAAATTTTTCCCACATTACCTTTGCATCCGTTTCCTTGGCTACATGATGAAAATTAGCACTATCAATCCATTGTCTCACAAAACCCAAAGTCTGAATATGCTTCATGTCCCATTGTTCTTGCGTGTATTTTTCTAGTTTAGTGCTCCCAAACTTTACTGGTTCATACAAGAACCTGCAATAGAGCAAATCTTGCATCCTATTCTTCCACCCCGGGTAGTTCTTCAATGTTAATTTGATCATGGAGTAAGGTTCACTCGTCATTGCGTTCTGAATAGTTCTCCAAGAGTCTTTAGGGTCTAAATTCGCTATAACTACTTGTGATTCTACAGGTTGCTTCCTTCTTGTTTTCTTGATCGATTTCCGCAGGATTGGCCTGCATGGGCCACCACTTGTTGGAGAAATGCTCTCCTAATCAGTCACTAATTCCGGAATTCACACAGAATGATTCCTCATATAAGTCCTCGACTTTACAGAGTGTATATTTGTAATATGCACACCGATATTTTACGAGGAAACCGGAGTAAACCCGGAGAAAAACCTCGGGATCGATCTTCGATCCAATTCACTAATACTTCTCTGTTTTGTTACAGATACAATGAAAACGAAATACAGGATGAGCACAGTTTGTAAACATGATCAGATTCTCGGAGTTTCTTCAAATCTCTCGATGATCTATCTCTTCAAATCCTCAGTCAGGTTCCCTTGGTGTCGCTGCTATTCCCGGATGATCAGACTCATGTATCTCCAGGTGATTTCCGTCTTCAAAACCAAGAGTTGAGTTCTCCTATAACTATTTTTCAACTGCTCCCCTCCGTTGTTACATGCATCTGCTTTTATTCTTGTTTCAGGGCCAAGGCATGTGACAAACACGCTTTTGCCTCTTCCAATTTCAGCACTTTTGATTTTCTGCGAGTATGGGCCAGTGCGTTTGAACCCATCCCAGTCTATCTACCATCTACAGTCCAGCCTGCTAAATTATTAAACAAAAGAAGGAAAAGGCGCACGCCGTTAGGTTAACGCTTGAGAAACAAAAAGAAACAGCCCTTCTTCTCCTTAACAAAGGGGAGGGAGCTGAGAGATGAGAGGAAGAGCCGTGAGAATGAATGGGTAGAAGATGCAGAGAAGGGAGAGGAATTAGACTTAGAGAGATAAAACGAGAATTATATTGATATTTTGATTCGATAATTATATCTTAATACAACTCGGGATTTATACATGTATTCATTGGGTTATTTCTATACAATACTAATATTTTATTGAGCTAAAAGTCCATATGAACTTCGATCTATCTAGTAGTCGGGATTCCGGATCGTCACAGAATGTGCCATTTTTAAAACATGAATTCAAATCATAGAGATGGAAAAGGATAAAAGAAGTTTTGTAGCTTCCGATTTATAAGGTTCAATTTGTAGGATAAATTTAAAATATTGAACAATATAGAATTAACAATTCATATTCAAAAGTAAGATGATAAAGGACAATATTGAATCTATCACTCCTATATTATGAAAGAAATACATGCTCTTGAAGAGCTAAATACCACACATGTAAAGATCAAATCTGGAGAAACTTGAACATGAAGATGTAATTTACTAAAATTAACAATAAACCCTTACAACTTAGTTCTTATAATACAAATAGATTAAGACATAAAACACATTACATAAAACTGGAGGCCTAATAAGTAAGACCCATCAACATAATTCATCATCAATCTCAACAAAATTATTATTAAGTAGATTATTTTAGTCTTATAATCGAAAATATATCAATTTAGCTACTCAAATAAACTAATGGACCAAACTCACAATTATTTCATGTAAAATGTACGTAACTTCAACTTCGACTTCGACTTCATCATCCAATATCAAACGCTAGGAGTCGGGTTGTTACCGGTCTCGCCTGAGCCTGCGCCAGCAGTAGCAGCATTGGTGTTGTTCGTGTTCGTGTTAGTGTCGCTGGTTATATTATTCATCCCAAGAGTATTCTTCACAGCGGTAGCCGCACCTTGAGCCATATCAACGGTACCTTGAGCCACATTGGCAGCACCCTGTGCCGCCCCTTGAGCCAGATCAACGGTACCATGAGCCACATTGGCAACACCCCGTGCCGCACCTTGAGCCAGATCAACTGTGCCTTGAGCCACATTGGAAGCACCCTGTGCCGTACCACGAGCTATGCTCATTGCTCCCTGACCCGCACCAACTCCTACATCAGCTGCACCTTGAGCCATGTTCTTTGTCTATAAAATCCGAATAAAATCGGGATTATTTTTATTAACCAAACCAAACAGAATAAATAGTTAGTTACCTCTTGGATGAAGCCTGCATTCTGGGGTTGATTCTGAACATTATCAGATCCTCTTATTGCCTGAAATACAATATTTCAGTTTTATTTAAAGAAATATTTAAATAAATATATTAAAATATAGAGAAACCTGGGATTGACCAGAAGAAGCATTAAGGTTTTGGGATTCCATTGTCTGAATATGATTTCTAAGAATTGTTTCAGATTAATAGCTTATTTATAGATGCATTTTTCCAATAATTATGCATCTAATTACACTTGGAACCCATTCCTAATTTTACTAAAAAATAGACGATGGTTCATATTGATCCAAGTAATGCTTAAGTTTGTTAGATTTGGTCTTAGAAAAGGAACCGGCAATAATATTTTTGAATAAAAAATTTGGATAATAATAATCAATATCTACATTTTCATTTTGGGATCAAACTTAAAAGTTAAAAGACTAGAGAAAATGGGTTTGCTTTAAATGCGGTATAGTGATGTGCGATTATAAAATCATTATTCTTTTAGCATACACAAAACAAAAGCAAATAGCAGTGTAGTAATCGCAAAAAAATTACATTTTCATCGCAACTACTAAATTAGATGTGGCACGATCGTGATTCAAAAATAATTAATTTATTTTTACTTCTAATAATTAAAATATAAATATTTATATTCTTTTATATATATTAAAATAAATAAGAATCAACAAATTGATAGGCTGAACATATTTATGTCAAATGAAAGGTAAGAAACAACTTTAGTTGTAACTAACATTAAGTTTTTATTATACTTTTAGGTTAAAAGAACTAGGGATGGCAACGGGCGAAATATTAATACATTAGAAAAATAAGAATTAACACTGTCAAATTTGATAAAATATGAGTTTATCAAACAACATGCATATCAATGAAAATTATTCAATATTAAATGTCAAACTTGAGAAAACTTAAACCATAATTTGTTTCTATCTAAGATAGTTTTATAAGTATATATAATTAAATCTAAACGAGTAATTAATTTTGTACGCGGGTAATCATTAGGGTAGCGGGGGATAAAGGGGGTAAGCAATTATAGAACCCGTTTCACATCCATACTCATTTAATTATCCAAATACGCTTTAAACAGAGCGATTATCCGACGAGTAGCGGGACTTATAACCCAAATTGTCATCCCTAAAAAAACCCCTTCATTTAAGTACAATTCTATAGATACATACTTTATAGTCTCATCATTGAATTGTATAAAATTATGCAAATGATCTATTATCCTTCAAATTAATTCGAAAGATCAACTAATGACCCAAAAATATCCCTAATACTCTGAATAATCACAAGACCGGTAAAAATAGTTTGGGGTGCTTGCTATGCTTATACGAGAATAAATTTACTTAGATACATTGGAATAAATTTCGTAAGGATATATAGATGAATAGCTTATGGAATTATTACTTAAAATGAACTCAATGTATTATTATTTGAAATATAAAAGTGGTAGTTGGTGACACAGCATGGGCACCTTAACTTAATATCACTCATTTTTTGGCGCCTTGTGTTGGTGTTCCCAAGGATAGAGATATTGGCAATTTGCAATGGCATGAAGAAATTCAAATTCAAATTCAAATTCAAATTCAAATTCAAATTCAAATTCAAATTGGAACAAAGAACATAATCATGTGACATTGCTAATTTTAGAAAGTCATAATATTTAGCTATAAATATGATTATTTTGGTGATGTTAGGTTAAGATATCAATTTTAAAAGTAGTGTTAAAATTGGGCTCACAAGCTCTAACACTATCATTTATCATTTACAGAAACTATGTAATGAGATCCAAACTCCAACCATTTGATCTACTTTATATAAATTAATAATGACTACTATTTGAGTGCAAATACAATATTGGGATAATATTATTAATTATTATGATAAGGTCAATTTAAATTATAAAAGTCTCATATCACGGAGGTTGTTGGCGTGCACGTTTACAAAAAAAAATCAATCTTGAACTCTGTTACTGTTCACTCAAATCCCAGAGGTGAAGTAGATTCTTTCTCTTACCAAATACCTACACGTGGATGTATAACATTTGCCGATTTTATAATAATTTTAATATACTGAATATTCCTAAATAATACGAATGAAATTTCCTAAAATTTAATTTAAAATCAATTTTATTCCTTAAATTCAAACAATTCAAATCAAATCTTTAAAATTTGATATTTTGTTAATTTTAGTATAAAATTATTAAAATCTCAATGTATAAAATGATTTTTTTTTCTTAATATAAGGATTTGATATTATGGGTATTTTAGAATTTTTGATTAAAAATTAATAATACATCAAATTTGAAATTAATTTGAATTGAATAACTAAAATTACTTTTGAATCAACTTTGAGGGACTAAAAATAATATCTCCTAAAAAATATGAGTTTCATTCATAGACGAATTGTTTACAATGAATAATATTTTTGCATAATTAATATACCTAACATTAGAATGTAAAATAAATTTATCATTACAATGATAATTTAGTGATATTTTTTTAAAAACTTGATTTAACGCACGTGTGTAACGTGACTGAATTTTTGTATTAGAAATTTCAAGTTTTAAATCTTTAATATTTAATAAACACTCAATAACAATCACTTAATATTAATATTAATATTAATATTTTTATTTCGATATACTATAGATGTATCGATTATATCGGTATTGGTTGATTTCCATGTTTTCAAATTCATCTAATTGGACACTTGAATCATTAATCCAATCAATTGAATGAAAAAGTCAAATTCCATATTTATTAAGTGTTATTTATATTTTAGTTATTTTTGTAAGAAAAAATAATAATTTGATGAACTTATAGTATTATTGAGAACATTAACTAATACAAAAAAGTTTTATAATACCTATCTTAGTAATAATAATAATAATAATAATAATTTTTATTATGCTGGAAAATTCAAAGATCAATGACTTGGTCTAATACTCACCTCAACAACTCTGGTTTATTGAGATTTTAGCCTAGTTGCCTTCTCTGAAAAATCAAGTATTCAAATTTATTCTATTTGCATTTTGATTGAGTATGTAAAGAAGCTTTGTTTGTTGGATTAAAACCCTTTCCTTGGCTCCATAACCGCACCTTATCGTCATCTTCTTCGCAAGTTCGCTTCTCTTCTTATTCTCTTTTAAGGGGAAAACTGAGAAGGGAAGAGAGGCCGACATGCAAGGGGTTTTACAGTCAAGAGGGCTTCTTTCTTTGCCATCCAATCCCAAAACCAGAGCTTTCATTGCGCAACCCTCATGTGAATTGAGATACAGATTCAATCCTTTGAATTCTGTGTTGAAATCGCAAACCCTTGATAGATTTCCCCTTTCGTGTAATGGGTTTTCGAAATTTCAAGGCTTTGGTTCAAAATATAATTTATCTGGAAGAAAGAGTGAAAATTATCCGGGTTTTCGAGCAGAGGCTGCTGCTGTTTCTGCGTCACCAGATGGCCAGCCTTTGTTCGTAGAAAAGGAATCACCCAAATTTCTGGGTATTGAGCAAGCGACACTGAAGAAAATTATACCACTTGGGTTGATGTTTTTTTGCATTCTTTTTAATTACACAATTCTCAGAGACACTAAGGATGTTTTAGTTGTGACAGCTGAAGGTTCAAGCGCTGAAATCATACCTTTTTTGAAAACATGGGTGAATTTGCCCATGGCTATAGGGTTTATGCTTCTTTACACAAAAATGGCTAATGTATTGTCAAAACAAGCTCTGTTTTACTCTGTAATCCTTCCTTTCATTGCCTTTTTTGGTGCTTTTGGCTTTGTTTTGTATCCTCTTAGCCATTATTTCCACCCCACAGCCCTTGCAGATAAGCTTTTAGTCACTCTTGGTTCAAGGTTTACTGGACCTCTTGCTATTATGAGAATATGGAGTTTTTGTTTATTTTATGTTATGGCTGAGCTTTGGGGCAGTGTAGTTGTCTCTGTTCTTTTCTGGGGATTTGCTAATCAGGTACTCATCTTTATCTATTGTTTTATTACATGATTATCTTGTGATTTCTGGTAAATTACTCATTGTAAGAATTCATTTGTTTCTCAGATTACTACTGTTGAAGAAGCCAAGAGGTTTTATCCTCTTTTTGGCTTAGGAGCCAATGTTGCTCTTATCTTCTCCGGTCGAACTGTGAAATATTTCTCCCAGTTAAGGCAAAATCTCGGACCTGGAGTCGACGGTTGGGCTCTTTCGTTAAAGGGTATGATGAGCATTGTAGTTCTTATGGGGCTGGCTATTTGTGGTCTTTATTGGTGGGTGAATCATAATGTTCCTCTTCAAACACGCATTCAGAAGAAGAAGGTAACTCAAATATAAACTTCAACGTTTTCATTATCGATTCATTTCTTTCCGATTTTCAACAGGAGAAGCCGAAAATGGGAACAATGGAAAGCTTAAAGTTCTTAGTATCTTCAAAGTACATAAGGGATCTCGCTATGTTGGTCGTAGCTTATGGTATAAGTATCAATCTCGTTGAGGTTACATGGAAATCGAAACTCAAAGCACAGGTAAATCGAATCGACTTAACTCGTTTTTAATGTATTTCACATGAACCCTTTTCTTATGAATCAACAGTTTCCAACACCTAACGAGTATTCCTCGTTTATGGGAGATTTTTCGACTGCAACCGGAATAGCGACATTTACTATGATGCTTCTTAGCCAATGGATCTTCGGTAAATACGGTTGGGGTGTTGCAGCAACGATCACACCGTCTGTTTTATTACTCACCGGAGTTGGATTCTTCTCCTTAATCCTATTTGGTGCTCCTTTAGCACCTGTTTTTGCAAAGTTCGGTATGACTCCACTTTTTGCCGCTGTTTATGTCGGAGCAATGCAGAATATTTTCAGTAAGAGCTCGAAATACAGCTTATTCGATCCGTGCAAGGAAATGGCTTATATTCCTTTGGATGAGGACACAAAGGTAGTTATCGTTGAAATATTGTCATGTGGAAATATAAATCTTCTAGTTTATAAGGGAAGTTATATTATAAGTAATTGGTTTGGTCTAAGTGTGATTCACTTCTCTTATGAATTGGGATAATGTTATTTCTAAATTTCTATTGCAACTAATGTTTTTGTCTGATTATTATTCGGTTTTTTAGGTTAAAGGGAAAGCCGCAATCGATGTTGTGTGTAATCCACTCGGGAAATCTGGTGGCGCTTTAATACAACAATTCATGATTTTGTCGTTCGGTTCATTGGCGAACTCGACTCCGTATCTTGGTGGCATTCTTATGGTGATTGTTCTTGCTTGGTTAGGAGCTGCGAGATCTTTAGATGGTCAATTTACAGCTCTAAGGCGAGAAGAAGAGCTCGAGAGAGAAGAAATGGAACGTGCGAATATGAAGATTCCGGTCGTTTCTTCGGAGGAAAATGTGCCTTTAAATCCCACAAGAGGTGCATCCAAAGCATCATCAACTTGAAGAAAAAGGGAACTTGGTGGCTGGTTTTAGTTATAGAAAATTTAAGGTTTCGGTATTAGCCATTGAAATTGTTATTCTCTTATGTTGATTTTTAATTTATATAATAATTTATTTAGGAAAAAATCATTTTGGCCTTTGGGTATATCAATTTTCTATGCGAATTAAGTTATCATTTTAATTATTATTATAAAAATACTTATAATCTTTCTATCCAAAATTTTGGTATAATTAGGATAAAAATATCTCTATGATAAGTAATATTTATTTATATCTCTTTTGTAAGATACATTAAGATGATAAGCTTAATTCTTATATGGGTGGATTATGGGTTTTCTATGAAGAAGTATACATGACGAAGGGATAGACATTTAATATGATTTTTATCATTTAAATATATAGAAGGGATATAGAAAAAAGTATGTGATGAAAGTTTAGAATATGGCAAATGTTGTATGTGGATTGAAGGAAAACAAATGAAAGATGGATTGTATATCTTAAATGAGAAAATTATATAATTAACTCCTCAACTTACGAGTGGTGTAAAAGATATGCTCTCAACTTACGAAACTACAAGAATAACATCTAAAGTTATCAATACCGTTTGTTTTTTACCATTGATATTTTAGTACTCAATTTTCAGTTAAGTTGACAAACGTTTTTCCGTTAGCATAAATGATCCTCAAAGTACACCAATAAGATCTGTTTGAAAAATCATACAAAATTGACCATTTTTGTTCGAGAATTATCTATAAAATATAAAATATTAATGAATTTGTTAGAGTGTCAATGATAAACGATATTGAAAACTTGAGGTATGTGAATTTAATTGAAGTTGGAGTGCTACAAATATATATTTTTGTTCAAAAAATGTATCATATTTGCAATTTCGTAATTTGAATAGCACTATATTTACATATCCTGTAAGTTGAGGTGCGATATGCAAATTTCACCCCATCTTAAATGCTAACATTCTAGGAATTTGTAACATTAATTAGATAACATTATGTTTTTGAGGAACAAGATAGTTTGAAGGAAAGGAGAGAAAAAACTAGAACATGTGGTTGTAAAGTTATGTTCGAATGAGTTTAGAGTATTGTAGCATTAGATGGACTATATGAGAATCATACCAAGAGATATAGTAATGAAGAATTGGTAGAGAATTAGAGTAATGAGAAAAAAATTAGATATATCTATTGCTATGTGCATCTTCTTGTATTGAAATATTAAACTGTATCAATTGAAAAACATTAAGGGAATCATCTTTGAATTTATGGAAAAAAACATTAGGGGAATAATCTTTGAAAAAATGGGACGCATGCAATTCCAAGTTTGTGTAATTTGGTATATTAATATTAATTTTTTAAATTTTGGAAAATCTAGTTTGAAAATTTTTTTAATGTAAATTTAATTCCCAAATTTTGACATGTGAAACAAATCACAAAACTATTTTCTTATTTTGCATTTTGATATGTCAAATAATTTTTTTAATACACAAATACACAATACATGCATCAAATATAAGAGGTTAATAAAATTACCAATATTTTTAGTGATTTTATATTACAAAACGCAACGGTTACTCCAGAAACAAAATATGTCATTGTCACCTTATAAATAATATTACATAGTCGTCAAAACCAGTAATAAATATAATTGAGGGAGGAAAGAATGACACACAATCCGCCCATAACAGTATATATAACAGCAGCATGTTCACAAAGCAAAACTTACGCAGCATCATCTTTTTCTGTTTCCATTGGGGTCGAGGAAGAATCATCCTCTGGATTCATGTTGTTTTTCACTTGCTCTCCTCCTTGAGGTGCCTTTGCGGGTTTAGCTTTCGTCATGATAGGTCGACACAACCTGCTCAGCAAAAGAAACATCTTATGATCTCTCACATATCAAACACAGGGCATCAAAATACTCTTACTTATCCAAAGCTTCAGCTTTTTTCTTCACATCCATGGACCGGAGAACTGGTTGTGCATGTTTCGGAAGTTCATCCTGTTGATGCTTCCGGTCTCTCAACCATGCTTCCGCTTCCACGCATTCATTCAAAACCTTCAAAACAAATAACAAAGGGATGCGAAAAAAGTAAATAAGTAGTTTAGAGTTTAGGCAATTTTGATACCTTTTGTTTATCTTCCATGCCAATGTGATCAAATTTTGTATCATCCGACATAGCAGCTTCCCTATAACTGTTAATGCAATCAATAAGTTGGTCAATTACAGGCCCCCTCTCTGTGTGTTCACGATAACGCCATTCTATAGGATCCCCTAGCTGCAGGAACGCATTTGTTACTTGTGTCAACAGCCATCATAAACTTATAAAGGAAAAGCAATAGAAATAAAAATAGCTATTATGAACTAACATTCTTTAACTCCTCCAGTTTAGCAACATAAACCCCCTTCGTTTCATCCTCTCCGTCTTCGTACAGCCAATCTTCCACCTCTTGGAGTTTAGCAATGAAATGATCTCTCTCGGGAGTGGTGGCAAACGCAGCATACTTGTCATGGAGCTGCGAAAGAAAAACCAGATTTTTGTTTCTAAAAAATGGCATATAATGGTCAAGTTCGAACCCATACCTTGTTTCTGAAATCATAAACATATGCCTCAACAGCGTTCTTTTTGTCCTTAGTTTCTTCCATCACACGATCCTGCAAAGCCATCTCAAACTCCTTCTCCACTGCCTTTCCTAAATCTGCATGCGCAAGGGATCCGTATACAATCTCAGATATAGGGATGTTCGTTTTCTTAACCTTCTTCTTTGGTGCTTCACCCTGAAATATACAAAACTAAAGAAAACTCAGAAAATTGCGATACCTCTACAATGGGAAAACAATGAAGCAACATGTCAAAAAGATTAAACCAATAAGATATCACGCTTAATGACAAAACATAAGAGGTTAAGTATTAGAAACAGGATCTTCATCAGATACAAATAATTAGACCTTCATATCTGTGTTCATTATAGCCTGATTTCCCTCAGACACTGGTATGCCATTTTCAGCACCAGTGCCTTCAGTTCTAGCATCCTGCATATTAAAATCTATTTCAGTGGTGCTTCGGTTTGCAGACTCAGCAGATACTTCATCAGTCTCCATCTTAGTTGATACATTGCCAGGTTCTTTGGCAACTGGAATTTCTATTTCCTCCTCAAGAAGCTGTAAAAAAAGATGACAATTTCGGTTTTAAGATGAACTTATGATGTAGAAAGAAACATGCCCGACTCTAGAAAGAAACCATATCGTTGGAGAGCAAATGAAGTATCAAAACGGAAAAAGATGCCGAGCAAAATGAACATCATTTAAGAACAGATAGATGCAGTCTATTTAGCGACAATGTAGCATCTAATAAATAGATACAATCTAATACTAACCACTTTTCTTTCACAGAATGTAGCATCCACAGGATTTTTATTAATAATTTTCAAATTTAAACAATTTAAAACGAATACACAAGTGTTCAGTTCAAGAAAGCTCACAGTTGCAGATTCCACTGACACAATTCCATGTAAATTCAAGCGCACTTTGACTTTAAGTTTTGCCCTGTCGCTCTTGGTAGAGTGGAAAGGTCCAATCTGCATTTTTCAAGATGAAAAAAATGCTGATCAATGTGAACCTGAACTATCTTCAATACACACAACATCGATTCAAGCAAGAATGCTACCGTGTAAGTACTAATTTTTGCAGGTGCTAAAACTTCACTGACATCAGCATACTGTACGTCTACATTAAAACTTCCAGATCTGTAGAATGTCAAAGCTTTCACACTTGGAAAAAGACAACCCTTAGGGAATACAACAGTGCTTTGATGATTATCTACTCCTTGTTTTGAAACATCTGAGGCAGAAGTGCTCCAGGATAAAGCAATATTGAAAGGAAAACTCTCAGTAACCTACAGAAGAAACAAAACATAGGAATGCTAAGCAAACTTAAAGAGGGAAAGAAATTTAAGTTGGCAAACATAACAAAAACAGAAATTCAAATATAACTAATAGAAATATGCCGAAGGGGGGTGGTTGCAATGGCTAACAATTGAATAATCACCTGGAATTCGCGCACTTTAAATGTGGGACTAAGGATAGCGCATTGTAAAGCGCAGCCTTTGGAAACGCATTCACTGGCATTCATTGTACGCCTAGGATCCTTCCTAAAGAACTCAGTTAAGATCTTGATGAGAGCTGGAACACGGGAGCCTGAGCCAACAATCTCAACAGAATAGATGCTGTCTATACCAAGTCCAGATTCTGCAATTGCTTTCTCTAGAGGTTTCTTCACACGTTCCAGAATTGGGGCGCTGATTCGCTCAAACTCATCTCTCTTGATATGACCTTTGACATCTTTTTCATCCATCAAGCACTCAATGCTCAGCGGTGCCTCTGGATTTGCACTTAGGACCTTCTTCAGCTTTTCACATGATGAACGAAGCCTCAAGCAAGCCCTAGCATTCTGATACACGTCAATCTTGTAATCATTCTTGAATTTCGATGCAAAGTGCTGGAAAAGAACCTCATCAAAATCCCTCCCACCAAGGGAGAGATCAAAAGAATGCGCTAATATCTTCACCTGACCTTTCATAAATGCAGCAATACAAACTTGCATGCTTGCATGCCCAACATCCACAAAAGCAACATTTAGGGGATCATGTTCAGGCAAGTCAGTCTTATAGATACCATAAGCTAAGGCAGTGGCAGTGGTCTCATGAATGAGACGAAGAGGATGCAGGCCAGCAATTGCTGCAGCATCTATAACTGCTCTCCTTTGCAGGTCTGTGAAATAAACAGGGATACCAACACAACAGTCAACAACTGCAGCATTTAGATTCTTTTCAGCAATTCCTTTCAAATTGGAAAACAACATGCCCAAAACCTGAGTAGGCGTGAATACCCTGTTTTCTCCCAAGTAATGAACATGTATCAGAGGATAACCATCAGGTCCCTCAGAAACAGTAAAAGGCAAATATTTGAGATCAGACTGTAAAATAGGATCAGAAAATTTTCGTCCAATGAGCCTCTTGATTTGAGATATTGTATTTTTTGGATTCATCATACTCGATGCAGCCCCAGCTGTACCAAGAAACCGCTGCTTGTCTCCAAAGCACACAATAGCTGGAGTCTCCCGTTTTGACTCATCATTCAGCACAACATCAATGCCCCGTTGCCTTGCAACAGCAACAACACAACTCTCATTTCCGATATCAAAACCAACAACGCTCATGTTGCCGAATAACTCAGAACCTTGACCTCACTCAAATTTCACAACTTAAGTAGTAACCTGCATTGCAACCAAGTAAATACACCAGTTCAAAACATTACACATGGAAAAAAACGAACAACCTAAAGCGATTCAAGCGAAACTTCTGCTGAACAATCAAATATTATCAAATCAAACAATGCAATGAAGAAACCGCTAAACACACAGATATTTACAAAATACAACACAATGATCAGATGCAAACAGTGTCAAAAAACACGAAAGCATTCTGTAACGTCGATCAGTACCTGAATGTCGATAGTAGATCGTAAGCTCCGGTACGAGGAAGTTTCTAGAAGCCTTGAGAATTCAGAATTTATAGTGGCGCAGAGAAATTGAATATGATTGGGAAGGGTTTCACGAGATTTCATTCAACCAAAATAGAAGCTAAAAATGAAAAGATGTGCGTTGTCGAACAGTCAAGATTCCAGAAGCATCTAGGAGACTCGGCCATCGTCCAATGTTCTAGAAACAACTGCACTTTTCAGTGGGCTTTCAATAAATATATTTTGGGCTCAGAGTCAGAGGAACATTCATTTTACAAGTTTACTGTTAAGTTAGAGTGAACACTGACTAATAATTTTAAAAATAACTCGGTACAGGCATAATTTCATTCATAAAAATAATTAACATTTGAAATGATATTTTAATTGTCCATCAAATTTACATCAAAATTAAATTTAATAATTCCATTCAATAAAATTCAAATTGAGTGAGTCAAATTTGATATATAATTAGTTTTAATATAAAATTACTTAAATATTCTCAATCTCAAAAGTATTATATTAATTATAATTAAATTAATTTTTTTAATTATAAACAATCTTTAGAGTTTCTGACATACTATCCCGTCTATGAGAAAATGAAGGGAGGAGTATATGTTTTCGCTGATATTTAAATAAAATATTAGCCGGTATGAGTTTTCAAATGTCGTATCTAGTTTGCTTGATTTGGAAAAACATATTAATTATAATAAAATAATATTTAAATATCGTATCAGTTCAAAAATAAAAAATGCAAAACTAAAGCAATTCAGTTCGAACCGGACCGTGAAATACTAACTTAATGTCGAACCGATTATTCAGGCGGTTCAACCGCGGTTTGAAAACACAGATATATGGTATACATGTGTACTAGAGGTATTGGTTTTTAAAACATTAATTATAAATCAAAGTTCTAATTTAAAGAAAATTTTGGAGTGCATCTGAAAAATGTTTGAAACGACAAAGATTTCGACAAACTTTGTGAATTGAACAATTGAGTTTGGTTTGCATTATTTTATTTCATATTTTATTGTTCTTAAATCCAACAAATGTAACTATTTTTAAATGTCAAAATATATTGAACTAGTTTTTCTAAGTTTATAACAATTGTTGATTTTAATTAATTATGAGTAGTAATTTAGAATTTAGATCAATTGATGTCATACCAAACAAAGGTATACTTATGCTACTAGATTTTATGTACTAAAGCGATATATTTTCATGTATTGCACGATACATGATTACATGATCGGATATTAGATTTTGACCAATTGTTATTTAATGAATAATTACATAAATAAATAATTACAATTTTTATTTTAAGTTATTAATTAATATATATAATCTAAGGAATTCAAATTTAATGACACTAAGATTGAATACTTAATTAAAATGCAAACAAAACGAGTTGAACTAATTTAAGTGTTTTTTAAGGTTTGAGTTCAAAAAGTAAGGATTTATAATTCGAGTATGAATATTCTAAACCCGGAACTCTTACATCATTCTTTCGGTTTAGTTGCAAATATTTTTATCTGGATATTCAAAAATGAAATTATACGGTTCTACGAATATAAAATTTTATCAAATAATACGAACATTTTATAATATTTTAAATTGATAAGTATATGATATTTATTATATATGTATCGAGATACAAATAAATGTGACATTTTACGAACGTTTCGATCTGATACAATCAAATCTCGAGTTTGATCTTGATTATATATATTATCGGTTCATGAACCGCTTGCTCTTTTCGTGAGGGGAATCCGAAACTCAATTCTACCATCCTTAAATTTTAATCGTTTTGTTTTAATCTTATATAAATATAATAATTATTGTAATATGTGTTGTTATGTAAATTGTCTTGAATTGTAACATTAATTTAAACAACTTTGTTGGTTAATGAATTGGAAACACTTGAGGTCAATAGTTCAATCCTTGGTAATCACAATAATTATAATAATTTATACCTTATCGAATGATCTTGATAAGTTATATATTTTAATGAATATATGTGATTCATAGATGAAATGTTATTTGGATGAAGAATCATTTCTATTTGTTTAATTTAACTTATAAATAAATATCAATTAGTATAAATAATTTAATTTAACTTATTGAGCCATCTGATTACTAGGAAATTTTGAAATAATCTATAATTAATGTAATTTCTACACGTCTTCATTTGGTATTAATATTGAAGTGAATGAGAATTCAGATAAGACTCATTATGGCCTCACATCAATATCTTCAGCTCATCCTCAAACAAGGAGGATTTTCTTCTCCATTGAATCCTTTTCTTCTCAGGACAACTTTTTTCAGTTGTCTGAACGACGACTCAACTGCACAAATCAAACAGAGAAAGATCTCTGCATCAAACGCTTTACACGAAGTTAAGTTCAAGACTTTTGGACCATGTAAACTCGGGATTTCAAGGTATCCCAGTTTTGACTACAATGCTGATGGAGGTTCAGGGTTCGGTTCAGCTGAACTAGAACCAGACAACAGCAAAGTTTCGATTGAATTCGACGCCGATCGCCTCTTTATCCCGCCTCTTTCTTCTTCAACCACAAAGTTCTTAGGTCTACCCTTGCCCCCATTTCTCAAAATTGATATTGTTCCAGAGGAGCTTCGTGGCACCATCGATCAAAAATCCAAAAAGGTTAGCAACAAACAATGTTGAAATATATCTGATATCAGTTGTGGAATACAAAAGTTATAGTTTATAATGGAGTGATGCCATGTTGAAATTATAGAGTCTGATCGAAATAACGATAGGAGGGCGTGAAATAACGATGGCCTAAACCCTAAATGTATGGGTTCCTCCCTTAATTTCATTCGTTCACGCTCTCCCATCGTTATTTAGACCATATTCTATAATTTCAATATAGTATCAGAATTGGTTCGGTTCATTTCAAGTCGAAACCTTATAGTTGGACTTGAGGGGAGTGTTGAATTTGTTCCGTATTACTAAAAGAAGTGGGGTTGATTAGGTTTATAAGGGTGTGAATTCCATCACATAATAACTTGATCAAGTCTTTTAAATGTGTGGGTTCCTCACTTAATTCCGTTCGTTCACGCTCTCCCATCGTTATTTCGGTCAGACTCTATAATTTCAACATTACAAGTTATCGGCTTGGCTCAAGTCTTTTCAATATAATTCAATTCTCTTATAAACTGGGCTACACCGACACTCTTCTGATCTATTGAATCCTGAATTTACATATGGTATCGGAGTTAAAGGGTGTGTTTCGAGTTGGTCCGTACCAATTTAAACAAAAAAACTATGGTAGAAAAGTGCATCGAGTTTAGGCGATAAAAATATATCAACTTATGATTCGAACACTACCGAATATATTGAAGCAAGTCCAAACAGGGCCAATGCAAATTCGATTTGAGGAGGAGTGTTGAAATATATCCCACATCGCTTATTAGAAATACAAAGCCCCTAGTTTATAACGGGAGTAATATCATAAGTAATCGACTCGACCCAAGTTTTTTCAATATAATTAACTTCTCTATTGACTGGGCTACACCAACACTATTCCGTCCATTAAATCTTGAATTTCTATATGGTATTGGAGATATAGTGTGAGTTTCGAGCTAATCTGTACCGACAAAAAAAACTATGGTAGAAAAACGCATATGACTTAGATGACAAAAATAGATCAACCTATGATTCGAGTATTACCGAGTATATTGAAGCAAGTCTGAACCTGGCCAATGCCAATTCGATTTGATGAGATGTATTGAATATATCACAAATCGCTTGTGAAAATTCAAAACCCCTATTTTATAAGGAGAATGATATCACAAGTAATCGGTTTGACCCAAATTTTTCTCAACTCTTATAAAATGTACTAGCTACATAAACATTCTTTCGGTTCATTGAATCTTGAATTTCTACAAAGAGAACATTAAACATAAACAAAATATCTATGTAAAATTTAACTGTTTTGTTATTCAGGTTGATCTGAAGTTCAAGGCAAGATTCTTATTCTCAGCAGCAGGAATCTACAAGCCATCACCATTACTTGTGGAAACGATATTAACCTCAGAAAAATCAATAGGAAATATAAGAAAAGGTGAAGGGAAGAAAATGGATAATGAAGGGAACTGTAAGCTTGTTGGTGTTGCAGTAGTGGAACCAATTGATGATCCCTTTTTGAATACGTTTTTAAGCCTTCCAACGGAGTGCATTGCCATTTTGAACGCCAGCATTATCTTTTCTACAAGTACAACTACAGAAACCCTGACGAAGGAATCACAAAATTGTTAGAAAAAACCATTATTTTTTAATCGATTATTGTTTCTTTAATCAATTATTGTAGCACCGACTCTTCAATTTTCTACACACACCCATGTCGGATAGAGTCTGACTCTTTGACTCTCTCCAACACTTGACACAAAACGATAATGTTTTGATTTCTCACTTAATTCGATTTATTATTCGTGGAAGAAGTTACTTTCACAACTTTATTATATAGTATGTTTATTTTTCGATTATTTGTGCCAACGATGATGGACCGTAAAATAGTTGTTTTTTAGGAGTGGTAAAATCGACGAACAATACTTATTTTTTATTAAATTAAATTCTTATAGAATAAATTGATAAATATTTGTAATTTTAGACTTATTATAGTTGATGCAACATTCAATAAATTTAAACATTTATTTACATATTTTGTTTTGATTTAATATTATTTTATTTAAAAATTCGAGCTGAGTCGAAAATTCGATTATTACAATCTTGCTAAGTTTATTTGAGTCGAATCGTGTCGTGTCGTATCGTATCGAGTCGTCGCTACATAGGGATCCGAAGATGTTTTTGACTAAAAAGCAAGCTCACGGGTTTTCTTCATTTTAATATTGGGCCTGTAATTTGAAGTAACTGGCTTGCCAAGCCCAATGTTTGGGCTTTGGATCTAACCAAGTTTCTATTGAAAAAATGGGCTAGACGCAATTTCAAAATAAGTATTTTCGTTGATTGAACCCTTTAGATCTATGAAATTTTATAATTATAACAATTGTTATTTTTAAATTTTATTTTGGACAAATAAGACACTTATACTGGGTAATATTTGATGAAACTATTATTCAATGTTTAATGTATATGACTAAGTTACTCTCCAATATTTTTCAATTTTAATAAATATGATCCTTGCAAAAAAGTTATATGTAATTTGGTGATTATATTCTTCAAATTTTTCAAACTCTAATGATTAATTTTGTCAAAACTACAAAGATGGAGGATTAAAAGTATCCTATCAATGATTGTGTACTAATTATATAAAAAATTATCAAATTTTGGGAACTATACGATATTTTTTAATAAAAAATAATGTGAAAATCAGAAGTGTGAGAAATCAATGTAAGGGATAGCATTGTAAAAAAACATCTAATAATAATATACAATGGGTGATCTTATCTATAGAACTTTAGGATGAATGAAATACTAGAAAATATTTTCTATTATCTATAAAATACATTTATCCAAATCCAAAATCACATTCATTCAACTCTATCTCATTCGATACATCATTATATGAAAGTATTTTTCATTTCCTTACATCATAACATTGCATGTAATCTAAATCGATCGCATTTGTAAACTTTCACAAATACTATTTCTTCATCAATACCCATCGGTCATCGTATCGTTCTCTCTCTATGCACATGTTTGGCCCGTCAATCCCTATCCTTACCATTCCAACTTATCAAGATATATAATTTTTCTATAAGCCTATCTCAACACAATCGTTTTTTGGTAGTTCATAACCAATCTTTCTTATTGAATGTTTATCATGGTCTAAACTCTAAACACTAAATACTAACCCAATTCATTTAGACGGGTGGTATGACCGTCACCATCCCATTGGATGGACGAGTTGATAGGTCATACCATTTTAAATTTTATTGTAATTTTAATTATATTTAGTTATAATTGTTTTTAAAATAACAAAAAAATTATTGATTATATTTTAATAATATTTATTATTTTTTTAAAAGAATAAGTTAAATTTTATTAAAGTTTAAGTAGCAATCGATAATGTATAGATAATCCAGTAAAAAATTCAATTCAACAAACAAATTATATTTGATAATATCGGTGTTTACCCTCCCTCATCTATCTTCATTAGTGAACCTAATGGATGGATAATCACCCCATCTGCACAATTAATAGTAAAACATAAAAAATGCCACTCCATTTGGAAAAAAACTAATGTTTTCAAATTCGTATGGACTTCTATTCCCGCTAGAACCGGTAAAACTGATATATGAGTCAATATCAAAATTTGTACTTATAAATAATAATTTTTTTAAAAAAATTAAGGTAGGATGGAAAAAATTCGAATACGACCCCAAAACTTGGTGATGCTTGATTTTTGAAGTAACAAACGGATCTAAGAGTATTCCGAAAAGGATTTGTAATTATACGGTAAAGAAAGATGAAGAAGTGAATAATTAGTGAAGAAGTACAATGAGTGAAAGGTAAAGTAGTGCAGTAGAAAGAGTGAAAAAGACAAGAACAACTGTTTGAGTGATAAAAAAATAGTAATTTGTTGTCGTAACTTAAATTCTTCCTTCGTCCCGACATGTCATCTGACAACCACCCTGGCCTCTCTTATGCCCCACGACAACTGGATTGGCCCCTTACGCATAACTCACATTCACTACCACAGATACGATTTGTTCCCACTCTCCTACTTCATACATAAATATATAAATTCATACTAATAATGTCATGTATTGTCCATATACCAAACTTGAATTGTTTTACTTTACAATAAATATGANGATAAGTTATATATTTTAATGAATATATGTGATTCATAGATGAAATGTTATTTGGATGAAGAATCATTTCTATTTGTTTAATTTAACTTATAAATAAATATCAATTAGTATAAATAATTTAATTTAACTTATTGAGCCATCTGATTACTAGGAAATTTTGAAATAATCTATAATTAATGTAATTTCTACACGTCTTCATTTGGTATTAATATTGAAGTGAATGAGAATTCAGATAAGACTCATTATGGCCTCACATCAATATCTTCAGCTCATCCTCAAACAAGGAGGATTTTCTTCTCCATTGAATCCTTTTCTTCTCAGGACAACTTTTTTCAGTTGTCTGAACGACGACTCAACTGCACAAATCAAACAGAGAAAGATCTCTGCATCAAACGCTTTACACGAAGTTAAGTTCAAGACTTTTGGACCATGTAAACTCGGGATTTCAAGGTATCCCAGTTTTGACTACAATGCTGATGGAGGTTCAGGGTTCGGTTCAGCTGAACTAGAACCAGACAACAGCAAAGTTTCGATTGAATTCGACGTCGATCATCTCTTTATCCCGCCTCTTTCTTCTTCAACCACAAAGTTCTTAGGTCTACCCTTGCCTCCATTTCTCAAAATTGATATTGTTCCAGAGGAGCTTCGTGGCACCATCGATCAAAAATCCAAAAAGGTTAACAACAAACAATGTTGAAATATATTTGATATCAGTTCTGAAATACAAATATTATAGTTTATAAGGGGAATGATATCACAAGTAATTGATTTGACCTAAGTTTTTTCAATATAATTCACTTCTCTATTGATTGGGCTACATCGACACTATTCTGGTCTATTGAATCCTAAATTTCTATATGATATTGGAGATGTAGTGTGAGTTTCGGGTTAGTTCGTACCGATTTAGACAAAAAAAATTCTGGTAGAAAAACGCATATGACTTAGATGACAAAAATAGATCAACCTATGATTCGAGTACTACCGAGTATATTGAAGTAAGTCTGAACCGGGCCAAGGCCAATTCGATTTGATGAGATGTATTGAATATATCACAAATCGCTTGTGAAAATACAAAACCCCTATTTTATAAGGAGAATGATATCACAAGTAATCGGTTTGATCCAAGCTTTTCTCAATGTGATTCACTTCTCTTATAGAATGTGCTAGCTACATAAACATTTTTTCGGTTCATTGAATCCTGAATTTCTATAAAGAGAACATTAAACATAAACAAAATATCTATGTAAAATTTAACTGTTTTGTTATTCAGGTTGATCTGAAGTTCAAAGCAAGATTCTTATTCTCAGCAGCAGGAATCTACAAGCCATCACCATTACTTGTGGAAACGATATTAACCTCAGAAAAATCAATAGGAAATATAAGAAAAGGTGAAGGGAAGAAAATGGATAATGAAGGGAACTGTAAGCTTGTTGGTGTTGCAGTAGTGGAACCAATTGATGATCCCTTTTTGAATACGTTTTTAAGCCTTCCAACGGAGTGCATTGCCATTTTGAACGCCAGCATTATCTTTTCTACAAGTACAACTACAGAAATCCTGACGAAGGAATCACAAAATTGTTAGAAAAAACCATTATTTTTAATCGATTATTGTTTCTTTAATCGATTATTGTAGCACCGACTCTTCAATTTTCTACACACACCCATATCGGATAGAGTCTGACTCTTCGACTCTCTCCGACACTTGACACAAAACGATAATATTTTGATTTCTCACTTAATTCGATTTGTTATTGTGGAAGAAGTTACTTTCACAACTTTATTATGTAATATGTTTACTTTTCGATTATTTGTGCCAACGATGATGGACCGTAAAGTAGTTGTTTTTTGGGAGTGGTAAAATCGACGAACAATACTCATTTTTTATTAAATTAAATTCTTATAGAATAAATTAATAAATATTTGTAATTCTAGACTTATTAGAGTTGATGCAACATTCAATAAATTTAAACATTTATTTACATATTTTGTTTTGATTTAATATTATTTTATTTAAAAATTCGAGTCGAGTCGAAAATTCGATTATTACAATCTTGCCAAGTTTATTTGAGTCGAATCGTTTCGTGTCGTATCGAGTCGTCGCTACATAGGGATCCGAAGATGTTTTTTTGACTAAAAAGCAAGCTTACGGGTTTTCATCATTTTAATATTGGGCCTGTAATTTGAAGTAACTGGCTTGCCAAGCCCAATGTTTGGGCTTTGGATCTAACCAAGTTTCTATTGAAAAAATGGGCTAGACGCAATTTCAAAATAAGTATTTTCGTTGATTGAACACTTTAGATCTATGAAATTTTATAATTATAACAATTGTTATTTTTAAATTTTATTTTGGACAAATAAGACACTTATACAGGGTAATATTTGATGAAACTATTATTCAATGTTTAATGTATATGACTAAATTACTCTCCAATATTTTCAATTTTAATAAATATGATCCTTGCAAAAAGGTTATATGCAATTTGGGGATTATATTCTTCAAATTTTTCAAACTCGGATGACTAATTATGTCAAAACTACAAAGATGGAGGATTAAAAGTATCCTATCAATGATTGTGTACTAATTATATAAAAAATTATCAAATTTTGGGAACTATACGATATTTTTTAATAAAAAATAATGTGTAAATCAGAAGTGTGGGAAATCAATGTAAGGGATAGCATTGTAAAAAAACATCTAATAATAATATACAATGGGTGATCTTATCTATAGAACTTTAGGATGAATGAAATACTAGAAAATATTTTCTATTATCTATAAAATACATTTATCCAAATCCAAAATCACATTCATTCAACTCTATCTCATTCGATACATCATTATATGAAAGTATTTTTCATTTCCTTACATCATAACATTGCATGTAATCTAAATCGATCGCATTTGTAAACTTTCACGAATACTATTTCTTCATCAATACCCATCTGTCATCGTATCGTTCTCTCTCTATGCACATGTTTGGCCCGTCAATCCCTATCCTTACCATTCCAACTTATCAAGATATATAATTTTTCTATAAGCCTATCTCAACACAATCGTTTTTTGGTAGCTCGTAACCAATCTTTCTTATTGAGTGTTTATCATGGTCTAAACTCTAAACACTAAATACTAACCCAATTCATTTAGACGGGTGGTATGACCGTCACCATCCCATTGGATGGACGAGTTGATAGGTCATACCATTTTAAATTTTGTTGTAATTTAAATTATATTTAATTATAATTGTTTTTAAAATAACAAAAAAATTATTGATTATATTTTAATAATATTTATTATTTTTTAAAAGAATAAGTTAAATTTTATTAAAGTTTAAGTAGCAATCGATAATGTATCGATAATCCAGTAAAAAATCCAATTCAACAAACAAATTATATTTGATAATATCGGTGTTTACCCTCCCTCATCTATCTTCATTAGTGAACCTAATGGATGGATAATCACCCGATCTCCACAATTAATAGTAAAACATAAAAAATGCCACTCCATTTGGAAAAAAAACTAATATTTTCATATTCGTCTGGAATTATATTCTTCTTAGGATCGGTATATAAGTCAATATTAAAATTTGTACTTATAAATAATAATTTTTTTAAAAAAATTCAGATAGGATGGAAAAAATTCGAATACGACTCGAAAACTTGGTGATGCTTGATTTTTGAAGTAACAAAGGGATCTAAGAGTATTCCGAAAAGGATTTGTAATTATATGGTAAAGAAAGATGAAGAAGTGAATAATTAGTGAAGAAGTACAATGAGTGAAAGGTAAAGTAGTGCAGTAGAAAGAGTGAAAAAGACAAGAACAACTGTTTGAGTGATAAAAAAATAGTAATTTGTTGTCGTAACTTAAATTCTTCCTTCGTCCCGACATGTCATCTGACAACCACCCTGGCCTCTCTTATGCCCCACGACAACTGGATTGGCCCCTTACGCATAACTCACATTCACTACCACAGATACGATTTGTTCCCACTCTACTACTTCATACATAAATATATAAATTCATACTAATAATGTCATGTATTGTCCATATACCAAACTTGAATTGTTTTACTTTACAATAAATATGATATCATGAGTAATTGGATTTACCTAACGTTTTAAATATAATTTACTTCTCGAGTTATATAAATACTCTTCATGCTCATTCAATCATGAATTTATGTATGTTATCGGGTTGACATTTACCGATTTAGAAAAAATGAGTGGAAAATCACATTGAGTTTAGATAACAAAATTAGATCGAACTATTATTCAAGCATTATAGAACATATTGAAACATGTATGAACCCGGACCAAATCTAATTCTACTTGAAGGAAGTGTTAAAAAGTTAAGTGAGCAATGTCTCACATGAGATATAAAACTAGTATTATTTTAGTTTATAAGAGATATAATTTTATGAATAATATGTTTGACGTAACATTTTTAATAGAATTCACTTATTTTATACATTAGATTTATTAATTGTATTTTTGGAATGTGAATATTGTATAAATTCAAAATAGATTGTGATCCGTCTAAAAGTATTTTGTGGTGTTTGTGTTTAGATTAGTCAATTTATTTTATTATCTTAAGTTCAATTATTGTGAGGACACGAACGATGTACGAGCTTGAACCCACAATGTATGAGCTTAGGTTCTCGGGAGAGCGAATCTCTACATTGGTTTTCAGCATGATAATCAAATAGTACAAATACAATCAAGAGATATCGACAATCCAAATGAAAACGGTTCGAAAAACGATCAATTCCACTTCGTCGCGATCAACATGATAAGAACTCGCGACTTTTTGGCAAGTTCTCGCGAATGGACAAAAAGTCGCGAGTCACGGGGTCCAAGTGACGAAACCTCGCGAGTTAGGGGCTAGGTGACGAAAACTCGCGAGTCGGGGGGTTAGGTGATGAAATCTCGCGACTTCAGGGAGCAAAAATTCGTGACTACAACCAGAGGTGCAAATTGTCGGTAGTGAGCAAAGTCTCACGAGGTACAAAAACTTGCGAGTGGCCAAATTATCGCGACCAAGCCTTGTAAAATAAGATATGAAACTCCGCAACCAACGAAACATGGCGAAAACTCGCGAAAGAACACAACTCGAGACTTTTAGAGACGAAATGTCGCGACTACGGCCAAGAGTACAAATTCTCGCGACAAGGGATGCAAAAAGTCGCGACAAGGCATAAACTCGCGAGTCGCAGGACAAGTTTACGCGAAAACCTTGTATTGAGATATGTGACAAGAGTCATAACATTTTTGGGTATAAAATCTTGTATTTATAGAGAAACTGAACCCAACATGTCAACTTAGAGTCCAAAAGCCAAGTCTTAGTCAATTTGGACCAGCCTGGCTCAAGTTGCTCGAAAATGCTCAATTTCACCGGGATATGAATCGAAATATCTCGGATTTTCCAAAATGCACTCCGGTCGAACACTTATCATACGTAATGTCGAGAAGATACCTGAAAATACTCTTGACCAATTCCTCATCTCCTAATACTTAGAAGATAGCAAAAAATATTTGAAAACTCACCAACGAGCTCTCCGAATACCAAATTATGAAAATACCCCTAATATCATTCCCAATCTAAATCATCCAAAACTGCTCAAAACATCATTAGAATTCTTATACGTGGGTCCAGGTCGCCCAGATTTACCCCCAAAATCACATTATCCATAAATATAATAGAAAATCTAAAATACTATTTAGCCACGTCAGATGAGCCTCGAGATATCATAATTACATAAATAGCTCAGCCAATATCAGATTAAAAATAAGTTCATAAGAGAATTAGAGTATAAAATATATCATTTAATGTTAAATTTCTATAGCCTACGTCAATTTATGTAAGAAGTGTGTTTGAATGTAACGTATAAAGTGAGGAGACCGTACTAAAAGACTTAATCAAATCATTTACTATTCCCTTTTATAAATAAATCTACACTCATTCAATTTGGGAGGTGGGTTAATTTCATTATTTAAATATTGATAAATAAGTTATTAATTCATAATTATTCACCGGCCTAGCCGCCTCAGTATTACAGGGGTTGAATTAGCTGCCACTCTTACCCAAAATGCTGTCTCGAAATTGACATAAAGCGTGCCCACCTACTTGCCGACTCTTGCTCATCTTCTCTACCCCCAGCTCAAGTTATTAACAATTAAAACACGTTTTTTAAATTTGCATTTTTACCTCTCACTTTCCTTCTTTTTATTCCACATATTCCTCTCCCACTCCCCCCACTTGATAAATTGAGTCATAGTCAAGAGCTATGTTCGTGAACCGGTCCAAACCCAGCTGGTTGGATCAATTTGACCGTTATACAGTAAAATTTCGGTTCGGATATATGCAACTCTTCTTAAAAAAATTTAATAAAAATGGATTTTTCACTAAAACATTCTTTTCCTAAATCAATTTTTAAAACTACCCATATTTCTAAATCTTTCATAACCACATTTTTTTCTTTTTAAAATTACTTAAATTATAAATAATACATTTTTGTAACAAATATAAAATTAAAGATATTTTTTATAAATTTCAAAACACATGACTACTTATTTCAAAAAATATATATCATGAAATCAATTTTTTAATACCCTTTGGTACAACACAGATTGTGTGACACCGGTATTTTGATTGTTACCGCTCGATATCAGGTTTTCGGGTCAAACATGGGATTTTCCGAGTCGAATATGAATTTGAAATAAATAAAAACTATATATGATATCGTTCTGAGAAATTTATTATTCGAGGACACATATATTTTTATATAGTCATTCCCGAGTCGAGAAATGAAACTGATCGAGATATTTTGATGATTGACATTGCTTATAGCTTTTCGTGGTATTTGGATCGTGTTACTAATTTAGTGGATCATTGTACTTAATTTAGAGATTAATGAGCCATTAATTTAGAGATTAATGGACCATTATTTATTGGACTTCATTATTGATGGACCGAGAGAGTTATAATTGGGCTGAACTAATCATCTATATAAACATGGTTAAAGAATTAAATGGGAGAGTTTTATTGTTGACCTAATGGAGGGTTTTATCGATGACCTAAGGAGGAGACCGATATTCACTTATTTTCCAGCCCAAAAACCTATTGCCATGACCACCGAAAGATAACATTTTTCCTTTAAGTTTCTACATCTTATTATATGGTTGTAAGTATGCAAACTGGATGTTTATAGTGGATTTAAAGGCTACAGTCGATGTGGTTTTTTATCATTTCTTTTACAGAAATGTTTTCCACCTAAAAAAATCGTGTCTTTTTACTTCTTGCTTTCTTATTACTTTTTCATAAGACCCCTACTCATGAAAGGGGGTCTAAATTTTGTTATTGTTCATTTTTAGCGGGGATAACATTGGCGCCGTTTGTGGGGACCGTTTTTAATCCCATTGAGTTTTTACTCGGAGTTTTGGATGGAAAACACGAATATATTTTTCGATTCAGCGAAACTTTGGTATTCAATGTGTTTCTAAATATTGAACAGTTGAATCGGTCTGTAAATTTTGTATACTGCTAAAAACATATTATTCTCCATTCTGAACGGTAAAGATCAATTTTTATTTTTGTTTGGATGTCGAAAATAACGTTGGTTTAGAAGTGATTGTTTCTGATTTTTCAAGTATACGGAATTTGGTTTTTCGATTCGATTCTCATAGTTGTACCGCCGGATCGTTGTTAAATTTTTTAGCATGGTTTAATACATATATTTAGGTCTTCTGAATGGTAAAGATCAGTTTTAATGATAATTTCGGATTTCGGTTTACTATATGAATATATGGTTGGTATTTTTCTAATCCTCTTATAATGTGCAGTTCGGATATTATATTCAGTTTGAATAATTGGACCGTTGGATATTTTTGAAATTAATATATATTTGTCTAGACGTACTTATAAATGTTATAGACGGTGGAGATTGATTTTAATTGTTGTTTTGTTATTAAATTAACGACGAACCTTTAAGGTTTCAGTTTGAGTTTTATACGATACTGAGTTGTAGTATTCTATATAATATGATTTGTTTCACCGTTGGATTATTCTAAAATTTGCGTATATTATTCATAACACATCATTCTGTGTTCCCAACGGTGGAGATAAGTTTCTGTAATTATTTCACTGTTCGAATTATGGAAGGACAAACAATGTTTCTTATTATTCAGAATCTGTTATTTTTGGAATTCTAATATGTGTATGATTATTTCATCTTTGGATCGTTGTGAGACTTATATATATTGATCAAGATGGATTATTCAATGTTCTGAATGGTCTTCGTTGCGATAAGTACAGATCGATTGATCTTATTTATTTCGGATTTTAAATTATGTAATCCAAAGAAGATGGATTTTTATATTTTATGGATTGAGATGATGTGGATTTTATGATAATATGCTCATCTCTTCATGTTGGTATTCTATATGGTATCTTCCGAATGATTTACTAGGGGACTCGTATGTATTATCATCCTAAGAAATTGTTATGATATAGTATCAACATTACATTTTTATTTTTTAACGGAATCAATCATATCATTGATTATAGTAATACTGCAATTATATTTTTATCAAAATCTAGTTATATTCTGAAAATCTTATCGTTTTGGTATTATCTTCGGTATTTTCATAATGATTGATAAAGAGATTTTTATGTATTATTATATGATGAGAACTCTAGGACCGGGCACCCTGTAACGGATGAGGCCCAATAACGATTGGGCCGATCTGTATGGTGGAAGCGAACTTGTGCAGCCCATTTACACATTTAACGAAAAACGGCCTGATGTTCCGCGAAAGGACCGAAGATAACCTTGGCGAAATAAAGCGTTTTCTGGTAACTAGCTCCGTGGTTCGGTCTAAGCAGTTACAAACCCACGCTTTTCACGCTTCGAGCCTTCACACGTTTACCACGCCTAGGGCCCGATCACGCAGACCACGCCTCGGTCCCAACCTCGTTTTACATCGCGCGACAACAACCTCTAACAAACTTGTCAGAGGCGGTTACAGAGCGTGATCTACACACGCCATTATCTCTATAAGTACAGAGCGCGACGACGGAAATAGTAGGACTTTTTGGACGCATAAGAACATGCCGTTACTCTGCCGGAGTTCTTATTGCTTTCTTATTCCTTGTCATTTTCATTAAGCCTCTGCTGTATCTTGTATGAATCGTTTGATTAGTGAACAGGCTAAGAGTGTAATTCGCTCTTAGTCAAGTGGTTTTCTCCCCAATTCCTGAGGGTTTCCACTATAAATCGCCGTGTGCCTTTATTGTTTCCAGTTTTAATCGTATTCCCCATTAAAAACAAATCAAAATCGAGTTAGTTGGCTGACGAATCGGGTGACTGTTGGTACCCCCTAAAAAGGGACCATAACAGTTTGGCGCCGTCGTGGGGATGATTCTATAATCCAATTTGAGTTTTCTACCAGGGATAGGACAATCAAAGGCATGACTACTGGAATTTCGACAAATGATAGTGACGTGCTTCCCGACAATCTCCCAACACCAACATTCACTTTGCAGGATCTGGAAGCTGTCGTCAGGAAGGTGGTACTGGAGATTACGTCGGAGAGAAGTGTAACAGAACCACCGGCTGTTTCGAGCCCTGTTCCCAAAAGCAGAGGATACGAGAGTTATCCTGACGAGCGCACCACTGATAATGAAGAAATCATCAGGCGTGGTGTAACAACTAGGAGGCCCAGATATCGGTCTACTCCTCCCCCCGCCCAAGGCTCTAACTCCCGCTCCTGGAAATGATCAGGAGCAGATGCAGCGACGAATTGACGAGCTCACCAGGGAGTTGGAGAGCATGCGTGCGTTGAAGGATTGCGAACCTAATCTGGGACGCAATCCTGGTTTATTCAACAGGGCCATGGAGGCCTCAATCAGACGAAATAAGGATGATGACTGGTGGCATAATCTGCATGTGGTCCAGACATCGTCCCAACAATCTGATGGCGTATCAGCCGCCTTGGGAGACTTGATGCTCTCCATTTCTGAAGAGATTTGAGCAGCAGTCCCAGATCGGCATTATCGCAACCCCGAGGGGTTGCCGACATTCCGTGGTGACGGTGATAAGATCGATCACGTTGTCGATTTAGAATTACGCATGGGAACGGTTCGGGCCTCAGATTCACTAAAGTGCCGCATCTTCGCGGCGGGATTACAAGGCGACGCCTGAACGTGGTTCAAAAATTTGCCGGCCCGATCCATACAGTCGTATGGCGGATTTATTCTGGCTTTCTCAGAGCAATTTGTTCTAAATGTAGGACCGCCCCGAAGCAGGCATGAACTATATCAGTTAAAATATATCCCGGAAAAAATGAGTCTTCGGTCCTTCATGGAGAAATTCAATAGGACCACCAGGGGTATCAAACTTGAGCTCCGGGATAAGATTGATATTTTACAGCAGGTCTTGGGACCGTGCGGCCATTTGGCCAACTTGGTAAAGAGCCCACCATCCACATTGGGAAAGCTTCTTCAGAAAATCAACAAGTATATTAAGGTGGATGAAGCGCTGGGGCTAGGCTATCGGAAACCTAGAGAGAATTCTGAGCTCGCAGGTGATCATAGGGTTTCCTACCCTAAGAAGCAGTCGCGAGAAGTAGCTGCTGTAGGCGAGAAAGATGTCCCCTCGAAGCAGGAGGACAATCGGGTGTATTGCGAGCTGCATCATAATCGCGATCACCCGACCCTGAAATGCCCGCTGTTGAAAGAGACGGTAGCGGCAATGAATAAAGAAAAGCCCGACCGGAATGGTCATAAGGGCAAGCGAGCAGAATCCCCCCGAAAGGACCACCAAAGTGACGATCGTCACAGGCCGTTTGGAAGGGATAATCGGGGACAACCCCGAAATTATAATGATCGGACGGAGGACCGAAGGTCTCCTCCGCCAGAACAAGAAAGAGGCCAACACGGTCGAGAGAACCGTTGTCAGGGCCGAAGAAGAAGATGACCGGGCCGTGGCGGCAGAGCCCCGCAGAACGAGGGTGGAAGACATGAGCAGGCTGCTCCTCCATCTGTGGAAACTGGTGCCCAACCTCCTCAAAATGAGGCGGCACCCAGAGACGTAGCTTGAGATATTTATGTTATCTCCGGTGGTCTGAGAATACATGAATCGGTCCAGGAACGAAAATAGAACTGCGCGCGGAGACTCCGCTGAGAGCTCCGAATCTGTGGCGCTGGTTAAATATGATCCAGCGGAACGATCCTCTCCCTTCGGGGAGAATATCACTTTCACCATGGCCGATCGGGAAGGGATCATTGATCCATGCGATGATCCCCTTACCATCGCTGGAGTCATCGAGAATCGTCGTGTCCACACGATCCTAGTGGACACCGGGGCTTCGTGCAATCTAATGAAGCGCGAGGTCGCCGAAATGTTGGGAGATGTTGTTCATGACCTCCCGATCGCTAATATAATTCTTTGGTCGTTCAACCAGAGGAGCGTCATTCCATGCGGGAAGATTTTATTCCCAGTTACCCTTGGAGAACCATCCAAGGACCGATCGGAGGATCTGGAATTCATTGTCGTTGAAGTCGACTTGGCTTACAACGCCATTATCGGACGGACCGGCCTTAGTAAGTTCGAGGCGGTCCCATCTACTTATCATATGATGCTCAAATTCCCCTCCATTCATGGAGTTATTTCTGTCAATGGAGATCAGAAAGTAGCTAGACAATGCTGCATGAGCTCGTGTCGAACATTGACACCTATCAAAAGGGCCCGGGTTGATCTGCTGGAAGAATCGCCGCACCCGAGGCAAGCAATGGAACCCGAAGGGTTCAAGTTGATAACCTGGTTGAGGATGACTCAACCAAAACAACTCGCATCGGGGCACATTTAGCCCGTGCTTTTGAAAAAGAACTGATCTACTTGCTCAGAAGCCACGTGGATATATTCGCATGGACCCCGGACGATGTTCCGGGGATTGACCGATACGATAGTGAACATCGGATCAACACCGAGCCTGGAACGAAGCCTGTTAGACAGAAAAGGAGACGCTATTCTCCCGAAAAAATCGAGATTATCCGGACTGAGGTGAATAAATTGCTGCGGTCGGGATTCATCAGAGAAATCCACTAAACTTAATGGGTTGCAAACCCAGTAGTGGTCTCCAAACTGGATGGGAAATGGCGAATGTGCATCAACTTTACCGATGTTAGCAAAAGCTGTGAGTCGAACCCTTTCCCTTTGCCGCATATCGACCGACTGGTAGACGCTGTGTCTGGTAGCACCATGATGAGTACCATTGATTCTTATTCTTGGTACCATAAGATCTTCCTAGCTGAAGAAGATTAGAAAAAGTCATCATTCATGACCGAAGATGGCGTTTACTGCTATGTGGTTATGCCATTCGGTCTCAAAAATGCTGGAGCAACATATCAAAAGTTGGTCAACAAGATCTTTAGAGAATTGATCGGCCATATGATGGAAGTTTATGTTGACGATATGATTGTTAAATCTATGAATGATGAAGACAACCTTTCTTATTTGTCTCGTTGTTTCGAAGTATGCCGAAAATATAAGCTTAAACTAAATCCAAACAAATGCTGCTTCGGGATCCGAAGTGGAAAATTTCTTGGATATTACGTTTCAGAGAAAGACATAGAGGTTAACCCTGAAAAGGTGCAGATTATCATTGATATGCAACCTCCAAGAAACAAGAGAGAATTTCAGAGGCTTATTGCCGACTCGCCGCGCTAAGTAGGTTTATTCCAAAATCCAAAGACCGGGCTCTACCTTTTTTCAGAGTGCTAAGAAAAGCAAGCCATCTAGATTGGACCGAAGAATGCGATCGGGCCTTCTCCGAGCTGAAGACTTATTTAAGCACTCCCCCGGTGATGGTAAGTCCAACTTGTGATGAACATTTGGGGTTGTATCTTGCTGTATCATAAGTTGCCGTCAGCACAGCTCTGGTAACCATCCGAGACGACATTCATAGACCTATTTATTATGTCAGCCATTCTCTGTTATCTGCTGAAACCAGATATTCCACCTTGGAGAAATTCATGCTAGCTTTGAAAAAATGTATCCAAGCTGAAACATTATTTTGAAGGAGGAACGGTCTATGTTTATACGGATCAACCTCTGAAGGTGGTCCTTAAACAGAAGGATTTGAATGAGAGATTGGCAAAATGAGCTATCAAACTCAGCGCTATGTATCTGGAATTCCTGCCCCGAAGGGCCATCAAAGCTCAGGTCCTAGCCGACTTTGTGGTTGAAATGACCCGATCGGCCAAATATCTTAACCAATAGGATGATCGATGGACGGTCCACATGGATGGGTCAACCTTCGGAGGAAGAGGAGCGGGCATTACCTCAACAACGGTACAAGGTGACCTTATTCATTCAGCAGTCAAATGTTCCTTTGCTGGAACAAATAATGTGGTAGAATATGAGACTGTGTTATCAGGAATGACCTTAGCTCGAAAAATGGGAGTTAGTAGAGTGCGAATGTTCTCAGACTCGAAGTTAGTAGTGGAACAGTTCGCAGGAAGATTTGAAACTCATGACCCGATGATGAGGTTATATTGTACCAAAGTTCTGAAATTATCCAGAAAATTCAAGTTTTCTCTCGACCACGTGCCACAAGAGCAAAATAAGGTTGCCGACTCACTCGCCAGATTGGCCGCGGGCATACCTGACATAGATCCAATCACCATTTCGGTCCACATTCAGGACCGACCTTCGGTCGAGATATTAGTGACCGAACAGTCTATTTTAGAGATCGGGGCTCTATGCCATGAAATCCAGGGCTTGAATATTAACGCTACTGAATCTCCGGGGGAACCCAATTGGATGGACCCCTTTATTAAATACCTTTCAAGCGGCTATCTCCCTGAAGACAAGTCTGAAGCCAGAAAAATAGAAGTCCGGGCTAAGAGATTTATCTTGGTTGACGGACGTTTTTTTAAAAAGAGTTTTGAGGGCCTGCTTCTGCGCTGCTTATCCCCTATTGAGGCTGAAGCCGTCATGATATATGTTCATGAAGGGATATGCGGCATTCACTCAAGGTCAAGTTGATCTTGGACTTTTTGGGACACAACACTGCCACCCTGGTTCTTTTCCACGGTGATGACAGTGATGAAGGCTTTCTTCAGCATCTACGTAAGATAGCAAGGTCAAAGAAGTGACGCTTCGGGCCCTCATAAAAAAAAATTATTACCTTTGTGGTGAGGTCGAGGTAGCCCTCCATGATCTCTTCCCCAGACATGTCCGCTTGGACGTTGTCTGAGTTTTGCTCTCTATAAAGGCGGAAGTCCTTCAGGAAAGCGCTTCTCGAGGAGGTTAGTTTCCTCCCCTTACTGAACCTGTCTAACAGGTCCAAAGCAACTTCCCAATCGGAGTTAGTCTTCGGACCCGATGCATGCTCCTCAAAACGATCACCTTGGTAGGGACAGAAGCGCTCTCCCCATTCTTCAGTCTTTTGGGATCCTTCGGGGCTTCGGCCTCGGTCGCCCTTTTCCCTTTTCCCAAGGGGATCGGCGGCAAGGAGACGTTCGCTTTAAGGCGAGGACCGGGGAGAACCTTCTCCACGGGAACGGCTCCCTGCAGCAATAAAGCAATAATATTAGCATTAATAAAGGAGTTGTTCCCGATCTCATAGAGGCTAGATAAGCTCAGAGAGCGAATCCGAGTCGTTATCACCTCCTCTACCACCCCAAATACCCGAAACGTAGGCCCTTCCCCAGTCAAAGGTTGCCCTGTGCAGCGCAGGGTCAATGTGCCCGCGCTGGTAGTTTGGATCGGGGGGTTCCGGGACCCCGATGGGACCAGCGTACCCCCCGTTGCTGATTCACTCCCATCAGCACTCCTCGATGCTTCGCGTTGTCCTTCAGAAGGACGGACCGAAGCAACAGCCATACGTTTGAAACGCGAGCTAGGCATCGTCTCTGTTGAGTCTGCAAAACAAATACATAAGGATCAGGAAAGGATAAAATAAAAACATTACTTCATACCTGATCCTTCTGATGGATATGAACTAGAGAACATCCCTTTCGGGGCTGGGGCTCCGGTCCTACCCGCGACACCTATTTCTATTAGTCTTCTCTCCCGAAGCAGCTCCTCCCGTTTAAGGCGTGCTTTGGGAGGGGGGAACATCGCAAGTGTATTTGCGATGTCCGGACGAGAGGGGTTGAACCTGGTTCGGTCCAAATGACCTATGCGTGGGTGAGTTATGCGTGGCCACACCTTCACATATCCTCTTTCAGGACTGTTATCCACACATAACAAGATTTCCACGCATGGAGAGACTCTTCTTTATCCACTATAGCGCACTCTTTAGTGCGTACCGCTATATAGTATAGTTTGCGGCATCCTAATAGACCTTTACCCTTCCGAGACCCCACCAAGAACAGGTTGAAAAAATGTTTTAAGGTCGGGGTCATGTTCTGTTGGTGGGAATAAAATATGAACCCCACTATATATACATAACTACCCGGAAATAAAGCAAAAGTAGGGCAATGAATTTCGTTTAGAACGGCTGCTACAAAAGGATGCAGCGGAAAACGGAGGCCACACTTCAAAGAAGCGTAACTGACCGGAATAGCGGATGCGGGCACATTCATTTCCGCCGGAAGGAAACATGGAACATCTTCACGCCCCTTCCAGATGGAATAATGTGCCGGAATCGAAAATTTAAACCTAAACTCCTCAATATCTAACTCAGACATGGCTGGGTATCTCGTTTTATGAGGAGCCATAGTATATACCTTAACGAAAATCGGAATGAAAGGGGTGAAGCGTGAAAAAGATTCTGGGCGCATAGAGCTCAATGGGGCAATTCTTCCTTCGCGAAATGACAATGAGAAGAAACACTACCCAAAACCCCGATTTAAATATTAATTTCTCAAGCAATGGTGAGCTGCCACATGATAATGCCCCAGAAAATGGTAGTACAAGCATACTCATCATGCCTGTTGAAACATCGAATGTGAAGAGGCACAAATCTGGATATTGATATTTAAAAAAATAACAAAGATAACACAAGTATACGCTACTGAGTTTCAAACATAAATTAATTCCTACACTTATAAACGTAAGTGAAAGATCGGTCCCCTGGACGCTCACTACAGGCAGGTACGCTCCCATATTCTCACGAATGTATAAACATCATGTGATCGGCTTTGTATCACCTCTACGATGGCAATCAAGCCGGAGGGGCTAGTGATGAGAACTCTAGGACCGGACACCCTGTAACGGATGAGGCCCAATAACGATTGGGCTGATCCGTACGGTGGAAGCGAACTTGTGCAGCCCATTAACACATTTAACGAAAAACAGTCCGATGTTCCGCGAGAGGACCGAAGATAACCTTGGTGAAATAAAGCGTTTTCTGGTAACTAGCTCCGTGGTTCGGTCTAAGCAGTTACAAACCCACGCTTTCCACGCTTCGGGCCTTCACACGTTTACCACGCCTAGGGCCCGATCACGCAGACCACGCCTCGGTCCCAACCTCGTTTTACATCGCGCAACAGCAACCTCTAACAAACTTGTCAGAGGCGGTTACAGAGCGTGATCTACACACGCCATTATCTCTATAAATACAGAGCGCGACGACGGAAATAGTAGGACCTTTTGGACGCATAAAAACAGACCGTTACCCTACCGGAGTTCTTATTTGCTTTCTTATTCCTTGTCATTTTCATTAAGCCTCTGCTGTATCTTGTATGAATCGTTTGATTAGTGAACAGGCTAGGAGTGTAATTCGCTCTTAGTCAAGTGGTTTTCTCCCCAATTCCCGGGGTTTCCACTATAAATCGCCATGTCCCTTTATTGTTTCCAGTTTTAATCGCATTCTCCATTAAAAACAAATCAAAATCGAGTTCGTTGGCTGACGAATCGGGTGACGTTCTTTATCATGTAAAGAAAAGAATTTGGGATTCTAAATTACCAGTGATTTACGATTCTCATAATTTTGGACTGCCGGTTATCGCCACCTTAACAACGAGTTATTTAATCTATATAGAATCTTATGGATAACCAGAAACTCACAAGAAAGATTACAAAGCGATATATGAAGTGAAATTGTTTGTCTCATCCAAGACACGCAAGTATCAGAATTGACGTTCTTATTTATGATTAGAATAGTCAGAAAATTTCCGTATGGATGACACGGATTTTCCCATCTGTTATTGGACATTTCATAAAATTATTTTATGGATGGCAGATATTTTCTTATTTATAATCTTGATTGTCGAAAAGTATCATAATTAAAGCAATCAAGATCGAGTTATATTATGCGAGATTCTATGAGACACAAAATATTGAGCAAATATAAGTATTAATGTTTCGAGAAATTGGAGACTTCCTTCATTATTGGAAACATAAGAGATTTCGATATTACGAACATTGTTTTAAATTTCAGGTATACCGGCCCGGTATACCGGAAATTTCGGACGTACCGGTTTCGGCCGGTATTTTGGTAAAATACCGGCTGGTACGGGTTTTTTCGGGTTGGGTCGGTTTTTTTCGGGTAGGGATGGGTTTTTTACATGTTGGGTCGGATTCATATTAAAAAAATAAAATATGAATATTTTATAATTTAATTTATTTTAATATTCCGGTACATATCCGGTATACCTGAAACATATCCGGTATACTGATCCAAAGAGCTTGTCCGGTATACCGACCGGTACCGGTATTTAAAACATTGATTACGAAGAGTAAAATATAAAAGTTCTTGCCTTTTATGGGGAAATTTATGGTATTGCCCCAGTTATAACATGTTTCTTGAAAATCCTATATTAGGACTTTTGGATTTCTTTTTTTTATATAACAAGTGGAACTCAGCCGACACTTGCTTGGAAGAAGATTATTCTTAGTTTCCTGTTGCGCAAGGCGCTCCAAAGTCAGAGATTCCTCATTGATTAATCTTAATATCAAAAGAAAAAGTGGGTTGTGCAGACGAGAGCATTTGCAGGCAGCCACTAATTGAGCTACGGACAAAAACACACAAGATCAGCTGTAACTGTAAATTAAGATATTACCTTAAAGTATGTTAAAGAGATATGGAAAATCCCAGCGGAGATATAGAGATGACTAAGACGAAAAAAGGGATGTAAGTAAGAGATTACAGAGTTCATATAACAATCATGAAGATTTAGAGAAATTCGAAGAAGAGTTCAACACACTATTTTATTTTTGCAGTTGGAGTAATAATGATAACACTTTTACATTTTTCTTATGGTTTCATGGCTTTGCGTTCAATGCGCTCATAATAATATAAGTTTGGAGCACGTTGGTTCTTTTCTAATTGATTGGCGGAGTCGGAGTTGAGTCTTCAGTCTGAACACACTTGAGTTGATTTCTAATTGATTTCACAATATGGCAAATGCACCACAAAAAATGTGAAGTTCTTGGTTTAATTTTCTGTAAAAGCGACGAATTATAAATGGATGAATCTTTTTGTGATAAACTATGTGATGAGACCCTCGGAACCCGGTACCTCGAGCTTGATTAGGGCCAAGTTTAGCCATGCCAGGCCAAGCGACATAAGCCGAGCTTGGAGGCCCAGATCCAGCTCAAGTGAATGGACGGCCCAGTCAGACCAGTCGAGCCCGACCGCCCGCTCTAAAAGATCGGTCTCGATCGATGGAGTCATGCTTTCTCCCCCTCATCATGACCGATCGGTCCACATCTCACAGGCTATGTTTCGGGACATCCACATTCCTCAACATGCGACAACAACCTCTGACAACCCTATCAAAGGCAGGTCCGGCAATGTCATATGAGCTTCCTTTGGTCTGGAGATAGCCGGCTAGTAGCGCCGAAAGGCCTAGCGTCGTGCAGCCCTATGAAGTCATGCCCGGCGGCTGTCCCGCTTGACACGAGCCGACCTAACAGCAGAGGACAAGCACAAAACAATACCCTACTGTTCACGCATCACAGTAGGCGTATTAAAAGGACACTTGGGAGGCAAAGAAAATGATCCTCTTTTGATAAGCTTGGCCATCTATCGATTTATTTTCGATAAGTTTTCTTCCCCTTGTTGTCAAAAGAACTAACATGGCACTTGTGATCAACATTTTGCTTATTGAATCGACTAAGGGCATTTTCAACTCTTAGTCAAGTGGTTTTTTCCTCAGCTTTTGAGGTTTTCTACTCTAAAATTGCATTGTCTATTCTATATTTGATTTATAATCGTCTTTTACATATTAAATAAATTACAACCGAGTTCGTCTTCAACGAACCGGACGACTGTTGACACCCCCGGTTTTTGAACCACAACAGTTTGGCGCCGTCCGTGGGGACCGATTTTCTAATCCCCATTCGAGGTCTTTACCTGGGATAGGATAATCAAAGGCATGGCAACCGGAACTTCGACGAATGATAGTGATACACTTCCAAGCAGCCTTCCAGCGTCAACGTTCTCTTTGCAGGACTTGGAAGCTATTTTCAGGAAAGTAATAATGGAAGTAACGTCGGAGAGGAGTGGAACAGAACCACCGGCTATCACAAGCCCTGTTCCAGCAAGCAGAGGGTACGAAAGCAATCCAAACGCGCGAAGCTCCGATGAAGAGGAGATTATGAGGCGCGGAGTGACGATGAGGAGGCCGAGATACCAATCTACTCCACCTCCTCAAATTAGAACTCCAACTCCCGTTCGTGGGACTGATCAGGAACAGATGCAGAGACGCATCGACGAAATTAAAGGTAGTTGGAGACCCTGCGAACGCAGAGGGATTGTGGGCCCAATCTGGGGCATAATCCTGAGCTATTCCATCGGGTCATGGATGCCCCGATCAGGCGGAGCAAGGATGATGACTAGTGGCATAATCTGAATGTAGCCCAGACATCGTCCCATCAATTTGGAGATGTCTCCGCCCGGTTGGGAGATTTGATGCTCCTTTTTTCCGAAGAGATCTGGGCGGCAGTTACCGATCGATACTACCGTAACCCCGAAGGGTTACCGGTATTCCGAGGCGACGGTGATCCGATCGATCACGTTGTGGATTTCTAGCTGAGGATGGGGACCGTTCGGGCCTCTGACTCATTGAAGTGCCGCATCTTCGCGGCACGGTTATAGGGCGATGCCCGGACATGGTTCAAGAATTTATCGGCCCGATCCATACAGTCGTATGGCGGATTCATCCTAGCTTTCTCGTAGTAGTTTGCTCCAAATGTAGGATCGCCTCGAAGTAGGCATGAACTATACGACTTGAAATACATCCCGTCAAACATGAGTCTCCGCTTTTTTATGCAGAAGTTCAACAGAACTGCTCGGGGTATCAAGTTGGAGCTCCGAGATAAAAATGACATCTTACAACAGGTCCTTGGACCGTGCGGCCTTTCGGCCAGCATTGTGAAGAGCCCACCGTTCACCTTGGGAAAGGTCCTTCAGAAAATCAACAAGTATATCAAGGTGGATGAAGCGCTGAGAGCTGGATATCGAAAGCCTAGCGGGAATTATGATCCCGTAGGCGATCATAGGGTGTCTTATCCTAACAAGCAGTCGCGGGAAGTAGCGGCTGTGGCTGAGAAGAATGTCCCCCCAAAGAAGGAGGACAATCTGGTTTATTGCGAGTTGCATCACAACTGCCATCACCTAACGTTGAAATGCCCGCTACTGCGAGAGACGGTAGCGGCAATGAATAAGGAGAAGCCCGACTATAATGATCATAGTGGCAATCGAGCGGAGTCTCCCCGAACGGGCCACCAAGGTGACGATCGTCACAGGCTGAGGAGGAGAGATAATCTAGGCCAGCCCCGACACTACAACGATCGGGCACGAGACCGAAGGTCCCCCCAACCTTAACAAGATAGGGGCTAGCACGGTTAAGAAAACCGTGGCCAGGGCCGAAGGAGGAGATGGCGGGGCCGTGGCGGCAGAGCCCCGCAAAACGAATGTGGAATGCGAGAGCAGCCAGCTCCCCCACCTGCTGAAGTAGGCACCCAACCTCCCCCGAATGAGGAGGTGCCTAGGGAAAGAGAGGTCGCCGGAGATATTTATGTTATCTCCTGTGGAATAAGAATCAATGAGTCGATCAGGACCGAAAAAGAGCAACGCGTGAGGAGTTTCCCGAAAGCTCTGAATCTGTGGCGCTAGTCAAATATGAATCGTCTGAGCAGTCCTCTACCTTCGAGGGCAAAATCACCTTCACCGCAGCCGATCGAGAAGGGTTACCGATCCCTTTGATGATCCCCTCATCATTACTGGAATCATCGCCGACCGACGGGTCTATAGGATTTTGGTGGACACCGGGGCTTCATGCAATCTAATGAAGCGTGAAGTGGCTGAGATGCTGGGAGCCGCGGCTCATGATCTCCCTATTGCCAACATAACCCTTTGGGCATTCGACTAAAGGAGCGTCATCCCGTGCGAGAAAATTCTTTTCCCAGTCACTTTGGGTTAGCCAAGTAGTGACCGATTGCAAACCCTGGAGTTCATAGTCGTTGAAGTTGATCTGGCTTACAACGCTATTATTGGGTAGACCGGGCTCAGTAAGTTTGAGGCGGTCCCTTCTACATAGCATAAGTGTAACGACCCTAATTCGGGCCTAGCAGTTTTGGTGAAACGTGCTAAATAAAACGAAACGTTCGAATGTAAATTTAAAACATAGTTCGAAAACATTAAAATTCAACAACATAATTTAGAGTGTTCTCCAAAGACCGTACTCTATCATCGGAAAACCGACGACCTCTTCTCCATGCCCTTCTCATACCTCGTCTGCGTCACCTACAAAATTTGTAAAGCGGTCACAATTTATTAAAGGAAACTTCACACACGCTACACATTATCTTTTCATTGCTTAATTAAATTGTACATCCACGCGTGAATCATTTCTTTTAATCGTTTTCTTATTTCCTTCTTCTTTTACCCTTATCATTCCCCTCATACTATAACTTTACTGTTGCCGAAAGTAACATGCTCGGTGCATGTCCCGCCCAAGCCAACCGTTAGCTGTTTGATGACTCGACGGGCCATATGCTTCCCTTCCCCGGGTGGGTACTTAGGCGCTACCCCTTAATCCACCCGGATCCGTTCTGCCCTTTACGTACGCGTCTTACCATCTTTGGAACTTATCGTTCCCTTCATCAGACATGTCTTTCCTTTGGCAAATCGTGTACTAGGCACGATGTCGGGTTCGGTCGGACGGTCCATCCTTCCTCACCCCGAGTCTTATTAACATTTATCTCTTACATTCGTGTCCTTTCCTTTCTTCTTTATTAACCCACTCCCGTTCCCTAAGTCTGAACCTTCCCTTACTATATTGCGTTCACTCCGCCCGTTATAGTCCCTTCCTGCTTCCCTGCATTTCGTAACGGGTCTTAGTACCCAATTCCCGATGTTATTATCTTATTGTTAATTATGTGATTACCGTAGATCTTACGTATCCCTTCTTCCTTACGATCCGACGTTGGAACGCGACGAAAACACCCGGTTCTTAGAATTTTCGCGATAATTCTCTTCAGAATCAAAATTCGCGATAATTTCCTTCTCAGGGCCAAATCCGCGATAATTTCCTTCTCAGATTTTTTTCGTGATAATTTCCTTCTTCGTTGCAAATTCGCGATAATTTCCTTCTTCGTTACAAATCCGCGATGATTTCCTTCTTCGATAATTTTCGCGATAATTTGTTCTTCGTCACAATTCCACGACAATTTTGCCTTGTTTCAAAATTCGCGATAATTCTCTTGCATCATTTTTTTCGCGATAATTTTGCATGCATGAAATTTTTGCGATAATTTTTCTCCTTCGCGACAATTTTCGTGTTTTGCGGGTTTTTTCGTGATTTTCCATGGCTTAATGATAATTAACTCATTTTTGGGCCTCCCCACCCCTATTTATAGACATCTTAACTTCTCCAATTCACATTTTGACCCCTCATTCTTCTCATTTTGACCCCTCGTTTAACTTTTGTTTTACTATTCTATTTTTCGTTTCCTTTTACGTTCTTTCATTCCCGTATACCTCGTTATTCCTTGTCTAGACTTTACCGCTACATTCCCTACTATTTGTTTCATCATACCTTTTTTGTGGCTATTACAATAAGCCATTACAACGCTATCATTTCCGAAAATGTTGTGAAGCACTTCCTATGGAGGAACATCATAAGCCGTTTTGGAGTACCTTGAGCTTTTGTATAAGATAATATACTTCAATTCCGCGGTAAAGCCGTTCGAGATCTTTGTGTCAAATTGGGTATTGCTCAACATTTCTCGTCGGTGGCTCATAACCAGACTAACGGATTGGCGGAGGTATCCAACAAAGTTATCCTGAAGGGATTAAAAACTAAGTTGGAAGATTTTGGGGGAAAGTGGTCCGATCACATCTACGAGGTTCTATGGGCCTACCGGACTACGCTCCGTTCAATGACCCAGGATTCTCCATTTTCTTTGGAATACGGGTCGAAGCGGTCAGTCTAGTGGAGGTTGCCATACGATCACCTCGAATAACCCAATATGACGAGCATCTGAACGATGAACGAAGATCCTTAGATTTGAAAATGATTGAAGAGAAAAGAAACGCCATCTATGCGCGCATGTGTGCTTATCAGCGAACTATGGAGCGGGCTCAAAACAAACGGGTCTTGCCCAGAGAATTTTCAGAAGGTGACCTCGTTCTTAGGAATGTGAGAGTTCAGAGAAACGTCGGGAAGTTGGACAGGAAATGGGAAGGGCCCTATCGAGTCCTGAAGAACATAGGGGCTGGGGCTTATAAGTTAGAAACTTTGGATGGAACCGAGATCCCTCGAACCTGGAACGTTATGAACCTAAGGCGATATTTTGTATAAAACGTTTGACGCTATTTGGCAATTCTGAACTCTAAAATGTTTCTCATACATGGATAAGTTACAATAGGTGCAATACAAACTATTTCTAGCTAGGTGAGTGGCCGATCTTGAAGTTGGATTTTCTGGACGAGTTTGGACTCGTGACTGTAGCGGTCCATCTATAAGGCTCCCAAGTAGTGCGACATCTCTAACGAGTGAGTTGCTTCCACGCTTGCTGAGTACTTAGGTGGATCGCAAAACTCCCAGAACTCACTACGAACTTAATTTCCTCTTCGAGGGCACCTACCACCTGGAAAAAACTCTTGCTTCTTTGTGCTTAGCCATGAACGAGATAACAGGGACAGAGTTAGCCAGTCAAAGCGCAAGCCGAAGCTCGCCATGAGACTGTCCTCAGAACCGGGGCTTCGGCTAAGCTTGTCATGATACTTATAAAGAACCAAGGCAACGCTGCCAATGTCATAATATTTTACAATGACGGACTTAAGTGTGGTCTGTTGGCGTAGTTAAAATCCCCTAACTTATTAAGCTCATCAAAACTGAAAGTTAAGCTGAGAGGACCGTTCGGTCCGGGTTCAGCTTGAACCCTGATCTTATACTTAGCAGAAATATTCTATTGAAGAAATAGAGTTTACAAAGCAAATACAAAAAGAAAGGGACTTGAAAATTAAAGTTCTAGTGTATCTGTCATTCTTCATTGTTTGTTTCTCTAGACTTTTCTGCGATCCATGTCTGAGATCTTCTACCTTTTTACCCCTATCTTCAATCTCATTGACAGATCTCTCCATCATGTTAAAGAGGAGATAGTTAGGATCGTTCTCCAGCGGGGGTTCTTCCAGCTCTTGGATCTTACGGAAGCTTCCATCATTGGTTAGGGGGTCGATCGTCTCCCAACACTCATATTCGGGATCCAGACCAAATTTGCTGATCATTATGTCCTTTATGTTATCCATATATTGGAAGACGCTCGGTCCATAAACGTTTGCCGTTAAGGCAAACATCAGTGGCGACCGGCAAAACCCAGAAGGGCTTCCGGAACTGCCCCCTCAGTTACTTCTTTGCCTCTAACCAACTCTTCTTTTAATGCTTCCTTTTCCTCTCTTAAGGCATCTTTTTCTTCCTGGGACCGAAGGAGAAGTCTGTTGCTCTCGTCAGATAATTCCTGAATATGACGATCCAGTTCCAAAACGAGGACCATTGTGGAGTTCGCACATGCTTGGACCTCTCCCGCCTTAGAAGTAGCTATTTGAAAGCTCAGTGCCCGCTCCAAGCATCTCTCCATTCAAGCGGTTCAGATCGGCCCGGACCAATTCCAGCTCTTGTTGCTTGATATCGACTTGCCGCTGAGCTAAGCCAAGTCGACTCTCCAGATCATCAGAAGCAGAAGAGATGCTTCGGCTTAGCTGGACGGTAGAGACAAGGTTCAGAGCCATTCTATGTGCCTGCAAGAAACAACTTTGATGAAAAACAAAGACCCGATCGGGGCGACGAGAGTTGAAATAGCTTACCACAGCCAGAGACTCCAAATAAGATAGCACCAGGCCGGGAAGTGCGCCTTCAATACCGGGCGGGTTTTTTCTCCCCAAAAACTGGTATTCTTCAAGAGCGGTGTTCTTCCATGAGAGGGGACCCTTTTCGGTCCCCGGGCTTTGGAAACGGAGGGTACCATCTCCTGGATAGCTTTCCAAATGGACTCAGGGTTCGATGATGAGGGGGCCAATCTCTCTCCGATGGTGATCCCTTTCACCGGGATCGGGGCTGCAGACCTGCTCACGGCTGACCGCAACCTCTTGTATTGCTTCGGGGCTTCCGCTTCGGGGCCCCACTTGCTCGTGGACGCAGGGACATGAGGTTTTGACACTCTGTCCCCTAAGCTGGAGGATTGGCGGACATCCTCCACCCGCATTGACCCCTGCAGCAACAACCGCACGACGTTAAGATCCAAAGGGGAGTTATTCTCTATTCTGTACATAGCGGGAATGCCTAATGAGCGAATTCTTTTAGAAATCACCTCGTCCACCTCATCCATTGATCGGGGTTCAGGCCTCTGGCTACTGGAGCTCCTTGCAGATCGTGAAGACCCAGCAATGGCGTTGGACTTTGGCTTGGATGCGTGCAGCTGGGCGCCTTTCTTGGCCTTTGCAGCAGCAGCCAACGCGGCAAGTCGATTTCCAGACATCGTATCGGTGGAAACTGCAAAAGAAAAATAATAAGGATCAGGAGATATGAACTAAAGGAAACCAAAGTCGTATCCGATCCTTTTGACCCCGAGGAGTCGGAGCTAGAGAATATGCCATTCGGGGCAGGGACGCCAGTCCTACCTGCTACCCCTATCTCTAGCAACTTCTTCTCCCGAAGTATGTCTATTCGTTTCAGACGCCTTTCGAGAGGAGGAAGCATTGCCAAGGTATTGGCAATATCCTGGCGGGATAGGTTGAACCGGTTTCGGTCCAACTTCCCGATGTCGGGATGGGAGGTTAAGAAGGTAACCTTCAACAGGTCTTCCCTCTGGATGTCTATCCAGACGTAGCAAGATTTCCATTCATGAAGGGAATCTTTATTGTCAACAATAATACAATCCTTCGTTCGGGTCGTTAGATAATACAATTTGCGACCCCCTAACAACCTCCTTCCCCTGCGGGATCCCACCAGGAATAGGTTGAAAAAATCTTTAAGGGTTGGCTCTACCCCCTGTTTGTGGCAGTAAAAAATGAAGGCATAACTGTCCAGAAAAAGAGCGAAGGTTGGGCAATGGATCTCCTGGATTACGGCCGTGACAAAATGATGAAGGGAAAAACGTAGGCCGGACCTCAGGGAGGCATAGCTAACGGGTATGGAGTTAGCCGGAACATTCATCTCGGCGGGAAGGAACCAGGGAACGTCTTCCTTCCCCCTCCAAATGGAATAATGAGCAGGGATTGAAAATTTGGCTCGAAATACTTCGAGGTCCATTTCAGAAACAACTTGATACCTAGCCCTACGAGGTGCCATGGATGGGTACCTCAAGGTTTGTGAGAGAATTTTAGTTGGAAAACGGTCGAGCAAAATCGCCAGAGAATTCTAGGGCTGGGAGAATTTTTTCGTGAAGTTACAACGATGGTTGCACAGAGCAGAAATCCCGACTTTTATGGCAGCGCATTAACCAATCACAGGGTGACACGTCATTACTGCAGGCGGCTGCAGTCTGACAGTTTGTCCCCTCTTTGGAATACGGAAAGACGCTGGCTACTAAAGACCCCAGAATTGTGCTTTTACCCATAACAGTTACGAATTTCAAATTTGAATATTCACACTCTGAAATTTCTAAGTGCAGGATCGGTCCCCAAGGACGCCGTTATGACCAGTACGGGTACGGTCTTCTGTTGGTTCGATCGGGCACTCCTGCCTGTAACGCTCTCAATCTAATAATCGAACTCACATCACCACCATGGTGGCTATAGAGTCCGAGGGGCTAGTGATGACACCGTCGGAACCCGGTACCCCGAGCCTGATCAGGGCCAAGCTTAGTTAGGGCAACCCAAGTGACATAAGCCGAACTTGGAAGCCCAGATCTATCTCACGTGAATAGACGGCCCAGCCATGTCAGTCGGGCCCGACCGCCCGCTCTCAACGATCGGTCCCGATCGATGGAGTCATGCTTTCTTCCCCTCACCAGGACCAATCGGTCCACATCTCACAGGCTATGCTTCGGGCCATCCACATTCCTCAACATGCTACAACAACCTCTGACAACCCTGTCAGAGGTAGGTCCAATGGAGTCATATGAGCCTCCTTTGGTCTGGAGATAGCCGGCTAGTAGCGCCGAAATACCTAGCGTCGTGCAGCCTTATGTAATCATGCCCGGCAGCTGTCCCGCCTGAAAAGAGTCGACCTAGCCGTAGAGGACAAGCACAAAATGACACCCTACTGTTCACGCAGCACAGTAGGCGTATAAAAAGGACATTTGGGAGTCAAAGAAAAGGATCCTCTTTTGATTCTCTTTTCTCTCTTCTTGCTTGGCCATCTATCGATTTATTTTCAATAAGCTTTCTTCCCTTTGTTGTTAAAAGAACTAACATGGCACTTGTGATCAACATTTTGCTTATTGAATCGACTAAGGGCATTTTCAGCTCTTAGTCAAGTGATTTTTTCCTCAGCTTTTGAGGTTTTCCACTCTAAAATTTCCTTGGCTCTTCTATATTTGATTTATAATCGTCTTCCACATATTAAATAAATTACAATCGAGTTCGTCTTGCAACGAACCGGACGACTGTTGACACCCCCGGTTTTTGAACCACAACACTATGAAGATCACTATTGATATGCATGGGGATATTTTTAAAATTTAGATACCACGGGAATCTTATGGCATGCCTTCCAAGGTATTCTAAATATTTTGAGATAAAGTGACTTCAGAGGTATTTTATATTTAGGACAACCCGGGGATATTGTGTTTTCGTAATTTATAGGCCTTGGAGTCGCATATAAGAGTTCCTAATGATATTATAAATATTTTTGGAAGATTCCTAGATAAATTGATGTTAGGGTCATTTTCGTAATTTGGTACTTAGAACTCATTACAGAAAATAGTCGGTAGTAGTTTGGATATATTTTGAATATTTCTGATATTAAATCATGTCGATAGTATTTTGGAATCTTTTCGTAGGTCGAGGGTCAATAACATAGTCGAAACCTCGGATAATTGAAGAAATGAGGGTGATGTATTACCGGGGACTCATTACTGAGCCTTCTCGGAGCAGGAATTCGTCCGAGAGGGCATCTATTAGCTATCTACTTACTTGATGTTTATCAAAATGTTTTGAATTCGGTAGAGTGGACCGAGTAATTGCCTGAAGAATGTCATCTCCAAATATCAGTATGTTCACGATCTGCTAATCATAATAGTGAAGAAAAAAACGTGGAGAAGTATATCATGAAGAGGGCATCTAATTATTTTTCTTAATCATCTGAAATGGTATTCGTTCGAATTAGTCTTAATCTACCGTGAATGGTTCATCTGTTCGATGTACTTCACTATCTAGAATAGTTTATACATCACCCTGCAAATACCTTTATCATCTGTTCGATTTACTTCCCTTTTATTCACTATCGTGAATAATATTCATAAAGACTCCCAGCAAATGTGTTATTAGTCGTAGTATCACCGATCTGCCATTGGGATTAATTGATCTTTCCAAATACCTTTATGGAGTTATCTATCCACGTTACCTTTTTTAGTCATATAACGAGATCCCGAGAATTAAGATTGTTGGGGATTTGAAAGTAGCAATTGCTATCAAACCAACCTTATCAGAGTTAAATTATTGATAACGAAGGATATATCGTGAATGGAACATTGAATTTATATATTTATTAATTGCTCGGAATGGTATTCATCTGGGATAATAATTTTATGGAACTCCCCTTCTTCAAATTTCTTTTATTAATCGTTTGGAACGATATTCTTCCTGAAACATATATATATGGAACCCACCTTCTTATTTCACCTACGACATTATTGAGTTGATGAATATCTTTACCATATATGATTTCGAGCATATATCTTTGCAGGGAACTATTAAGCTCTAACCAATACATTAAATGTTAGTCGGGTTTAACAACATTGTTGTTGCTTCCGAAAGATCTATTTTTCTCCCAATAATTTTGGGAGATCAAAAAATATCAAAGACTTTATTGGTAGTATTCATAATGATGGATCTTCTTATTTTTCCTTATAATGAAATTCTTAGGAGGAGTGCTTTGTATTTGTTCGGTGGGAAAGTGTGTTAACCCCGGGTGCAAATTTACACCGATGGGAATGTGTGTTGACCCCGGGTGCTAGTTTATACCGGTGGGAAAGTGTGATGACCCCGGGTGCAAGTTTATACCGGCGGGACGGTGTGATGCCGCGGTGCAAGTTGGCACCATGATGACCCCGGGTGCAAGTTTATACCGGTGGGAAAGTGTGATGCTTCGGTGCAAGTTTATACCGTGATGACCCCGGGTGCAAGTTTACACCGACGGGACAGTGTGATGCCGCGGTGCAAGTTGGCACCGTGATGACCCCGGGTGCAAGTATATACCGGCCGGACAGTGTGATGCCGCGATGCAAGTTTATACCGTGATGACCCCAGGTGCAAGTTTATACCGGAGTGAAGGTGCGATGATCACGAGAGCAAGTGTATACCCGAGGAAAACATGCAAGTGAATGAGGGACGCTTCGTGAAAAGTAAGATAATCTCGAGTGCAAGTTTATACTCAGTGAGAATGCAAGTTCGTTATAAACATATTTCTATGAAACATTCCAAATGCCGTTTGAGCGATAGAGATATCATTGTTCACGGAATTCATGACAAATGCTATTCCTTGTCGGAGAAAGAAATTATCAAACCACATGTTTGTGTGGTTAGCTATCTATCATCCCCGAAGGGCGATATCTGTTAAAAGGTCAGACATTTTCAATTGTGATTGGAATGGCCGAGAGATAACCCTGCGATTGTGATCGTATTTATGGTTTTCATTTGAATAAACGATCGAAACAAACAAATACTCGCTTTATGGTTCGTATCCAACAAAATTTTATGATTATTGGAGACTCTTACCCATGCTCGAAATTATCGTAAAAACTTTCTATGATTATCTGAGATTCTTACCCGCGTTCGGGAATATCTGGGATTCAAATCATGCCGAAAGATTATGATTCATATCGGCAACCTAATCATATGAAAAGTTATTATTATTTCGGAGGTTAACTTCTCGATTCAGATTATTCGGAGTTAGATTTTTCTTAAAGTGGTCAGAGAAATTGAAAAAGAATGAAAGAAAATTTCAATATATGATGAGGAATACAAAAATGGAGAGATATTACAAAAGCCAAGATACTATATCCGGAAGTATATTTCTTCTTTTTCCGGGAGTATGAGCTTTCACTATGTCCGCCCTAGTGCTTCTTTATTGTTTTTATTCTCAGAGGAGGAGGGTTAAAAACATTCTCTAAAACCTCCGCGGCGGTGAACTTCTTTGAAACAAAACTCACCATTTCAGTTTCATGGCGCTCCAGGGCTTCTCCCACACTTGCATGAATATTATGTTATTTACGATAAGGAGAAGGATATTTATTATCGGAGAAATTATGAAGCTACGTTATGACATGATTTCATTTGTTAAACTTGCCATGTGATGGTCCAATGGCAGCATTTCGTTATCTATGCTCGGGTAATTTCATTTACGATCAAGATGACCAATTGATGGTTATACGGCATGGATTTCGTTATTTATGATTGTGTATTTTCATTTACGACCAAGATGATCAAATGACTACCTTATGGTGTTGACTTCACTAAATTTTATTTAATATTGGGGACTCTCAGTTCTAACTAGAGTTATCGTAAGAGTGTCCAACAACAAGAAATATTTTATTTGCGTTCAGAAAATCATACTTGTTATACGAGGAATTGTGAAGTCGTTTATTCGGACATATCGCACATACCAGAAGTCTTATCGATGGTCGGAAACTATCATAAATTTTAAAGACAACATATGAAACAAAAAGTCATCGAAGACTTTTATAGAGTTCATAGATAGAGATTTTGGAGAAGTATAATGTGAGGTTCAGTAATAAGAAAAAAAAATATATTCATTCAGTAATATTTGTTTATTTGAGATATGTTTATTCACTCCTACTTGGTATATTCAGTTACAAAATGTGATACTACTATTGTGAGTTTATTGCAATAATATTCTCATGGCAAATTTGTTATTTGTGTACTCGAATCCTTCGACTACGCAAATCAGGGGACTTCTGATATCATACTGAGCAATTTATTATTCGAGGACACATATATTTCTATATAGTCATTCCCGATTCGAGAAATGAAGCAGATCGATATATTTTGATGATTGACATTGCTTATAGTTTTTCGTGGTATTTGGATCGTGTTACTTATTTAGTAGATCCTTGTACTTAATTTAGATATTAATGGGTCATTAATTTAGATATTAATTGACCATTATTTATTGGACTTCATTATTGATGAACCGAGAGAGTTATAATTGGACTGGACTAATTATCTATATAAACATGGTTAAAGAATTAAATGAGAGAGTTTTATTGTTGATTTAATAGAGGGTTTTATCGATGACATAAGAAGGATGCCGATATCCACTTATTTTCCAGCCGAAAAACCTACTAACATGACCACCGAAAGATGATATTTTTCCTTTTAGTTTCTACATCTTATTATATGGTTGTAAGTATGCAAACTTGATGTTTATAGTGGATTCAAAGGCTACGGTCGGGGTGATTTTTTATCTTTTCTTTTACAGAAAGGTTTTCTACCTACAAAAATTATGTATTTTTACTTCTTGCTTTCTTATTATTTTTTCATAAGACCCCTATTCATGAAAATGGGTCTAAATTTTGTTATTGTTGTTTTTTAGCGGCGATAACAATATAAAACAAATATAAAAGTTTTTTTTATATAAATATTAAATATATAACGTGTCTAGATCACCTGAACCACCCGGACCCGGTCAAAAAATGAGTGATCATGTATTGGGTTTGTTTGAAATAGCTTTAAAACAGTTAGGTGTGGTGATATGTGCTCAGATAATCGTAAATTGGTAAAAACATTTGGGAAAATTGTGGTATTATAAACGTGATTTATGTAAAAATACTAATATATATATATATCAAGCAATAAGAATAATTACATTGAAATTTGAAAGTAAAGGTAAATTAGTAATTTCATGAATCACATTGGTGTCGCAACTCATTTTGCAACAACGATGAAAACATTATTTTTAAACATTATATGTTTAAAAAACACTGTTTCGATGAATTCATCTCACCCAAGCATGGAAGTCATACCGGTTGTATACCGGTAAATATGGATCGTGACCGTTACATCGGTGTTCTGATATATTACCAGTATACTAACGATATATTGAAAAAATCGCTAATATCGGTCAGGACCGGTATGAATGATATCAACCGGTGTCAATACTTTGCACTAGAGACACCAAAAACACTATATTAATTGTTGAATTTAACAAACTCCTCAATGGTCAAGAAGCTAGGTCAAGAGTAATAAATTAATTAATAAGAAAAAAGATGTAAAGATTTGATTGGATGATGAGCTGTGGTTCGGGTTCCCATACCTGGACTGGAGAAACACGCGCTTTTAATTGGGTATGGGTTGCCATGTCACCACCTCCCATAACTAACCAATCAGAAAGCGTCTCTTATATCCATCTATAAATAGCCCTGAATGTATGACTTATGTCTCTGTACAGTACAAGAATTTTTATCTTTTCTTGTTGATTTGAGTAAGGTACCTATACATTTCCTTCTTGTATATCCAGGTACAGACAGTTTTGTCATCGACTTAACGTCAAACATGTTTCAAGACTGACCCTTTTTCTTTTTCCAGTCACTGCAAGCTTGTTGGTTTTAGGACAATATCAATCCAAGCTGTATTTCATCCAAATTCCCCCATGTGCCAACACAAGACAGCCCCCGCTCAACCCGCAGTTCACCGTGATTCAACAGATCCACCTATTGAATCTGACATGTTCGTTTCTCTCATACCTAAAACCCAGCTACTGCCGGAAAAGGACGTGTCGCCGGTGGGGGAGATTACCACTACCACTAGTATGATTGTTTTACGGGAATCTGTTGCCTTGGGGAGAATTGCGTTTCCAATGATTCTCACTGGTCTTCTGCTTTATTCGAGGTCAATGATTTCAATGCTTTTTCTTGGCCGTTTAGGTGATTTGTCTCTCGCCGGTGGAGCTTTAGCCCTTGGATTTGCTAATATAACTGGCTATTCTATTCTCTCTGGTCTCGCTATCGGAATGGAGCCCATTTGTGGGCAAGCTTATGGGGCGAAGAAGTTTACCCTTCTTGGATTATCTCTTCAGAGGACTGTTCTTTTGCTTCTCCTCACTTGTGTCCCGATTTCTCTTCTATGGCTCAACGTTGAAAGAATTCTGCTGTTTTTTAGACAAGATGCAGTCATTGCAACTCAAGCTCAATCTTATTTGTTGTACGCTTTACCAGATTTGCTTGCACAATCTCTTCTTCATCCTCTAAGAATTTACCTAAGAACTCAGTCTATTACCTTGCCCCTGACTTTCTGTGCTGCGGGTTCGATTATTTTACACGTACCCATTAACTATCTTCTGGTTTCAAAGATGGGTTTAGGCATCAAGGGTGTAGCTTTAAGTGGGGTTTGGACAAACTTCAACGTTGTCGTTTCATTGATTTTGTACATTCTTGCATCTAAAGTTTACATGAAAACATGGGATGGTCTATCAATGGAGGCTTTCAAAGGATGGAAAACACTTCTTGATTTAGCAATCCCAAGCTGTGTCTCTGTCTGTCTAGAATGGTGGTGGTACGAAATCATGATTCTTCTTTGTGGGCTTCTCATAAATCCTGAAGCAACAGTAGCATCAATGGGGATTTTGATTCAGACAACTGCATTGATTTACATATTCCCATCTTCGTTAAGTTTCAGTGTTTCAACTAGAGTTGGGAATGAAATCGGCGCCGGTAGACCAAACAAGGCCAAACTCGCCGCCGTAGTCGGTCTCTCATTTAGCTTTCTCTTAGGCTTCACCGCCTTGTTCTTCGCTTTCTCCGTCAGAAACATATGGGCGAGAATGTTCACGAAAGATACTCAGATAATCGCATTGACATCACTGGTTTTGCCAATAATCGGCCTCTGTGAACTCGGAAACTGTCCACAAACAACCGGCTGCGGCGTTCTCCGGGGTACTGCTCGGCCGAAAGTCGGTGCTAATATTAACTTAGGATGCTTTTATCTCGTCGGAATGCCGGTAGCAGTCTGTCTCGCATTTATCTATAAGATAGACTTTCAAGGCCTCTGGATCGGGCTTCTGGCGGCGCAAGTGTCGTGTATGGTGACTATGATGTTAGTTTTGCTAAGAACAGACTGGGAATTCGAAGCCCGTAGGGCGGAGACACTCACCGGAGAATGCAGCCCTCTGGATGTTAAAAATCAAGAAGAGAATATAGTCGCTGGAGTTTGTTTGTGCTAATTTAGAAAATTCCAGGGGTGGAAATGCAAAACAAAAAACTTACATTAGTAATTGGGGTCGGGGGGCTTGTACTGGAAATAATGAGGGTAATTTAGGTAGAATCTTTATATTAAACTAATTATTTTTATTTTTACTATATATTAATATGAAAGTACAAATCTTGTATTATTCTTATAAATCAATTTTTCATATTCACATTTTTCTCCCCCAACTATTTCATTTGTCAATGTGCTTCAAACTGTGTACCCTGAGTCGCAAATAATAATAAAATAAGGGGTGTTTTTATAAATTTAAATATATTCCATTCCAGTCCTACTCTTTTGACCAAATCAACAGGTTCAAAAGTCTCACGTTAATTATTTGTGTGAACTAATATGAAATTACATTAAATTTAATACACCAATCTAATGCCCAGTCAAAGCTACAACATTTACTAATATTTTGGCTGATACTAATTTTAAAATTAATGTTATTTTTCTAAAAATGCGTTCATTCAGTATTTAACTGAATCATTTACTTATTCCACATAATGCCTTTTAAAAATTAATATCAATGTGTTATCATCAAGGAAGTCATACCGATCGGTACCGTTCGTACAAGTCTCGATTGATATGAGCGATGTTTTCGATATACCGTTGGTATACCGGTGATATATCGGAATACCGATCTACCGATCACAACCGATATTTACCGGTATGATTGGTATACGGGCAGTATGCCACCGGTATGACTACCATGGTTATTATTCTATTGGTTATTAGAATTAGTAAAATATTATAATTAATAATTATTCATGGACTTAGTAGAATTAGTATTCGTTCAAATGAACAAAAGAGTTGTTTAAACATTTAGAGTTTAATTTGAACTTACAAATTCGAATATATAGATATTTGAAGTTAAACAACAATTTTACTGATTTAATATTATATAAAAATGCTATATTTTATTTCAAAATATTGTTTTGTTGAATTATATAAAATTGTCCTAACATTGGATTAGGATGTCATTAGGATTGTTTTTTTTGTGGATAATTTTAATTGATTTGTTCAAATCTTTTACGGTGTAGTCTATTTTCTTTAATATGTAATATCGGAGCACACTTCCCACTAAATTGACCCGACTTTATAAATTTAACATGGTACCGAAACGGGTCTGGAAAATCCTGACTGACATTGCATAAGGTTAGTTCGATTTAATGAAATTGAATGGTTAATAAACAATCATGAGTGACATTGCATGAGATCATGTAGTTGGATTTGAAATGATGTGTTGAATTATATAAAATTGTCCATATTTGAATTACGATGTCATTTGGATTTGTTTATAAGAGATGTTGTGGATCATTTTAATTAACTTGTTCAATTCTTTTACAATGTGGCATCTTCCCCATAATAATTTATAGTTGATCACACTTCCCACAATTGACTCGATTTTATAGATTTAACATGTTTCTATAATTATTTTTGTCTTGCTGTAGTATTTATAAGAAAATATCAATTATGGGCGTATTTAAAGCAATGTTTTCATACCGGTCCGGAATCACGTACAGGTCCGGAACGGTATACCGTACGTTACCAAATTTTATTTTATTTTTTTTAAAATTAATATTTAATTAGTTTTTTAGGGTTAGACCCGGAAAAACCAAGAAATCGATCATAATATCCGGTATCCGATGGTATGAAAAAAATTCTGGTATTGAACGAAATTTGATGTACCGGACGATATACCTTCCGGTATGAAAACATTGATTTAAATAATACAATAATTATATAAAATCAAATTTCAGTGCTATGTTACTCAAAAGCTATCTTGCATAGGTACTTTAAATTTATGATTTTAACTCACCGGGTGCGTGTCGGGTGAGCGGATTCACGCACCCACCCACATATTTAATAACAAAATTAAAAACAAACTATGATTATAAACTTATAAATGTAAAAGGATGCACATAAGAAACCTTGTGGATAAGAAAAAAGAAATCCAAAAGTGAATGGAATGAGATGAAATAATAATCTAACAAAGGTGAATTAAGAATTACGTATTGTAAATTGTTTTAAAGGTCATAACTTTTTATAGGTTTGTATATTTTGTTTTTATCATGAGTGGAAGTGAATATATTCCTACTTCAGAGCCAAATACGGTAGATATAAAATTTCCATTTAGAACTTTTGTTACCACAGAAAGAAGATCCGATGATAAAGGGGTAATAGGGGTTACTTGATTAACATTTTTTAGTGCTGTTATCTTTATATTCAATTTATAATGATTAATAATTTATAAGAGGGTAATATTGAGTTATTTTATTTTGTTTGAAAATTTCAAATATTTATATTATTTATTTTGTTATTTTGAATTTGAAGTACCCTAAATTGGATACTTCTAAAATCACCGCACTCCGTACCCCACATCCTACACCTCGTACCCGTATCCCCGCACCTATGCAACATAGCTCAAAAGTTGGTTAATAATTAAATTTATGAGTATTGTGTGGGTTTATATTAAAAATATACAAAAATATAAAGATCTTTTATTAATTGAATCACATAAATAAAGTGGAGGATCAGGCAACAACGTGTCAATTTAGCATTTTCATAATTAAAAATGTGGTAATAGGATATTTTTGATGAGCTAGTGGCGATGTTGAAATTAACAAGCCTATTATAAAGGGTCTTTATGATCTGATTACATCAAGATTTAGTTATGAAAATTCACTATTAAAAAATATAATAATATTAAGCTTGACCCAAAATAAAATATAAATAATCCTTTTTGGGATTCAATTCCTTATGAATCTAACCAATTAGATTTCACTAAGATTCGATCAAAAGTCAAAAATGTCAATGGAATTGATCTTTTGTGTTCATATTACATATTATAATAATCGAATCATCATATAATAATAATCTCATTTTACCCAAATTAATATAGTATAGTTTTTTAAATAAAAATAAATAGAGATATTGATATATAATTCTTCGTATATTCTTATGAGTAATCTTATCCAATTTGTTATTAAATTGTCATTAGATCAAAGTTGAAAATTGTATAATTCTAGTTTAAGCTCGAAACTTATTAACAAAAACATTATTAAATAAATTAATTCATTAATTGTACTTCTTTTAATAATATATATGTATACATCATTTTCTCAAATGTACTAATAACCGCAGTGAGTTGTGTGTGAAAACATTGGTATGAAATGTATAACGACTAACATGACATGCTATGATGTGTATTAGGTAAATTAATACCACAATATTAGTGTAAGAGAAAATAGGTGTAGTTTGTCTATAACTATCCAACTTACGGAATTTGTAAATGACATATATTTCAAGATATGAAATTACAAATATGATACACTAATTGAGCAAAAATATGTATTTGTAGTTCTCAAACTACAATTAAATGAATGTAAAATACCTCAAGTTACAAATATCATTTAATATTGACTATCTAATAACATGATTAATTTTGTTATATTCTTATACACAATTCTCGAACTTCAAAGATTTTATATAACGTTTTAAACTTTAACGGTCCTATTTTTGTAGTTAATTTTGAGGGTTCTAATGCTAACGGAAAAATGTTTTACAACTTAATGTAAAATTAGGTGATACAATGTCATTTTTGGAGTTTTGTAAGTTAGAGACATGCTGTTTATATAAATTGTGGGGTAAATTATACAATTTTCTCAAAACAAAATAAACAAATAAGAATTATCTCCCTTTTATTAAGTTAGCGTGCTTAGGCAAGAACTTGACTCTTTCACTTTGAAATATTATAATAATGTTAATAGCAATTTGACCAAATCAAATGTCACATGGCAATTGCGTTAATTATCCTAATACTTGTAGATTGTAAACTAGTTAGGGTGTAGAAATTAAAAATATTTTAAAAATCACTACTGGCAGATATATCGAACCAGACTAGTTCATCTGTATACCAGATCTTTATCGAACTGTATCGTAATAATAAAATAAATTATATTCTTAACCTATAACAATACACATTTTTTAATTTAGTCTCAAATTCTACAAACTCTATAATTTTTTTATAATTAAACAAATTTGATCCGACTCGATTGGTTTAAAATTATTGCGGCCAGTATTTTGTGTTAAATATCGATCAAAATCAATACGCACGAAATTTGCAGTATACCGAAACTTAATATATATTCAATAACCCATTCTGAAAGACTTAAAGCAATCAGATTTCACATTTCATTATTATTTGATCAATGAATAATATATATTCATTCGAAAAAATGATTATATAAAAAGTGAGTAATGTTTTTAATTAGCTCTCAAACTTTATAATAGTGTAAAGATGGTACTCTTAAAGTTCGTAAATTGCTTATAAAACCCTCGAAGTTGATATAATGTGTGTCATTGGCCCCTATACTTTTAAATATTGTAAACAACATACCATCAAAGTTTAAAAATTGTATGGTTGGTCCCCGAACTTTCAAAACCGTTTATATTTGACCCTCATACTCGTTAATATTTTAAATGTCTCCGTAATATGTATTTGACCCATTAACTTTGAAAATATGCAATGATTATGTCTCCAAACTTTGAAAATTTTAAAAATAACGCATAAATTATCAAAACCACTTATACGAAAAAAGACGAAAACTGCTTCTATTCACTCGAGGGTCATTATTTGATGGTTTTGAAACTTTGGGAACTTCTAATGCAATTTTAAAACTTTTGAGGTATCGTCTTTACACTATTTTAAACATTAGAGACCAATGATATAATTTTCTCTATAAAAACTTGTTGCACAATTTTCAACACATTGGAGTGTTATGATTTGTAACAAAATCTAAAAGATGAAAGTATGGTAGTTTATGACATATTACAATAACCCTTCAATATGTGTTTTGTTCATAGTAATTTTGAATTACACTCAAAGTTTCAAGAAGTGTTACTAATTATTCAATAAATTATGAATAATCTAAAATCTATTTATATTAGATTAAAAATATCAATACATCAATTCAATTAAGTGTAATTATGGCTCTTATGTGATCCGAACAATTCGCCTTCGAAATATGTTCGACTTGTATAAGATCGTTTTCGTTCGTTCGAATATAAATATGAATTTTGTTTGAACATTTTTTCATGTTCGTTTATTATTTGAACGAACATTGTTAATGCATGGATTTATAGTAATGGGTCGAGCCGGATGGATGGAATGTGCAAAATGATAACAATATATCGACATACATATTTTCTCGGATAAGGTGATCGACATATGACATGGAATACCCGATCAGTACGCTAACGTGTCCGCACGACAATGATCGTCACTTGTCACGATATCAGGCTCGACATTCATTAGGACCGATCGGCATCATCAACATCTGATTGGCAATGGACGGTGTGTCTGGCGTTCGACACTATCGGTGGTAAATGTATAAATGTCAACAATGGTTATGCCACCACTCTCAAACGGCGCCGCACGACTTTTTGGGTGTTAAAAGTCATATAAATCAGCTTGAGGACGACTGATGAGACATGAGAAGATTACGATTAGATTTATTCGTTCGAATCGAATGAATAACATCCCTAAGAGTTGTCATTTTATTATAATAGTGCATAGAAACATAATTATGATTGATATTGATAATTTGTACTAATATAATTGGACATACTTGAAATAGGGTTTTGTTTGAATTTTATTACATGCCATAAAATAGTACAAACCGAATTTCCAATTATTGAATTGTACAATCACACACATACAATATTTATAATTTTGTAAAAATAATTTGCGTGGAATTTTATGCAATTAAATGCATGAAAAATTAAAATAATTTAAAATATTATTTAATTATAAAACATATAAAAATTATAAATTTTATATTTAAATCAAAGAATACTCTAATTAGATTCATAAAATAACAAGCTTGACACTGGACATATTTTATCACATGTCAAGAACTATTAACCTTTTAATTATCGGAATAAAATCCTCCACATCTTGTAGTATCATGTGCAATCTCGCTTTCTTCAACCATCGTTTTTTTCTTCATCAATCAATGCTCGTTTATTCAACCACGTGTCGTGATAACTATCGATCTTATCCTAAACAATGTTATGATTGCATTATCATATCAAAATTTGTTGAAAAAAATACACAATTCTATACATTCAAAAGCAACTTCCCAACTGCATGACGGTTTAGTCGCAACCAATAGCGAGGGATGTCTGTTGTTGGATAGATAGCCCAACTAGCTATTATTTCATAACAATAACATAATTTATTGTGACAAATATTTGTTACAATATAAAAGTGTCCATCCATATGTTGCTATTGATTATTACATGTGCATTTGAGTACATGAAATAATTGTTTTTTTATATTTGTCATAATGAAATAAATGTAACTTGTCCTATTGTCTCCAATAATCATACATCACTTAACTTACTATGACATATCACTGTGTACATGTGAATAAATATTATACGAAGTAAAACCCAACAAAATGGAAGAGAGAGATGCTTCCCTATAAGGTGACAACTTTTATTTAACAAATATTAGATAAGTGAAATCTTTAAAATAATTGAAACATTATCATGAGTGATTCTTTCTCATGATAATGTGGATAATTTAAGAATAAAAACAATGAGAAAATAGCACAATCAGTGTCCAAACTTTTACAGTTTCGACAAAATTGATCTCTATAATTTGTAATGACATATTTTTGTCTTCGAATTGTAATGTTTTGACAGATTTAGTCATCAAAGTTTGCAATATTTGTTAAATCAGACCCTTAAAATAACCAAATTGGTCTTTGAAATTTAATTTTGGACGAGTATCTCATTTGCAAATTGAAAATTTTGGGTTACAAATATATCATATAAACTAAATTTTGTGAGTAATTTTATCAAAATTTAGAAAATATGATGATATGATTTGTTATATTAGCAATTTGAAGATTAAAATTATCACAATTATAAAATTTTGTATACAAAAATTGCCAAAATCATAAATAATAAATTTGTGTTTCGCCCAAAAACAATTAATAAACACTTTAAAAATAGAAACACAATTAAAAATAAAAAAAAATACATAAAAGTATTTATGAAACAGTACATTTTTCATAAATTTCAACATTTTTTGTATGAATGACCAATCTCTTATAAACTATCATTTCCATTTTGAATAGTTAGTGTTCATTTATGAATTGGTTCTTACATATGATTTGATTTAATTTTTGAATTTATAGCTTTGATATGATTTATACCTTATTGGTTGATGCTTGGAGTTTTGAATGAGATATGAATGAATTATGTATATATAAGGAGACAAGTATATCTAGAATATATAATATGGTGACACATATGTGTTAAGATTCATGAATGGATCCAACGGCCCGAATTTATTATTTGTAAATAGTTGTCGGATCCAAGAATTTTTGTTGTGTTATTTATTTATAAAATTATATATTGCCTTGTCTTGTGTTGTGGGTCTGGTCTTATCTGGACGCTAGCAGCCAGCATTATTTTTGGGTATATTTTATGCTTATTAAATATCAACATTATAGGTTTTGGGCCCGATGTGTGCTGGTGTTAATGGACTTTACATTTTAGTAAATAATATGAAACCTAGGCCCAGTTATCTGTTAATGAGTTCGTCTTATGTTATTGGGCTTTTTGTTGGATGAACATACCGTAAGTAGGATGCAGCCATACCCCTTGACCCGTTAACTGGTCATACAAGGGGTAGAAATTCAACAACTACCATCAACACGTGGAACCTATGTTTTAAAACCGCGGGTTGAATCGTCGGTTCGAACTGATTTTTAGTGAACCGGAGATTTTGCGGTTCGGTTCAAATAGAATGATATTTTAAAATATTTACGGTTCATTACGGTTTGTGCAACAGTTCGTACCGGTTCTACTGAACCGGAAGATTTCCAGTTCGATCTATCAAACCGGTTTAAAAACATAGTGATGAGAATCCTAGGACTGGATACCCTGCAATGGGTGATGCCCAATAACGATTGGGTCGGCCCATGTAGTACAGGCGAACTTGTGCAGTCCAGCTTAGTACTTTTGAGATGAATTGACCCGATGTTCAGCGAATGGACTGAAGATAAACTTGGCGAAATAAAACGGTTTCTAACAGACGGCACATGGTTCGGTCCAAAAGGTTACAAACCCACGCGTTTCACGCTTCCGGCCTCCACACGTTTACCACGCCTCAGGCAAGATCACGCAGACCACGCTTCGGTCCCGGCCACGTTTTACATCGCGCGACAACAACTTCTAACAAACCTGTCAGATGTAATTACAGGGCATGGGTTACACACGCCTTCGACTCTATAAATACAGAGCACGACGACGGAATTAGCAGGACCCTTTTGGATGCGAAGAATATGCCGTTACTCTGCTGGGATTATTCTTATCGTTTTCTCATCCTTGTTATCTTCATAAGCCTCTGTTCTTCTTGTAATCGAACTTTTATTTGATTAGTGAATCGACTGAGAGCATTCCCTGCTCTTGGTCAAGTGGTTTTTTCCACATTTCACGGGGTTTTCCACTATAAATTGATGTGCCTCATTAACGTTTATATTTTTCAATCGTTCTCCCACCAAAAACAAATCATAACTGAGTTCGTTTCTTAACGAATCCGACGACTGTTGGTACCCCATAAAAAGGGACCATAACAGTTTGGCGCCGTCCGTGGGGAAGATTTTCTAATCACATTTGAGGTTTCTACCAGGTATATGATAATCAAAGGCATGGCAACTGTAACTTCGACGAACGGCAGTGACGTGCTTCCCGACAGTCTCCCAGCACCAACATTCACTTTACATTATCTGGAAGCTGTCGTCAGGAAGATGGTACTGGAAATTACGTCGGAGAGAAGTGGGACAAAACCACCGGCTGTTTCAAGCCCTGTTCCAAGAAGTAGAGAGCACGAGAGCGACCCTGATGAGCGTAGCACTGATAATGAGGAAATCATCAGGCACGGCGTAACGACGAGGAGGCCGAGATATCGATCCACTCCTCCTCCCCCGGCCAGAGCTCAAACTCCCGCTCCTAGGAATGACCAGGAGCAGATGCAGCGACGAATCGACGAGTTCACTAGGGAATTGGAGAGCATGCGTGCGCTGAAGGATTGCGAACCCAATCTGGGGCGCAATCCTGGTTTATTCAACAAGGCCATGGAGGCCCCGATTAGGCGGAATAAGGATGAGGACTGATGGCATAATATGCACGTGGTCCAGGCGTCATCCCAACAATCTGAAGGCGTGTCCGCCGCCCTCTGAGATTTGATGCTCCCATTTTCCGAAGAGATCTGGGCGGCAATCCCAGATCGGCATTATCGCAACCTCGAGGGGTTGCCGACAATTCACCGTAACGGTGATCCGATCGATCACGTTGCTGATTTTGAGTTACGCATGGGAACGGTTCGGGCCTCAGATTCGCTGAAGTGCCGCATCTTCGCGGCAGGATTACAATGCGACGCCCGAACTTGGTTAAAAAATTTGCCGGCCCGATCCATACAGTCGTATGGCGGGTTTATTTTGGCTTTCTCCGAGCAGTTAACTGCAAATGTATGACTGCCTCGAAGCAGGCATGAACTATATCATCTGAAATACATCCCGACCAAAATGAGTCTTCGGTCCTTTATGGAGAAATTCAATAGGACCGCATGGGGCATCAAGCTTGAGCTCCGGGACAAGATTGATATTCTGCAGCAGGTCTTAGGACCGTGCGGCCTTTTGGCCAGTTTAGTGAAGAGCCCGCCATCCACTTTGGGAAAACTTCTTCAGAAAATCAACAAGTATATTAAGGTGGATGAAGCGCTGGGGCTAGGCTATTGGAAACCTAGCGGGAATTCTGAACCCACAGGTGATCATAGGGTTTCCTACCCTAAGAAGCAGTCGCGAGAAGTAGTGGCTATAGCTGAGAAAGACGTCCCCCCGAAGCAGGAGGACGATCGGGTGTATTGCGAACTACATCATACCCGTGATCACCCGACTTTGAAGTGCCCGCTGTTGAAAGAGACAGTAACGGCGATGAATAAAGAAAGGCCCGACCGGAATGGTCACAAGGACAAGCGAACTGAATCTTCCCGAAAGGGCCATCAGGGTGACGATCGTCATAGGCCGCGTGGAAGGTATAATCGGGGACAACCCCGAAACTATAATGATCGGACGGAGGACCGACGGTCTCCTCCTCCAGAACAAGACAGAGGCCAACACGGTCGATAGAACCGTGGTCAGGGCCGAAGAAGAAGATGGCGGGGCCGTGGCGGCAGAACCCCGCAAAACGAGGGTGGAAAACAGGAGCAGGTCGCTCCTCCACCCGCTGAAACAGGTGCCCAACCTCCTCAAAACGAGGCGGCACCCAGGGAAGTAGCCGGAGATATTTATGTTATCTCCGGTGGTTTGAGAATATATGAATTGGTCCGGGACCGAAAGAGGACAGCGCACGGAGACTCCGCTGAGAGCTCCGAATCTGTGGCGCTGGTTAAATACGATCCAGCTGAGCGGTGTCCTCCCTTCGGGGAGGACATCACTTTCACTATGGCATATCGGGAAGGGATTATCGATCCATGCGATGATCCCCTTACCATTACTGGAATCATTGGGAACCGGCGGGTCCACAGGATCTTAGTGGGCACCTCGGCTTCGTGCAATTTGATGAAGCGCGAAGTTGTTGAAATGTTGGGAGCTGCTGCTCACGACCTCCCGATCGCTAATATAACTCTCTGGGCATTCGACCAGAGGAGCGTCATTCCATGCGGGAAAATTCTATTCCCAGTTACCCTTGGAGAACCATCCAAGGACCGATCGGAGGTCTTAGAATTCATTGTCGTTGAAGTCGACTTGGCTTACAACACCATTATCGGACGGACCGGCCTCAGTATGTTCGAGGCGGTCCCTTCTACTTATCATATAATGCTCAAATTCTCCTCCATTCATAGAGTTATTTATGTAAAAGGGGATCAAAAATTAGCTGGACAATGCTACATGAACTTGTGCCGAACTTTGACACCTGTTAAGAAGGCCCGGGTGGATTTGCTGGAAGAGCCGCCGCACGCGATGCAAGCAATGGAACCCGTGGGGTTCAAATTGATTAATCTAGTTGAGGATGACTCAACCAAAACTACTCGCATCGGGGCACACTTAACCCCTGCTTTTGAAAATGAGTTGATCCACCTGCTGAGAAGCCATGTGGACATATTCGCCTGGACCCTGGACGATGTTCTGGGGATAGACCGATCCAATAGTGAGCATCGGATCAACACCGAGCCTGGAACGAAGCCTGTTAGGCAGAAGAGGAGACGTTATTTTTCCCGAAAAAATCGAGATCATCCGGGCTGAGGTGAACAAACTGCTACGGTCAGGGTTTATCAGAGAGATCCACTATACTGAATGGGTTGCAAGCCCGGTAGTGGTTTCCAAACCGGATGGGAAATGGCGGATGTGTATTGATTTCACCGATGTTAACAAAAGCTGTGAGTCAGATCCATTTCCCCTGCCGCATATTGACCGACTGGTAGATGTTGTGTCTGGCAGCACAATGATGAATACCATTGATGTTTACTCCGGGTACCATCAAATATTTCTGGCTGAGGAAGATCAGAAGAAGTCATCATTCATGACTAAATATGGCGTTTATTGCTATGTGGTCATGCCGTTCGGTCTGAAAAACGCTGGAGCAACATATCAAATGTTGGTCAACAAAATCTTTAGAGATTTGATCGGCCATATGATGGAAGTATATGTTGATGACATGATTGTTAAATCTATGAATGATGAAGATGATATTTCTTATTTGTCTCGTTGTTTCGAAATATGCCGCAAATATAAGCTCAAACTAAATCCAAATAAATGCTGCTTCGGGATCCGAAGTTGAAAGTTTTAGGATACTACGTTTCAGAAAAAGACATAGAGGTTAACCCTGAGAAAGTGCAGACTATTATTGATATGCAACCTCCAAGAAACAAAAGTGAATTTCATAGGCTTACCGGCTGACTCGCTGCGCTAAGCAGATTTATTTCTAAATCCACAGACCGGGCTGTATCTTTTTTCAGAGTGCTAAGAAAAACAAGTCATCTAGATTGAACCGAAGAGTGCGATCGGGTCATCTCAGAGATGAAAACTTATTTAAGCACTCCCCCGGTGATGGTGAGCCTAACTTGTGATGAACCTTGTAGTATCAGAGGTTGCATCAGCGCAGCTCTAGTGACCATCCGAGATGATGTTCACAGACCCGTTTATTATGTAAGTCATTCTCTGGTATCTGCCGAAACCATGTATTCCACCCTGGAAAAATTCATGATAGCTTTGAAGAAAGTTGTATCTAAGCTGAAGCATTATTTCGAAGGCCGAACGGTTTATGTCTACACGGACCAGCCTTTGAAAGTGGTCCTTAAACAACCGGATTTAAATAAGAGGCTAGCAAAATAGGCTATCAAACTCAGCGCTTTGTATCTGGAATTCTTGCCCCGAAGGGCGATCAAGGCTCAGGTTCTAGCTGATTTCGTGGTTGAAATGACCCGATCGACTATATATCTAAACCAAGAGGATGATCGTTGGACGATCCATGTGGATGGGTCGACCTTCGGAGGAAGAGGGGCGGGCATTACCCTCACAACGTTACAAGGTGATATTATTCATTTCGCAGTTAAATTTTCCTTTGCTGGAACAAATAATGTGGTAGAATACGAGACTGTATTATCGGGAATGACCCTGGCCCGAAAGATGGGAGTTAGCAGAGTGAGAATGTTTTCAGACTCAAAGTTAGTAGTGGAAAAGTTCGCAGGGAGATTTGAAACTCATGATCCGATGATGAAATTATATTGCGCCAAAGTCCTGAAATAATCCAAAAAATTCAGTGAGTTTTCTCTTGACCACGTGCCACGGGAGCAGAATAAGGTTACTGACGCACTTGCCAGGCTGGCAGCGGGCATACTTGACATAGAGCCGAGCACCATTTCAGTCCATATCCAGAACCAACCTTCGGTCAAGATATCAGTGACCGAACAGTCAGCTGAAGAAATTGGGGTTCTATGCCACGAACTCCAGGGCTTAAATATTAGCGCTACTGAATCTCCTGGAGAACCCAATTGGATGGACCCCTTTATCAAATATCTAACAAACGACTATCTTCCCGAAGACAAGTCAGAAGCCAGAAAAATAGATGTCCGGGCTAAGAGATTTGTCCTGATTGACGGACGATTGTTTAAAACAAGTTTTGAGGGCCCACTTTTGCGTTGCTTATCCCCTATTGAGGCTGAAGCCGTCATGATTTATGTTCATGAAAGGATATGCGGCATTCATTCAGGGGCTCGATCCTTATATCACCGCGTCATCAGAGCCGGATATTTTTGGCCGACTTTGCTTGAAGATGCCAAGAAATACACCAAACATTGTGCCATATGATAGTACCATGCTCCGATCCCACAGCTGCCTGGGGCTCCCTTATCGGTCACCCCATTGCCTTGTCTATTTGACAGATGGGGGATTGACATCCTCGGTCAATAACGCAAAGGAAATTCTGTATTGTGGCAGTCGAATATTATTCGAAGTGGATTGAAGCGGAAGCAGTGACCATCATCTCAGAGAAGGTCGTCAAACACTTCTTGTGGAGAAATATTGTGAGCCGCTTCGGGGTTCCCAGAGCATTCATATCAGATAATGGAACCTAGTTCCATGGAAAAAGCGTACGGGATTTCTGTATCAAGCTGGGCATCGCCTAACACTTCTTATCAGTGGCCCACCCCAAAACTGATGGACTTACGGAGGTGTCTAACAAGGTTATCCTGAAAGAATTGAAGATCAAGTTAGAAGATTTTGGAGGGAAATTGCCTGAACATATTTATGAGGTCCTATGGGCATACCGAACTACACCTCGCTCAACGACCCAGGAATCACCCTTCTCACTAGTGTATGGGGCCGAAGCAGTTAGCCCGGTGGAGGTTGCCATCCGATTGCCCCGAATATCTCAATATGATGAGCATATGAACGGCGAAAGGAGATTGTTGGACCTCGATATGATCGAGGAAAAGAGAGAAGCGGTTTACTCGCCGATGTGCGCATATCAACGAACTATAGAACGGGCCCATAACAAGCGAGTCCTCCCAAGGGAATTCTTTGAAGGCAACCTCGTCCTCAGAAGCATAAAGGTGCAGATGAATATTGGAAAGCTAGACAGAAACTGGGAGGGACCTTATCGAATATTGAAGAAATTGGAATCTGATGCATATAAACTTGAAACATTGGATGGTGATGAAATCCCCCGAACTTAGAATGTCATGAATCTAAGGCGGTACTTCTTGTGAATTTCGATTAAAAGGTTTGACTCAATAAACGTACATTCCTTTAAACGTAAGCAGAAAACAAGTAAGTACAAAACAAACTGTTTCTAATTGAGTGATGGACCGATCCTGGAGTTGAATGACTTAGGACGAGTCTGTACTGGTGACCGAAGCTTCTTATCCGCAAGGCTCCCAAGTCGCAGTGATCGCTCTGACGAGTCAGATGCTCCTGCACTTGCCCAGTCCCATGGATGAGTTGTGATTCTCCCAGAACTCGCTACGAACTAAGACACCCCCTTCAACGGCATTCATTCTTGGGAAACAACCCTTGTACTTACGAAATCCGCCACAAAAGGAGAAATGGAGGAGTAAGCATATCGAAACACAAGTTCGGCCCTGCCGTGGGACATATGTAGAACAAAAGCTTGGCCAATATAACCTACGGGACTTCAGTAGATCCAAGGTTTGGCCAAAGTTCGTTATGGACTCATAATGAACCTGGGCCGCGCCTTTCCAATTCAGCTATGATCTCAAGGACAGAATAAGAGCGATCCACACACAATATAAAACGATCAATCAAGTCCAAATTAATCCGAGTGAGCCAAGTGTAATGGGGACCGATGGGTTGGGACCCCTGCGCATCTCCGATCTTACACTTGTTTAAACACACTCGTTAGTACAAAACACACTCGTTTACTTTAAAGGTCAGTTATAATAATTTATTCTGACGTTAAAGCGATGGAATTTAATGGAAAAGAATCTTATATTAGGAATAAGGAACAAAGCAAGGGTGAAAATACAATTCGAAACTAACTACCCTACCCATCTTCCTTATCCTTCATTCCCTGCTCCTGCGGTTCTGTTCGGGCCGCGAGCTGCCTCAACTCCTCTTCCTGATCGGCTACCTTTTGGTTGACCGCTTTCTCAATCTCTTCAAAGAGGTAGAAGAAGGGGTCGTCCTCTAAGTTGGGTTCTTCCAAAGATGGAATTACATGAAAGTTACCATCTTTGTCTAGAGGCTCGATCGTCTTCCACCTTTCATCCGCAGGGGAGAGCCCAAATTGCTTTGTAACCTGATCCCGCATGTTATCCAGGTACTTGGCAATATACATCTCATGTATGTTATCCGCCAGAGCGAATAACAAGGGGGACCGAGCAAAACTTAGGACTGCTTCCCGGACCGAACCCTCAGCCGAAGTGCGGGTTCTGACCAACTCTTCCTCCAAGTTCGTCGTTTCCTCTTGGGCCCGAAGGACAAGCTCGTTGAGCTTATTCCTATTCTCATGGGCCCGAACATGGACTTGGTTGACCTCATCCTCTATGGCCCGTAGCGTGGCCTCCAAGTCAGAAATTTGGCCCTGAGCTGTTTTCCCTTTCTTGTCCAGCTCAGAGACTTGGTCTGTTAAGAGCGAGATCTCCGTTCTAGCTCTTAGCAGTTCATTATCCAATCGATATCAGTCCTCTCGCACCGCGACCAATTCACCATGTTTGATCTTAACTTTCCTTTTCGCAAGGTCAAGTTGATCTTGGATTTGTTGGGACACAACGTGGCCACCCTGGTTCTTTTCCATGGCGATGGCAGTTGTGAAACATTTCCTCAGCATCTGCATATGACAATAATGTCAAAACATAAAGCTTCGGGCCATAATCTCGAAGGAGCTTACCTTAGTTGCAAGGTCAAGGAAGCCTTCGATAATTTCTTCCCCAGACATGTCCGGCTGAACGTTGTATGGGTTCTGCTCCCCGTAGAGGTGGAAGTCCTCTATGAAGGCACTCCTCCAGGAGGCCAACTTCTTCCCTTTCTTAAACCTGTCCAGCAGGCCTAAGGCAACGCCCCAGTCGGAGTTGGTCTTAGGACCCGAGTAAAGCTCCTTCAAAATGATCCCCTTAGCATGGACCGAAGCATTCCCCCCCTTCCTCATCCTTTTGAAAACCTTCAGGGCATCTGCTTCGGTCGCCTCTTCCCTTTTCATAAGGAGATCGGCGGCAGGGAGACGTTCGCCTTAACGTTGTGATCGAGGAGAACTTTCTCTACGGGAACGGCTCCCTGCAACAACAAAGTAATTGTATCAGCAATAATGGAGGAATTATTTCTGATTTGGTAGAGGCTGGATAAGCTCAAAGAACGAATCATAGACATTATCACCTCCTCTACCACTCCAAATACCCGAGGTGCAGACCCCTTTCCAGTTGAGGGCTGTCCTGTGCAACGCAAGGTTAATGTGCCTGCGCTGGTGGTCTGGATAGGGGGGTACCCTCTAAAAGACGATCCTGATGGAACCAACGTACCCTCCGTCGCTGAATCAGTCTGCTCCATACTTCCCGTTGCTTCTTGTCATCCTGCAGAAGGAAGGACCGAAGCAGCAGCCAAACGCTTGAACTTGGAGCTGGGCATTGTTTCAGTTGAATCTGCAAAATAAATGTATAATGATCATGAAAGAACGGAATGAAAATATCACTTCATACCCGATCTTTTAGATGGAACTGAACAAGAAAACACCCCCTTCGGAGTTGGAACTCCGGTCCAACCCGCGACCCCTATTTCTACCAACCTCTCCTCCCGAAGCAGCTCTGTTCGTTTGAGACGTGCTTCGGGAGGAGGAAGCATCGCAAGTGTATTTGAGGTGTCCGAACGGGAGGGGTTGAACCTGGTTCGGTCCAACTGGCCTATGCGTGGGTGGGTTATAAGTGGTCACACCCTTAACATGTCCTCTTTAGGGACTGTTATCCACACATAACAAGACTCCCACGCATGAAGAGACTCTTCTTATCAACTATAGCGCACTCCTTGGTGCGCAACGCTATATAATATAACTTACGACATCCTAATAGACCCTTACCCCTTCAGGACCCGACCAAGAACAAGTTGAAAAAATGTTCTAAGGTCGGGGTCATGTTCTGTTGGTGGCAATAAAAAATAAACGCCACTATATACACGTAGCTATCCGGAAATAGCGCAAAATTCGGGCAATGGATTTCCCTAAGCACGGCCGCCAAGAATGGGTGTAGCGGAAAACGCAGCCCGCACTTTAGGGAAGCATAACTAACCAGAATAGCAGTAGCCGGCACATTCATCTCCACTGGAAGGAAACATGGAACATCTTCCCGTCCATTCCATGTGGAATAATGAACCGGAATCGAAAACCTAGACCTAAATTCTTCAATATCCAACTCAGACATGGTTGGATATCTCATTCTACGAGGAGCCATGGTTTATACCTTGATGAAAGTCGGTAGGGAAAGGTTTGAACGTAAAACAGAACGAGAACGCAAAGAGCTTGATTCGGGCGATTTCTTCCTTCGCGAAATGACAATGAGGAAGAACAGTATCCGAAACCCTGACATAAATAGTAATTTCCCGGCCAATTGTAAGCTGCCACGTGGTGCTATCATAGGCGGTAGCAGTCTGTACACACTCATCACGCCTATTGGATAGCCGAATGTGGAGAGGCGCAAGTCTGGATATTAATATTTAAAAGCAACACAAACATACGTTATAAAATTTTAAATACAATTCCACTTCTTTAATTGACTAAGTGAAGGATCGGTCCACTGGATGCTCACTACGAACGAGCAGGCACGGTCCTATATTCTCCCGAATGTATATAAACATTGCGTGATCGACCTTGCATCACCTCTGCGATGGCAACCAAGCCCGAGAGACTAGTGATGAGAATCATAGGACCGGATACCCTGCAATGGGTGATGTCCAATAACGATTGGGCCAACCCATGTAGTAGAAGCGAACTTGTGCAGTCCAGCTTAGTACTTTTGAGATGAATTGGCCCGATGTTCAGCGAAGGGACCGAAGATAAACTTGGCGAAATAAAACGGTTTCTGACAGAAGACCTATGGTTCGATCCAAACGGTTACAAATCCACGCGTTGCGGCCTCCATACGTTTACCACGCCTCAGGCCAGATCACGCAGACCACGCTTCGGTCCCGGCCACGTTTTACATCGCGCGACAACAACAACAAACCTGTCAGAGGCAGTTACAGGGCGTGGGTTACACACGCCTTCGACTTTATAAATACAGAGCACGACGACGGAATTACCAGGACCCTTTTGGATGTGAAGAATAGGCCGTTACTCTGCCGGGATTATTCTTATCGCTTTCTCATCATTGTTATCTTCATAAGTCTCTGTTCTTCTTGTAATCGAACTTTTATTTGATTAGTGAATCGACTGAGAGCATTCACTACTCTTGGTCAAGTGGTTTTTTCCCCATTTCTCGGAGTTTTCCACTATAAATTGATGTGCCTCAGTACCTTTATATTTTTCAATCGTTCTCCCACCAAAAACAAATCATAACCGAGTTCGTTTCTTAACAAACCGGACGACTGTTGATACCCCCTAAAAACGGACCATAACACATAGCATTGAACAATATAAATTTTAAACATAAAAAGATTAAAATTTCAATTCTAAAATAAAAAAAAAAATAATAATAATAATTTAACTCATCAAATCGTTGACCCATGCGGGTTAACACCTCAAAACTCGATTTTAGATAAGTGAGTTGGGTAATTTGAAGAGTTCGAATGTGGGGCCTATCATTTTGAGTCTTTGACCGTTGGATCTTCTGTTAACCCATCTGGCTGATAAGTTCTAATTAACCGTTATCTCTAGGTTTGGATATAAAAGCTATGGAGTGCCATGTATATTGTTTAAATTATATAGTTTGTACGAAATTAGGATGGGAGAAGGTGAACGGGCGAGATTAATGGGATAATGTCACACATTTAAAAAATAAAATCAAACAATTATATGATAACTTTCCCTACCTTATAAATCTAATCAATCTATCTTTTCTAACTAATATCAAAAAAATTCAACATTTTCTCTGAAATCTAACTGTATGATTTGGACTTGTTAATTGAAATGAATCGAACTAGCTCAAATGTCATGTTGACATTATAGAGATTATGTGAAATTATAATGGAAGAACGTAGATAAACAAGATTAAGAAGATTTATTAAACCATTATGTGATAACAATATTTATTTTATAACCTAATCAATTCTATTCTTCTGACAAATATGAAACAAATTCAACATATATGATTCGAGTAGAGATAACAAGAGGTAAAGTGGTATCATATTATGCCAAAGGAAATATTCGTATATGGGCTCTTTGATTCGAAGCCTTCTACAAAACCATAAGCTCTAAGATGTATTGATGGCAGAAGATTGGTATAACAAGTTGATTTATTTAACCTCTACTCAACCCGATATCTTTTATTCCGTACATATAGTCCCCTAATATTATAAATAACGTCACTGAGATTTAATAATGACCGAAGTGGTTGAATAGACACAAGCAATTCAATCTATTTGTAGCAACCGAAAGCCGAGTTTAGAGCTTACGTGATGTGGCTAAAAGACTTACTATGCGATTTCCATGTTGATGCAAACTTCCAAGAGAGTGCCATTTTGTTTGGGAGAAGCAATGTGATTGAGTGATCTCTATAATATATGCTTCAACTAAAGATCAAGTGGTATATATTTTCACCAATTTCATATCATAATTGAAAAACACAGAGAATTCTGCAAGCCAATAGACATGGAATATTGTTAATGTGCAGATGAGTATTATTGTTGGTCCTACAATATGCAGGTGCACCCCAACAATTCGGTAACCATGTTTATCATAACATCAAAGGCCTTGATCAACATTGATATTCTCACACTAATTTGTATACCTCAATTGGTTTGACACATTTCCCAAATTACAACGAATTCATCATGAAAAACACACAAAATTATGACCTAAATTTGAATATACTCTTCTCTACTAGATAGATTTCGAGTTTGTTTCTAATAATCTTTTGTTGCAGATGACCTAAAGAACTTCAAAGGTGGCTCTAATAAAAACGTGCAGGTTCAGGTGCAAATGCAGAAGTGGAATCTTTTGGCTAGATGTAACCAGTCTCAAACACAACCAATGCCTTGCGGGTGTAATCATTACAGCGGCAGCAGCAACTACTTCTCAGTCCTTTCAAGAACAACAGGAGCGAGCAGCAGCCAATCCCCTGCACAAAAACATTACAAACTTTCCGAGTACTGGCTCATCTGGTAACTTCAGTATTTCCTCATACCCAAATCAATAGCTTCAAAGCCAGCACCTTCAGGTTGTTGGCTTTAAAATATCGGATTTACCTCATTTGGCAGATGATTTTGTACATACATTGCATAATGGCTATATTTACACTGATCTTGACGACAACGTGAGTTTCAGCTGGAAGGTTTGACTAACTCTATAAAATGTTGTGCTATGTATAGGCCACTCCAGTCTTCCTTGGAGGTTGTCAAATGACAATGACTTTCAACTCTTATGCAATCTCTTGAGATTGATGCAAATTAGTAGCAAACAAACTGTTCTGCAACTATGAGAATAATATAGCAATATTGCCTCATGTATAAGTTACATTCATTCAAATCAAATCTCTAATAGTTAGTTTTTCAAATGAACGACGGCAGAGCAGATCACACTCTACCTAAAGGATGCAACTTCATTCTTGAATTGAATCAATAGATCATCGACACTCATGAGTTTTGAATCATTGCTGTCCCTGATTCGAACAGCCACCTACATATTTCCAAGTCCAGCAAAAGGGACATTTAGCTCAATTCTCAAATAAAATAAAATCAAAATTTTTTCAGGTTTGCATTCATCAATGGGTCGTTTTCATAAGCAATCCATGAAAAGTTGTAGCTATAAACAGCAGAAGAAAACCATGTCAAAGTAAATGCAGATAAAACATTTTACCTGTCCAGTTCCAACTTCTTTCTCCCCAACAACTAATATGTAGTTGAACTGCGCAATTTGGGCTTCCCGCACCTACCAAACACCCGAGAGAGTCTTAGTAATAGAATAAAAAAATTTGAACCCAAGAATACTGGAGACTAGTGGACAATATCTACAACGAGAGAACGGGTCATGACATTCATATATTTGATACCAAGAACCGTTACTTTTGTCTAAAAAAGTAATTGTCACTGAGAGAAGTGTAACTGAGACTAGGCATACCTTCTTATTGATTGTTCTGTCAGTCATGTCTATATCGACTTCAAATCCAGCATTATCTATAATTTTCCGTACCTACATTTAAAAATATTCACTTCACGAACACAAGGTAAGAACAAAACCGATCCTAAATGGCCAGCCAACATACTCAGTTCAGCTATAACAATAATCTCAGAGAGAATTGATAACACTGATGCATGATTGAAGGAAGTGGAAATGTAGTACGAAATCATAAAAACCCCACCTCCAGTGCATATGATTGGGACTTTTCAGAGACCGGACAAACAACTGCCTGGCGTGGACTGAGCCAAAAAGGCCATTTTCCTTTGTAGTGCTCCAGAAGAATGGCAAACATGCGTTCTACAGACCCAAGAATAGCTCTGTGAATCATAACGGGCCTTTCGCTCTTGGTTTCATCTTCAGCTGAGAATGTCAAGTTGAAGCGTGCAGGGAGCTGAAAGTCAAGCTGAAGCATACCGAAGAAAAACAATCAAATATCTGATGATGCAGGATTGGTTGAAAAATAACATTATTTGAACTTTTCAAGGGCATTCCAGAAGGATAATCCATGTGAGGACATAACTGAACATGACTAAAGAAAGCAATAAGAACAATCTATATATTAAAAACAACCTGCAGCGTTGCACACTGAAATTTTCTTCTCATTGTATCAGAAACACTGATGTCAATCTTTGGACCATAAAATGCGCCATCACCCTCATTTATCTAATTAGAGATAATGAATTAGTTCTAAGAAAAAAAACCAGTTGCATAAAAATTTAAATACATGTACAATCGTAGTAGAGAACTTAGTAACTTACTTTCCAAGGTTTCCCAAATTCATTCAGTGCATCTGTAAGTGCATTTTCAGCATTCCCCCATGTCTCTAAATCCCCAAGATATTTCTCTGGACGCTGGATGAGATGAACAAGAATTGATCAACTCAAAGTGAAAACTGTAACGCTTAATTTAAATCATCATATCAACAAAGTTATGTTGCAAATTCTCTGACTAATAGATATCCAATAGTTTTCCCACATTTGTGGTCTGAATATAAATAGGGTAAGTTAATGCAATTGCTTGAGACTTCGAAAAAAAAATAGCACAGAGAATTAGGCATGCAAGCAGTACATAAACATATGGTTAGCGGAATACACTCCGCTATGATATGACAAAAACAAACAATAAGTGGAGTTTCAATTGCATACCGTAGATAACTCCAAATCAAATGTGAAACCAAATATTTCATAAACATAACTGATGAACTCTAGCACGCCCTTAACTTCCTCTTTGACCTACGGAATTTTTAAAATAATCGAGTATCAAGGAGAATCAGAAACCGAGTGATTTATGCAAAAAACACTCGTTACCTGCGACTCCCGGCAAAATATGTGGGCATCATCCTGAAACATTATGTAAGAATCAGATGCATCTTTGACTCAAGTAGCAGGGGGTGTGGGGCTAAGGATGCATAAAAATGAGTAAAGCTTCCATGTGCACAGTAAACGTGGAATAAATTAAAAACCATTGCAGCAATCAATTCCACCAAATATAGTTGAGCAAAAAGACGTGGACAAGAAGAAGCTCTGGACCAAAACTTTGCTTAAAAATAATGAGAGCTTCAGGAGATCCAGTCACCCACAAATTTAAGATATATATTTAAATACCTGTTGAAATCTCCTGACACGTGTTAGGCCAGTCAGTGCTCCACTTGCTTCATTACGATGCAATGCCCCAAAATCAGCCAATCGAAGGGGAAGCTCTGTAGGGATATAGAAATTAGCAAACTTGGCTATTGCCCAAAAACTACAGGTACATCATAACATGCTGCATTTTAATCTAAAAAAATCTGTTAATTATTTCACATTTATGCTGAAGTGACCGCTATAAATGCATATATGAATGAAACAAATATTTACCGCATCACAACATAGATATGGAATCAAAATCTAAAAAGTGAAACGACCGAAGGCCCAAAGCTAACCTCTATAAGAGCGAACTTTATGATCAAATATCAAACAATGGCCAGGGCAATTCATAGGCTTCAGCCCAAATTCTTGTTTTTCCACCTGCCAAAAACATTGGAAGTTGAGTCATTTGTATGAAAATCCAAGCCCCGTATTTCCTACAAATACACAATCATATAACAGCATCAATAACATAACATAGTACAATAAGATGAGTAAGTAACCTCGAAGACAAACATATTCTCCTTGTAGTTTGCAGCATGACCGGATGTCTCCCATAATTTCATATTGTACATATTTGGGGTCCGAACCTGCACAAATATTCTTATCCAGGTGTCATACCATCCTCTGCTCATTCTTATCCAAATTGAAATAAAGAGACATTTACCATCTTGTACCCCCTCTTCCGGTATTCTGTTTTCATAAAATTCACCAGCTTCTCATATATTTTTTCACCATGAGGTAGGAATACACAACTTCCAGGGCTACATCATTAGCAAAAAAATCCACTTAAAGTCAGGGACAATACTGACACATATTATACAAGATAAGCCCCCAGCACTACACCTTAAAGGATGAAAAAAGAAAAGCTCTTGCTTTTTGCCAAGTTCTCTATGGTCATATTTCTTAGCTTCCTCTAGCAAGGCTAAGTATTCCTGCAGAAAAAACATTAGTAATTCTTGGAAAGTTTAAAACTACAAGTACTTTTACTTACAGCAATCCACATACACTAGTGTAATATAGAAGACAATAAAGTACAAATGAAGCATATAGTTACCTTCAATCGTTTTTGATCTGGATAAGATATTCCATAGACCCTTTGAAGGCTCTCACGGTCTTTGTTGCCACGCCAATATGCAGATGAAGCCTTTCACAAAATAAAAAATAATTGTGTTGGTTCAAAATGAAAGTACATACATTCTACCTGACAGCAGCCTCACCTTCAAACAAGCTAATGCTTTCACAAACGATGTATTAGGAATATGTGGCCCACGACAGAGGTCAACCAAAGGACCACATCTATAGACTGTGATTGTTTTATCCTCAGGTAAATCTTTGATAATTTCAACCTACACAGAAAACAGAAAATGGCACAAGGAAAAAATTTATAAATTTAAAAATATAAAAATATAACAGAACATTGAGACAAAGAACAATGAAAGGTTTAACCTTGAATTGATTTTCGGAAAACAAATGAAGAGCCGCTTCCCTTGTCACTTCAATGCGTTCAAATGGTTGCCTTTCCTATACAGAAATTACAAAATATAACCGCAAAACGTAGAGAAAAAATAAAATTCAAGAAATTCAAAATGATAAATGATAAATTTAATATAAAAATCTCAAATTTAGATTCATATAATGCAAAAAATGGGTAATAGTCTTACATCAACTGCACTCTTGACGGCAGCTTCTATCTGCTTGAAGTGATCCTCATTCAGGCCCAGGTCACCATAAAATGCATCATAATAAAAACCCTGGAAATTATCCAGGAAAGTTCGGGATTAGAGAAAGATGTCCATAGCAGTTTGATGCTTTAATAAGAAAATTAAATCCGTATCTGTAGAATATAAGAATATGTTAGAAGATCACTATATCGAGCTTTACATTATCAACGTAGTATAAAATTTAAACAAATCAAATACAGAGCTCAGGTGCTCAAAACTTACCTCGCCTCTAGTAGTGCATGGACCGATACATAACTTGCATCCATATGTCTTCTCCAATGCCTGTGAAATGCGCAAGCCAAATAAACAGTAAATTACCAATCAAAATAATAAGATAATCAGTGTTCGGAAATTTTTCACCTCACCGAGAATGTGGGAACTCGAATGCCAGAACGTATCACGTCCTTCATCACTGTCAAATGTAAACAGCTCAAGGTCGCAGTCACCTTCCAAAGGTCTGCTCATATCCCATAAAACTCCATTCACCTTCGAAATCAGAGCATTTGCCGCTAAACTCTTCGAGATATCCCTTGCAATATCATATGGCGTTGTGTTCCATTTCATACCTTCTTTCACTTTCCGGTCAGGCAATGTGATCCTATCATCACAAAAAAGTGATCTCAATAAATGAAACAGTAAATTAACGAATTTAAACAGCAATTATTACCTAATCGGATCAGAAGAATCCGCATGCTTAAGCTGTAGCTGCTTCTGGATTGATTCAAAAATAGCAATACGTTTGGGGATGACAGATTGAAGATACGCCTCATCTTTGGAGAAGGCCATCGGTGCAGAGTTGTCGGATATCCAAGACTTACTTACGGGGGCTAAGTCACCCGAAAAGCGCCGGAAGATAGCAGATAGCGGCGGAGTACGGCGCAAGGAAAAAACCCTAATTTGCATAAAAGGTTGCCCAGGCAAAGCCCACGATTCGAAATGTTTTACATATTTTATATTTAATTTATTATTAATTCAATACAATATAATTCGAATTATAAATTATTCCAGGTTAAAAATTTCAATCCAAAATGATTCATTTGACTCAAACTAAAAAAATTATATATCTATTATCATTATCAATTAATATATATTAATTAATTTTTTTTTGTAAATTACCAATGCAAATACATAAACTATAATGACAAATATTGATAATTTATAAGATTAAGTTTAATATTTTTGGTATGCACAATTTAGTTACTTTCTATTAGTATATCGTATTTGTGGTTTTATAATTATATATTATTATAATAAAATTAAAAGTATAACTTAATATGTTTTTGTATTTTTTAAATATAATATAATAATAAAGTTGATTATTTATCACAATCATAATTAAGAAAATATATAATATGTAATTTCTCTAATAAAAATATTTTTTATTTTTTTATCAAATATTATTTTTTAAAAAATAATAAATGTTAATTTATTTTTCATTGTAATACTTTCACTTTATTGTATAATATTTTTTATCAATTATTATTTCTAAAAAATATTAAATATTAATATATTTTTTATTGTAATAAATAAAAACTATAATGATTTATATTATAGTGAAAATGCAATGTCCCACACTTCAAGAATTACAAGAACACACTTTAAGATTTTCTGTTAAGGTAGAAATTGATTTTACGTTAGCAATATTGAATTCAAAGTCCATAAATTATGCAAATTATACATTTGTAGTTTAAATAATTATACAAATATAATCCTTGAAGTTCGAGAATGGACATAAGACTATAAAACATTTTGATGCTTCATGTGTATTTCAAACTATCTTTACATTATATAAAAAATATAGAAGATATTTTAATACATGAATTATCAACAAACCATCATCATATCATTTTCTTAATTTGGATATAGAAACACTAATATGTTATTCGCGTCTCTCAATTCAAATTAATGTATTGTATGTTGTCTATCGCAATTTATCGTTAAAAATGATTTCTATATCAAAAACTTACTCTATTAAAAATATATATTTCATAACAATCAAAAATATTTTGGTTTCTTATGCACAATTTGTGAACTTTAATAATCAATTTACATATTTTTTCGAACTCCATCGGTTTTATCTGAAGTCCTCATCATGTCACAATGAAGTGAGAGTTTCTTGTTGGGCACATGAGATAGGGTAGACCAGAGGAAACCCATGACATATTTTACCAATGATTTCATATTCGTATACCATTTGGTATGTCAAATTTCGATCAATACCGATATTTTTTTTCATATCGTCTAGTATCGGGTGTTAAGGTCGATTTCCGGGTATTTTCTGGTCAGACTATCAAAAACTAATTAAATATTATTTTTTAAAAAAATAAAATAAAATAAAATTGGGTAACGTCCCATATACTGGTTGATGAGAACATTAGGACCGGGTACCTTGTGGTGGGTAAGACCCAGCAACCGTTGGGCCAACTCAAATAGTGAAAACGAATTCCTACAACCAATTTACACACTTAAGGATGAGCGGCCCGATGCTCAACGATAGGACCGAAGCTAACCTTAACGAAATAATGCGTTTTCTGCCAGCTGGCTCTTGGGTTCGGTCCGAGCGGTTACAGAACGGTTACAACTCACGTTTGCCACGCTTCGGGCCCTCCCACGTTTACCACGCTTCGGGCCCGATCACGCAAACCATGCCTCGGTCCCAACCTCGTTTTACATCCCGCGATAACAACCTCTAACAAACCTGTCAGAGGCGGTTACAGAGCGTGATTTACACACGCTATGAACTCTATAAATACAGGGCAAGACGACGGAAATAGCAGGACCCTTTGGACGCCGAAGAACAGGCCATTACCCTGCCGGAATTCTTACCGCTTTCTTTTCCTTGTCATTTTCTTTAGCCTCTGCGTATTAACTATGAATTATTCGATTAGTGAACAGGCTAAGAGCATAATCTGCTCTTAGTCAAGTGGTTTTCACCCCAATTCTCGGGGTTTCTACTACACATCGCTGTGCACTTATTTATTTCCAGCTTTTAATCGTCTTCCACATCTAAAACAAATCAGAACCGAGTTCGTTTGTTGAACGAACCGGACGACTGTTGGTACCCCCTAAAAAGGGACCATAACAGTTTGGCGCCATCCGTGGGGACGATTCTCTTATCCCATTTGAGTTTTCTACCAGGGATAGGATAATCAAAGGCATGGCGACTGGAACTCCGACAAATAATAGTGACGTGCTTCCCGGCAGTCTTCCAGCACCAACATTCACTTTACAGGATCTGGAAGCTGTCGTCAGGAAGGTGGTACTGGAAATTACGTCGGAGAAAAGTGGAACAGAACCACCGGCTGTATCAAGCCCTGTTCCCAAAAGCAGAGGATACGAGAGTGATCCTGACGAGCACAGTACTGATGAAGAAGAAATCATCAGGCGTGGAGTGACAATGGGGAGGCCGAGATATCGGTCTACACCTCCTCCCCCAGTCAGAGCTCTAACTCCCGCTTCTGGAAATGACCAGGAGCAGATGCAGCGACGAATCGATAAGCTCACCAGGGAGTTGGAGAGCATGCGTGCACTGAGGGATTGCGAACCTAATTTGGGATGCAATCCTGGTTTATTTAACAGGGCCATGGAGGCCCCTATCAGAAGAAGTAAGGATGTTGATTGGTGGCATAATTTTCATGCGGTCCAGGCATCGTCTCATGAATCTGAAGGTGTATCAGCCGCCTTGGGAGATTTGATGCTCCCATTTTCTGAGGAGATCTGGGCAGCAGTTCCAGATCGGCATTATCGCAACCCCGAGGGGTTGCCGACATTTCGTGGGGATGGTGATCCGATTGCCGATTTCAAATTGCGCATGGGAACGGTTCGTGCCTCAGATTCATTAAAGTGCCGCATCTTCGCGGCAGGATTACAAGGCGATGCCCGAACGTGATTTAAAAATTTTCCGGCCCGATCCATACAGTCGTATGGTGGATTTATTTTGGCCTTCTCTGAGCAATTTGCTCCAAATGTAGGACCCCCCGAAGCAGGCAGGAACTATATCAGCTAAAGTATATCCCGGCAAAGATGAGCCTTCGGTCCTTCATGGAAAAATTCAATAGGACCGCCCGGGGCATCAAGCTCGAGCTCCGGAACAAAATCGATATTCTACAGCAGGTCCTAGGACCGTGCGGCCTTTCGGCCAGCTTGGTGAATTGCCCATCATCCACCTTGGGAAAACTTCTTCAGAAAATCAACAAGTATATTAAGGTGGATGAAGCGATGGGGCTTGGTTATCGGAAGCCTAGCGGGAATTCTGAGCCCGCAGGTGATCATAGGGTTTCCTACCCTAAGAAACAGTCGCGAGAAGTAGCGGCTGTAAGTGAAAAAGACGTCCCCCCGAAGCAGGAGGACAATCGGGTGTATTGCGAGCTTTATCATAATCGCGATCACCCGACCTTGAAGTGCCCGCTGTTGAAAGAGACAGTAGAGGCAATGAGTAAAGAAAAGCCCGACCGGAATGGTCAGAAGGGCAAGCGAGCGGAATCCCCCCGAANGGTAAAATCGATGCACATTCGCCATTTCCCGTCCGGTTTGGAAACCACCACTGGGTTTGCAACCCATTCAGTATAGTGGATTTCTCTGATAAATCCCGACCGTAGCAGCTTATTCACTTCAGCCCGGATGATCTCGATCTTCTCGGGAGAATAGCGTCTCCTTTTCTGCCTAACAGGCTTCGTTCCAGGCTCAGTATTGATTCGATGTTCACTATCAGATCGGTCAATCCCCGGAACATCATCCGGGGTCCAAGCAAATATATCCACGTGGCTTCTCAGCAGGTGGATCAGTTCTTTTTCAAAGTCAGGGGCTAGATGAGCCCCGATGCGAGTTGTCTTGGTTGAGTCATCCTCAACCAGATTAATCAATTTGAACCCTACGGGTTCCATTGCTTGCCTCGGTTGCGGCAGCTCTTCCAGCAGATCCACCTGGGCCCTCTTAATCGATGCCAACGTTCGGCACGAGCTCATGTAGCATTGTCTAGCTACTTTCTGATCCCCCTTAACAGAAATAACTCCATGAATGGAGGGGAACTTGAGCATCATGTGATAAGTAGGAGGGACCGCCTCAAACTTACTCAGGCCGGTCCGTCCGATAATAGCGTTGTAAGCCAAGTCGACTTCAACGATAATGAATTCCAAGTCCTCAGAACGGTCCTTGGATGGTTCTCCAAGGGTAACGGGAAACAACATCTTCCCGCACGGAATAACACTCTTTTGGTCGAACAACCAAAGAGTTATGTTGGCGATCGGGAGATCGTGAGCAGCAGCTCCCAACATTTCAGCGACCTCGTGCTTCATGAGATTGCACGAAGCCCCAGTATCCACTAAAATTCTGTGGACACGTCGATTTCTGATGATCCCAGTAATGGTGAGGGGATCGTCACATGGATCCATGATCACTTCCCGATCAGCCGGGGTGAAAGTAATGTCCTTTCTGAAGAAGGATGACCGTTCCATGGGATCATACTTTACCAGCGCCACAGATTCGGAGCTCTCAGCAGAGTCTCCGCGCACAGTTCTCTTTCGGTCCCGGACCGGTTCATTTATTCTTAATCCACCGGAGATAACATAAATATCTCCGGCCACTTCTCTGGGTGGCGCCTCATTTCGAGGAGGTTGGGCACCAGTTTCAGCAGGTGGGGGAGCAGCCTGCTCGTGTCTCCCACCCTCATTCTGCGGGGCTCTGCCGCCACGGCCCCGCCATCTTCTTCTTCGGCTCTGACCACGGTTCTCACGACCGTGTTGGCCTCTTTCTTGCTCTGGCGGAGGAGACACTCTGTCCTCCGTCCGATCGTTGTAGTTTCGGGGTTGTCCCCGATTATCTCTTACCCACGGCCTGTGACGATCGTCACCTTGATGGCCCCTTCGGGGGGATTCCGCTCACTTGCCCTTCTGACCATTCCGGTCGGGCTTCTCTTTACTCATTGCCTCTACTGTCTCTTTCAACAGCGGACACTTCAAGGTCGGGTGATCGCTATTATGATGAAGCTCGCAATACACCCGATTGTCCTCCTGCTTCGGGGGGACGTCTTTTTCACTCACAGCCGCTACTTCTCGTGACTGTTTCTTAGGGTAGGAAACCCTATGATCACCTGTGGGCTCAGAATTCCCGCTAGGCTTCCGATAACCAAGCCCCAGCGCTTCATCTACCGTAATATACTTGTTGATTTTCTGAAGAAGTTTTCCCAAGGCAGATGGTGGGCTCTTCACAAAACTGGCCGAAAAGCCGCACGGTCCTAAGACCTGCTGTAGAATATCGATTTTATCCCGGAGCTCGAGTTTGATGCCCCGGGCGGTCCTGTTGAATTTCTCCATAAAGGACCAAAGACTCATTTTCGCCGGGATATATTTTAGCTTATATAGTTCCTGCCTGCTTCGAGGCGGTCCTACATTTGGAGCGAATTGCTCTGAGAAAGCCAAAATAAACCTGCCATACGACAGTATGGATCGGGCCGGCAGATTTTTGGACCATGTTCGGGCATCGCCTTGTAATCCTGCCGCGAAAATGCGGCACTTTAATGAATCAGAGGCCCGAACCGTTCCCATACATAACTCGAAATCAACGACATGATCGATCAGATCACCATCGCCACGAAATGTCGACAACCCCTCGGAGTTGCGATAATGCCGATCTGGGACTGATGCCCAGATTTCCTCAGAAAAGGGGAGCATCAAATCTCCCAAGGCGGCTGATACGCCTTCAGATTGCTGGGATGACGTTTGAACTGCATGTAAATTATGCCACCAATCGTCATCCTTACTTCGCCTGATAGGAGCCTCCATGGCCCTGTTAAATAAACCAGGATTGCGTCCCAGATTCGGTTCGCAATCCATCAATGCACGCATGTTCTCCAACTCCCTGGTGAGCTCATCTATTCGTCGCTGCATCTGCTCCTGGTCATTTCCAGGGGCGGAAGTTAGAGCTCTGGCCGGAGGGGGAGGAGTAGATCGATATCTAGGCCTCCTCGTTGTGACGCCACGCCTGATGATTTCCTATTCATCAGTGTTGCGTTCGTCTGGATCACTCTCATATCCTCTGTTTTTAGGAACAGGGCTTGAAACAGCCGGTGGTTCTGTTCCACTTCTCTCCGACGTAATTTCCAGTACCACCTTCCTGACGACAGCTTCCAGATCCTGTAAAGTGAATGTTGGTGATGGGAGACTGTCTGGAAGCACGTCACTATTATTTGTCGGAGTTCCAGTCACCATGCCTTTAATTATCCTATCCCTGGTAGAAAACTCAAATGGGATTAGAGAATCGTCCCCACGGACGGCGCCAAACTTTTATGGTCCCTTTTTAGGGAGTACCAACAGTCGTCCGGTTCGTTCAACAAACGAACTCGATTCTGATTTGTTTTAGATGTGGAAGACGATCAAAAGCTGGAAATAAATAAATGCACAGCGATGTATAGTGGAAACCCCAGGAATTGGGGTGAAAACCACTCGACTAAGAGTAGGTTATGCTCTTAGCCTGTTCACTACTAAAATAACTCATAGTCAATACAAAAGAGGCTAATGAAAATGATAAGGTAAAGAAAGCGGTAAGAATTCCGGCAGGGTAACGGCCTGTTCTTCCGCGTCCAAAGGGTCCTGCTATTTCCGTCGTCTTGCCCTATATTTATAGAGTTCGTAGCGTGTGTAAATCACGCTCCATAACTGCCTCTGACAAGTTTGTTAGAGGTTGTTATCGCGGGATGTAAAACGAGGTTGAGACCGAGGCGTGGTCTGCGTGATCGGGCCCGAAGCGTGGTAAACGTAGGAAGACCCGAAGCGTGGTAAACGTGAGTTGTAACCGTTCTGTAACCGCTCGGACCGAACCTAGGTGCCAGCTGGCAGAAAACGCTTTATTTCTTTAAGGTTAGCTTCGGTCCTCTAGTTGAACATCGGGCCGCTATTCCTTAGAGGTGTAAATGGGCTGTAGGAATTCATTTTCGCTATTTGAATTGACCCAACCGTTGATGGGCCTTACCCATCACAAGGTACCCGGTCCTAGAGTTCTCATCAGGTACCGTGATTAAAACAGCGGTGAGGTGCGGTAAGATGTTGATATCGTGATTTTTTTAATGCGCACAAAACATAAGGTTAATTGCGATGTGATAATCGTTAAAAAATCACGATATCATCACAGCTGTTAAAACCAGCTGTGGCCTCATCGTGATTTTGGAAAAGACTCATTTACACTTACTTCTATTAATTATAATATAATTATATTTATTATTTTATATATATAAGGGTATATTAAGCATATTTTAATACATGAATTATGAACAAAACATCAGCATATCATTTTCTTAATTTGGTTATAGAAACACTAATATGTTATTCGTGTCTCTCAATTCAAATTAATGTATTGTATGTTGTTTATCGCAATTTATCGTTTAAAATGATTTCTATGTCAAAAACTTACTCGATTAAAAATATATATTTCATAACAATAAAAAATATTTTGATTTCTTATGCACAATTTGTGAACTTTAATAATCAATTTACATATTTTTTCGAATTCCATCGGTTTATCTGAAGTCCTCATCAATTCACAATGAAGTGAGAGTTTCTTGTTGGGCACATGACATAGGGTAGACCAGAGGAAACCCATGACATATTTTACCAATGATTTCATATTCGTATACTATTTGGTATGTCAAATTTCGATCAGTATCGATATTTTTTTTCCTATCGTCCAGTATCGGGTGTTAAGGTCGATTTCTGGGTATTTTCTGGTCAGACCATCAAAAACTAATTAAATATTATTTTTTTAAAAAAATAAAATAAAATAAAATTTGGTACCGTCCGATCATACCGACTCATAACAGTCCGGAGCGATACATGATTCCAGACTGGTATGAAACATTGCATTTTACCGGCGAACTTCTATTTGTGACAATGCTGATATTTTTGTAACATACTTCAGTATCAAAATATATCTATAAAAGAACTTCTATTATCTTTATTGGAATATGCTTTAGTACTTGTTGTGGTCTGAGAATTGGGGGTGTCAACAGTCGTCCGATTCGTTGCAAGACGAACTCGGTTTTGATTTATTTTGTATGGGGGAAACGATTTAGAATCGAATGAAAAGGACAAAGCAATTTTAGAGTGGAAAACCTCTGAAAAAATAGAAAAAAACCACTTGACTAAGAGCTGAAAATGCTCTTAGTCGATCCAATAATCAAACTATTCATTTTGTGGGTTTAGGTTAACCCTCACCCAAGCCCAACAAGTTACTAAAGGAGTTAATCAATTGGGCCCAAGCATAAAAGCCCAATTGATAAACAATCGAACAGTTTCAACATCAGAAAGAATAAAAGGATCATTCTGCTCCAGAGAAGCAGAGACGGCGAAACACTGATGCAAGAAATCAGCAAGGGACTTATCTTGAAGAACAGACTATTCGGAGATCAGCAATCAAAGCCTGGAGCGTCGGTCGTGCAGACTTTGTGCGTTGAGTTGTAGCCCCAATCTGTTGTTCGTGTTTGTTGAGTCCATCAAGGATCGGGGTAATCCGGTCGAACGTTCTTGTATCTGTAAAACACAGCTGTGATAGTGAATTGAGGGCCATAGTACCCTCCGTGGTTTTTCTCCGGGTTTACTCCGGTTTCCACGTAAAAGGGTTCTTGGTGATAATCGAAGAAAAGTCACTTATCTATATTGAAGCAGGTCGGATTGATCATCCAGGCTCTCCTTCGCAACAAAGTGGTGGCCCATGCAGGTCGGATTTATCATCTCAAGAACCTGCGAGATATTGAAGATAAAGATATCAAGAAAAAGATACATAATCTTGAAATGGCTTTGGAATCATACTCGATGATAAGATTGACTTCCTCAAACTACCCAGAATGGAGAGGAAGGATGGAAGACCTCCTCTACTGCAGAATGATGTTTGAATCAGTCGAATATGGATCAGAAAGGCCATCAGAGTATACTGAGGCTAAATGGAAAACTATGCATAGACAAGCTGTAGGGTTCATAAGACAATGGGTAGACTCAAACTATTATCATCATGTCTTTGAAGAAACGGATGCCAATAAGGTTTGGGAAAAATTGTCAAGGATCTTTGAACCAAAAACTACTCAAAACCAAGGTTCACTCCTTCACAGGCTTCTTGGCATGAAATACAAGGAAGGAAACAATATGGCAGAATATATAGGGAAGTGGATGGAAGTCACTAACCTATTAACCAAGGCCGGGCTGGTGCTTGAGGAAAAGCTAAGTTGTCTGTTGCTGCTGTACTCCTTGCCAGAATCTTGGAGCCCATTGGTGATGATGCTGCATAATGCAAACCCTAAAGAAGGACAGAAATTAGAAGTAATAAAAATCATCTTATTAATGAGGAAATGAGGCGAAAGGATTTGAAGGGACCAGAACCTGGAAAAGAAACCATTGCCGTAATGGCTGATAACCGGGGCAGACAGAAACAGAGGAACAATCAGCATTCAAGAGGAAAATCAAGAGAGAAATCTCAAGAAAGAAACAACAACTCTAAGAAAGAGACCATGGCATGTTTTCACTGCAAAAAGATTGGCCATCTGAAAAAGGATTGCAGGTATTGGTTGAAGCTAAACAAATCTGAGAACTCTAGTGAAAACACTACTGCCACAACCCATGAAGAAGTGCTAGTGGTCTTGGCTACTGAAGATACAAAGTACCATGAGAAAGATGGAAACGAGTGGATAGTGGACTCTGCAGCCTCCTATCATGCCACTCCCAGAAGAGATTTATTCAATGCTTACACCACTGGACAATTTGGGAAGGTAAAGATGGGGGATGATAACGTGGCCGACATAATCGGACTGGGAGATATCTCAGTTACTACCAGTACAGGAGCAGAACTCATTCTGAGGCAAGTCAGACACATACCAAGCTAAGGTTCAACCTACTGTCATCAAATGTATTTGACAAAGAAGGTTTTGTGAGCATTCTAGGAAATGGCTCCTGGAAACTAGTCAAAGGATCCTTAGTAATTGCTAAGGGGACACTTGAGAACACCCTATATAGGACAACTCTGAAAAATATAACTAGTACGATTAATGCACTTACCCCTAGCAACGACCTAAACCTGTGGCATCGCAGGCTAAGCCATCTATCTGAGGATAGTCTATTGCATCTTGTAAGGCGTGGACTCATCAGCTGCAAGTCAAAGAATCTCTCAGACATCTGCAGCACCTGTTTGGCTGGAAAGCAACATAGAGTCAGTTTCAAAACTGCCCTTAAAACAAAGACAAAACCACTGGAGTTAGTCTTCTCAGATGTGTGCACAATTGATGTTAAATCACAGGGAGGAAAAAATCATTTTGTAACATTCATTGACGATTGTACCAAGAAAGCATGGATTTATTCAATGAAGAGCAAAGATGAAGTTTTGCAGTATTTTAAGGACTGGCACATTAAAGTGGAAAGAGAGTTAGGAATAAAACTCAAATGTCTAAGGACAGACAATCGGGGAGAATACATCTCAAAAGAGTTTCAAGTATACTGTCACAACCTAGGAATAAGACATGAGAAAACAGTCCCGAGAACCCCTCAACACAATGGCACAGCTGAACGACTCAATAGGAATCTATTGGATAAAGTTAGATGCATGTTAAAGGATGCCAAACTACCTAAGAATCTCTGGGCAAAAGCCCTAAATACAGCCTGCTATATTAGGAATAGATCACCTATTGCATCTCTCAACTTCCTTAGTCCCGAAGAAAAGTGGTCAGGTAAAAGACCTAGCTATCAACACCTAAAGGTTTTTGGATGTAAAGTTATGATTCATATACCCAAAGAACTAAGGAAGAAGTTGGATGATCACTCGGAAGAATGCATCTTTTTAGGATATGGTGATGAAGAATTTGGCTACAGATGTTGGAATCCTAGAACAGGGAAGATTCTGAGAACTAGAGATGCTGTATTTGATGAAGGGAAGTCTATACAGGACATCGAATTAACAAGGGAAGGAGGGAAAACAGAAACTGTCATGGATGTCCCCTTAATAAAACAAACAGGGAGTGTTACTTACCTTTTCAATTCCCCTCAAGATAATTCACCTTCTAACCGGTCTTCTTTTCCGCAGGTTGATGAGGAAGCATATGAGGATCAACCACAACCTGCAGAAATTAATAATATTCCATCAGCAGCCTCAAATTTAGATATCCCTCAAATCAAAAGATCGACTAGAGTAAGAATTCCCTCTTCAAAATACTCACCTGACGAATATTCTCTTCTGACTGAAACAGGGGAACCTGAGACTTATGAAGAGGCAATCAACCATAAAGACAGCAAAAAATGGAGGGAAGCTATGGAAGAAGAAATGAAATCACTAGAGAAAAATGATACTTACACTCTGACAAATCTGCCAGTAGGGAGAAAGGCCCTAGAAAATCGATGGATCTTCAAAAGGAAATTAAATGAAGATGGTTCAGTAAGATACAAAGTAAGGTTGGTGGTGAAAGGGTATAGGCAAAAGGAAGGAATTGATTTTGATGAGATTTTCTCACCAGTGGTAAAAATGACCTCGATCAGGTTAATACTAGCCCTAGCAGCACACTATGACCTGGAGATAGATCAACTGGATGTTAAAACAGCCTTTTTACATGGAGAACTGGAAGAAGACATTTACATGAGACAACCGTATGGTTTTGAGTCACAAAAGGTGAAGAATCAAGTATGAAAACTCCAAAGGAGCCTATATGGATTAAAACAGGCTCCCAGGATGTGGTACAAGAAATTTGACAGTTTCATGCTGGAAAAAGGTTTCAAAAGATCAGTAAATGATCCATGCGTTTACCACAGAAGAAAAACAGAAAAGGATTTTGTGATCCTACTCTTATATGATGATGACATGCTGCTAGTAAGCCCTAGTAAACATGAAATCGGAAGACTCAAAACAGAATTGGCATCTATGTTTGAAATGAAAGACTTAGGGCCAGTTAAAAGGATCCTAGGAATGGAAATTACTAGGGACAGACATAAAAGAAGTTTGTCTATCTCTCAGGCAAGATATTTGGAATCAATTCTAACCAAATTCAACATGACAGATGCAAAAGCAGTGAGCACCCCCCTCACTGCTCAGTTCCAACTAACAAAAGATCGGTCACCCAGAGATGAATTGGAATGCAAAGAAATGCTAGAAATACCTTTTGCATCCGCAGTGGGAAGCCTCATGTACCTTGCAGTCTGTACCAGACCAGATATCAGCCATTCAGTCTCCCTGGTAAGCAGGTTCCTCTCCTGTCCAGGAAAATATCACTGGGAAGCCGTCAAGTGGATCTTCCGGTACCTAAATGGAACAAGGAAATTAGGCCTTAAATTTGAATATCAAAAGGAACCAAAGTTAAAGGTATATATTGATTCAGACATGGGCGGCGACTGGGACACTAGAAGGTCAACCACTGGTTACCTATCACTTATTGCAGGAGGGGCTATCTCCTGGCAGTCAAGACTACAGAAGTGCGTTGCACTATCTACGACGGAGGCAGAGTACCTGGCGCTTACAGAAGCAGCTAAAGAAGCCATATGGCTCATAACACTACTGCTGGAATTGGACCTCGGCTTCTCCAATGTCACACTATACAGCGACAGCCAAAGCGCTATAGAGTTGAGTAAGAACTCAGCGTACCATGCAAGAACCAAACACATAGATGTTAGGGTTCACTGGATAAGGGAAGTTGTAAGTACCAAAGAGGTTAAAATACAGAAGATCGGCACTAACCTGAACCCAGCCGACGCTCTGACCAAGGTGGTGACAACATCGAAGTTTGAGTTCTGCTCCAGGTGCGCAGGACTCCTCCAGATCTAAAACGAGAGCTTGAAACGGCGCCTTTAGTCGCATGTTGGAGGAGGGGAATTTGTGGGTTTAGGTTAACCCTCACCCAAGCCCAACAAGTTACTAAAGGAGTTAATCAATTGGGCCCAAGCATGAAAGCCCAATTGATAAACAATCGAACAGTTTCAGAGACGGCGAAACACTGATGTAAGAAATCAACAAGGGACTTATCTTGAAGAACAAACTATTCGGAGATCAGCAATCAAAGCCTGGAGCGTCGGTCGTGCAGACTTTGTGCGTTGAGTTGTAGCCCCAATCTGTTGTTCGTGTTTGTTGAGTCCATCAAGGATCGGGGTAATCCGGTCGAACATTCTTGTATTTGTAAAACACAGCTGTGATAGTGAATTGAGGGTCATAGTACCCTCCGTGGTTTTTCTCCGGGTTTACTCCGGTTTCCACGTAAAAGGGCTCTTGGTGATAATCGAAGAAAAGTCACTTATCTATATTGAAGCAGGTCGGATCGATCATCCAGGCTCTCCTTCGCAACNATCATTCTGCTCCAGAGAAGCAGAGACGGCGAAACACTGATGCAAGAAATCAGCAAGGGACTTATCTTGAAGAACAGACTATTCGGAGATCAGCAATCAAAGCCTGGAGCGTCGGTCGTGCAGACTTTGTGCGTTGAGTTGTAGCCCCAATCTGTTGTTCGTGTTTGTTGAGTCCATCAAGGATCGGGGTAATCCGGTCGAACGTTCTTGTATCTGTAAAACACAGCTGTGATAGTGAATTGAGGGTCATAGTACCCTCCGTGGTTTTTCTCCGGGTTTACTCCGGTTTCCACGTAAAAGGGCTCTTGGTGATAATCGAAGAAAAGTCACTTATCTATATTGAAGCTGGTCGGATTGATCATCCAGGCTCTCCTTCGCAAAATATTACACATGCCATATTTATTCTTTGGATACAACAGATGAAGGGAAACAAGAGAAAAATCGAAGAAGAGAGTATTGTTTTCACTCCCAAGTGTCCCTTTTATAGACATTTCCTATTGTACGAACAGTAGGGTGTCGTTTTGTACTTGTTCCATGTGGCTAGGTCGGTTCGTGTCGGGTTGGACAACCGCCGGCCGTAGCTCTGGCCGGCTGTGCGGCGCCAGGCCTTTCGGCGCTGCTAGCCGGCTGTCTCCAGACCAGGGAAGGCTCGTACAACTCTGTCAGACATGCCTCTGACAAGATTTCAGAGATTAGTGTCGCATGTTAAGGAGTGCGGATGGCCCGAAGCGCAGTCTGTGTGTCCTGGACCAATCGATCCCGATGAGGGGGAGAACGCATGATTTCATTGATCGGTCCCGATCACTAAGATCGGGCCCGACTGTTCTCGCCAGCCCGTCCATTCGCGCGGGTTGGATCTGAGCCTTTAAGTTCGGCTTATGTCACTTGGGCTGGCCTAGCTAAGCTTGAGCCTAACCAGGTTCGGGGTACCGGGTTCCGAATGCCTCATTAGTACTCAATACTAGTGTTTTCATACCGGACGCTATACCGCCGGGTACGTCAAATTTCACTCGGTACCGGTATATTTTTTCGTACCGTCCGATACCGGGTATTAGGGTCAATTTCCGGGTTTTTTCGAGTCTGATTCTAAAAAACTAATTAAATATTAATTTTTTTAAATATAAAATAAAATAAATTTTGGTACTGGCCGATATACAGGTTGTACCGCTCATACCGATCCGAACTGATACGTAATTCCGGACCGGTATAAAAACATTGCTCAATACTTATACATGATTGTACATGCCCAAAAGCTAAATGTGGAAGTTAAAGGGGAGAATGGTTATTCCTAATTCAAAGGCAAATATTATTGTTTTTTAATATATAAAGAAGATATCCGTTTTATTTTAGTGGACTTATGTTAATGTATAACAACATTTGGATTGAATATGGATAATACATAATAAGGTGTGAATCTATAATACGTGAATATCTTAATTTCATCAAGAAATATAAGAGTATTTAAATACTCGGTATATTGTATTTATCATTCCTAATTGTTGTATTTTAAGAAGTCAATTAAATAAAACAATCTCTTGGATTCATTTTCATTTAGTATGACATAATGAATATGAGTATATTAATATATATATATCAATAAAAATGTTAAACATATTTATATTTATATTTTATTTTATTCCTTCCCAAATACTTATATAAAAAACCAATAAGTATTTCAATTCATAATTATATAATATTTTAACAATATATTATACTCAAAATCCTGAGGACTTGCCGTCTTAACTTGGAATAAATTCATACTTTATCATTATGGGAAGGTGATTTTCATCTTTTGTCTTGTACATATAATGATAGTTTATTTTGTCGATTATTGTTGTTTTGTATAGAACTTTTTAATATAATTTTCATTTTTAATTTAAAATATCAATATTTTTATAACTAATCTTAGTTATAATAATAATTATAATAAAGGCTAGTATAAAATAAAGACAACAAAATAGACTTCCCATCAAGGAGCCATACGACTTGGGTAACCGTTTGTGTACTAGTTTGTGAAGCTCCCAAGAAACTCCAACTTTCTAGGGTAAAAATGGGGTAAATTTGGTGCCTAACAGTGTCATACCGATGTCAGATGATTTTTAAGGGTAATTTTAAATTTAATACTATTTTGACACTAACAACTTTTAGAATTTGATATATAGCAGTGATTTGACATTTCAATAATTACTGTCGGTAATGATGACGACGAGTTCTGGTTGCCGTTAGAGTTTCTCACCGACGATGACCTTTTGATGGATTATAAAACTGAGCATTCTAGAGGAAGTTGCTAGAATGAAAATGATAGAGGAATTAGCCACGATCCAGTCTCATAAATTTCATCAACAACAACAAAAACTGCCGTCGATGAGGGTTAACTGTCCAGTTTCTCCGTTCCATCCATATAAATCGCAAAACGAAGCTCGCCTTGCTTATCTGCAACTTCAAACTGCTCATGTTTGTCTTCTTTTTCAACTTTCAATTTTTAATTAAGGGTTCATCTTCTCCATATCTTAATTTCTCTTTATCTTTACAGTTTCAGCGCCTGAAGCAACATCATAACCAGATGATGAGAAAAAGTTCTCCGACGAACACGACACCGGAGTTTCACTTCCAAAACAATGCTAGAACATCACCGTTCGTAAAGCTACCGGAATCTTGGCCTAGTTTACAACAATCCATCCCTCAACGCCGTGTGAACTCAAATCAATCCGTTAACGCAATGACAACTGTCTTTCTCTGTGAAAATGGTATGAAAAAAGAACGAAACAGAACATGTGTTATTCTCCCTAGCCATATTAGGTCCACCCGCTGAAACTCGCAGAAAACCATGTCATTAAATATGAATTAAATTAATTAATAATTTTATATATGTCAACATCACTGCAATATACATAACTTAAAAAGATGTTAGGGTTATATCGTTACGAAATTTAAAATCAATGTTAAAAAAGTGAAAAGTTTAGCCTGACACTGTTACTAAAAACAATTACTCGGTAAAAATGTACTCTAGCATTGTTAGAAGTCTTTTAAAAGTGAATTAAAAATAATAATCACTTTAGCACTGTCATATTATAAAGTAAAAATGTACTATAATATTGATTTTTATAGCTTTTTCATCTGATTAAAATATTTTTTCTTTAATCAAAAAGAAAAATATCAATCATCTCATTTCTTTTAAAAAAATTCATTTTGAATTGTATTAAATTTTAAAAATAATAAAATAAACAATAAAGAAAAACATTCAATTATATAAAGTAATTTATTATTTAATTATCTTGTATATATGGGAAATGTGTAACTAATTTATCCATTTAAAATGCTAAAACTGTAGTACAATTTATAACATTGAGTAAAAATTATTATCATATCATAACTCTATTCGGTAGGCGTTCCGAATATCAAACCATGAATGTATATTAATTACATGACTAAAAAAATATTTAATTGTTATTCTAAAAAATAGCAATTAATTGTTAATCTAAAAAATAAACAACAAATGCCAACTATTGAGTTTAGGCATAACATTATAATTTGGATTGATATTATGAATGTTAATTTGTGTTAGCTAATCAATCATCATTTTAATTTCAATTAATACACTATATTTTAATTGAAAATACACCAACAAATTTCTCCTTTTATAAAAACCAATCTAAATATTATATATATAATTTTAATTCATAAACAGTAATATAACTCTAGTATTTGTAAAATTTAAAAGTTGTAATGCTTTTTTATGGATGCTAGAAACTCAAAATGTATTTTATTAAAAAAATTAGATATATGATATTCTCTTTTATTAAATATAAATTGTTAGATGAAAAAGCTGTAAAAATCAGTGCTAGAAATGTAATTTAGAATATGTAAGTGTTATACTTATTATTATTTTTAATTAAGTAATAATTTAATTTTAAAAGACTTCTGACACTGTTATCATTCATAAAAAATCTCCAACTTTCGAAGCTCAAGCTCGGGAGAAAAGCGCTTCCGAAGCGACTTAATTTTTTTTAAAATTAAATTATTTTTAATTGATATATTCGTAATATTTAGAAAAAATTATCGAAATATCTTGAACATTATATCAACATTAATTATTGTCACTATTATTATTAGATATTATTTTGTTTTATTTATTTACACACTACTTAATTTTCGTCATATATCATTAATTCAAATATCACTATTTAACTTTTCTAACTGAATTTTTAATAGTAGTTTAAGCCAATGAACATCAGTGATATTTTTTATTTATGGTATAACATGAATTCTAATTTTATTTTCATCATCACACTAACGATACTATAAAAGCATTGATAACATTTATAATATAAACACAATAGATTAATAATATTTAACATTACCAACTTGAATAATAAAAATTTATTTTATTACAAACATATTAACCGTGAACATATTTATTTTTATCTTGATTGTGAACTTAATTGTGAAATTATACGTACGTAATTTTTATCAGTTGTTATTAGATTGTAAATATATTTGAATTTGAAATATGTGGTCTCTTGACTTGATTTTTCTAAGATTTATATATTATAATTTATTTTCATTATAAACGTTTCAAAAAACTAATTCATTTAAGTTTGTCGATTAGTCGTTTTCGCTTCGACGAATATGCTTTGCTACTCCTAAACACTAGTATATATATGATTTATTTTAAAATATATTTTTAAAAATAATAATTTATTTTATATTTTTACACTTGTAATCCAATTAAGTTTGATTTTTAAATTCATAATATGTTATAATTTAAATACATTTCAAATGAGTTCATTGATTTTATATATAAAATAATTTTAATAATGTAAGCGAGTTTCCGAGTTATCCGAAAACCCAGCCCAATGACTCATAAATATTGGTCTATTGCAGATATATCATACGGCGACTGTGTATTGCCAGGCTTGAAAGTATAAAGTATAAACCTTAAATTATAGATAATTATTGCATTATTTTTTCCCTTTGAAATTTGTTACAGCATTATTATTTTTGTATTATTGCTTGAATAATTTTTTGTTTTATATAGTTTGTGCCACGGCTGTATGTTGTTAACAGAAAATTCAAATTAATAAATAAAAATATAAAATAATGTTTAAATTTTCTTAAAATGATAAAAAATATGTATTTTTGCTTAAATTTTTTATTTAAACTAAATTTAATATCGAAACTCGAAAGTATAAAATATATCATTAAACATGTGAAAGTAATTAAGATCTTTAATATTTTTATTAAATTATGAATTAAGATAAATATTATATTAACTGCTTATCTTTTTAATAAATATAAATTTAAATTTAAATTCAAAATGGTACAGGGATAAATGTGGAAGTAGAAAGTTCAAAGTTGTACCATTTTGAGAGGGGGGTCATAAGTCGTAAGTCAGCGAGTTAGCTGTAGACATACCTGTCAAGAACCATTTTTATTGCAAATAAATTATCGATTCCCTTCACTAATTACAAGTCAAGGAATCTTCATTTTCTATTATTCACGCAATCTTTGAATTCTCTTAGTCTTCCTAGCTTTGATTACTTGCGGATTCCTAGTTCTAAACGTTGAATTTAGTTTACATGTATTTTTCCTGTCCTTTTGATTTCTAAGAATCGAAATAGCAGTTCAGAAACAAAAAGGTTCTGGGTTGAAAATGCTCAAGTGTAATCTGTAATGTAAAGGAAAGGGGTCTTTCTCTCTGTTGGGTTTTACTGTTTTTTTGTGCGTTTATTAATGAAAAGTCAACTAAAAGCGGTGGCTTTTTGCCTTTTTCCTTTCCTTTCTTAATGATTTGTGGTACCCATTTGTTATTCGTACTTGTTTTTAGGTTTACTTCCTCTAGGGGGGTGTCAATGGCAGAGTAATCTCAAAAGCCAAATATTTGGTTAGGGCTCTTGAATTAGGGGTCCCCGGTGTTGGTTTTTTTGAATTTACTAACCCGGATTCTTGTTCATAAATTTCGGGTTTCGGTTGGTGAAAACGGTTCATAATAATTTTCATCCAATTTCTTCAACACAGAAGACACCCTTTTCAGTGAATGCTCTAGTTCAAGAAGTTGGGTTTTTCCGCGTGTTATTATTGTCTTTGCTGCTCATAATTTCGAATATTGTTGAGATGCTCTTACTGTTCTAAAGAATGATCAAACTTTGTGAATAAAAAGGGAACATAACCAATTCTTTTGTTAGTATCTAGACAAATGAACTTTGGAGATATCGCTAGCAAAAAAACTAGTGCGTGTGAAGCAAAAATGGTGGCTGATAGTTTAGTTTCTTGCACCACTCCACTTTTTTTCAACTCTTCACCCTCAGATTTCTATGTATGTGACTCAATTGTTGTGTTTTTCACTTAATTATTGTTGCCTGGAAATCACTTCTTTCAAATGCAGCCCAAGATGGAAGATTTTGTGGAGATTGGCTTCAGAGGTGGAACTCAAGGAAGTAGCTTTTTAAAGGGTAAGTTTGATGTGACAGATAGCAAGCCTAACAGTGATAATCCATTCGGAGATGCTTCAAATAAAACGTCGAACAAGGAGAAGTACTATCGGCATAAATCATTCCAAATTCAAGAGCTCGAGAAGTAAATTTTGCTACAAATTTATTATCCATGTTCATAGTTTATTTGATTGTTAGACTATATTTTTATTAGTTATTTCAAGAAGAATCCACATCCTGATGAGAAGGGAAGATTAGAACTTGGTAAGAGGCTTGGATTAGAGAGCAGGCAAGTGAAGTTTTGGTTTCAGAATAGAAGAACTCAACTGAAGGTTCTTACTCTAAACTATTCGATTTTCATTTCCATTTTTATGTTATGATTTTAATCGCATTTGGATTATACAGACGCAATTGGAGCGCCATGAAAATATAAATCTGAAACAAGAAAATGAGAAGCTTTGTCATGAGAACATTATATTGTGTAATTCTATGAGGAATCCAATTTGTAAAAGCTGTGGTAGTCCAGCTGTTCTTCGAGAAGTGCCAACTGAGCAACTCCATCTTCTTATCGAGAATGCACGGCTTAAAGACGAGCTCAATAGGCTTGGAGTTGTGGTGTCGAAATTCTTGAATGGGACCGATGGTCCGATATCTCCATTCGGGTCTTACTCTAAACCAGATCTTGATGCAGGAAGCACTAGCTTTTGTGGGTTGAACACGAGGTATCTCATGTTTCCTCTAGGACTAGAGCTCGGAAACAGGGTCTCGAATTATTTTCCCTCGTTCCCTTCGAGTTTCACAACGAGCATGGACGGACAATTAGACAAATCTGTGTTTCTTCAGCTTGCAATGACTGCAATGGATGAGTTGATGAAGCTAGCACAACTATCTGACCCTCTATGGGTTAAAAAATCAGATGAAAATGTAGAATTCTTGAACCTTGAGGAGTATGCAAAATCTTTTATGCCTTGTCTCAGTATAAAGCCGAAAAATTTTACGACTGAAGCAACAAGAGCTACAGGCACTGCATTAATCAGCAGTATCGCTCTTGTCGAAGCATTAATGAATGTGGTAATTTCTTCAATCCTATAAGTCTAGCTTCGATGATTATGCTGTGTATTTCAATTATGTTCTGACTTACAGAATCAATGGACGGAAATGTTCCCCCGTAATATCGGAAGAGCTTCATTTGATGTGATTTGCTCGGGAATGCCCGGAAACAGTGATGGTTCTTTGCATCTGGTACAGCATTGTTTCTTACATAATCTTCTATGTTCAGACAATACAAGTTACGTGAGATTTTCGATTCATTTTCTAGATCCAAGCTGAGTTCCAAATTCTTTCACCTTTAGTCCCCGCTCGGCTTGCAAAGTTCATTCGCTTCTGCAAGAAAAACGGAGGAACATGGATCGTCGTTGATGTATCGGTTGACGACTTACTCCATGGACTACAAGGTAATTGCAGGAAGCTTCCTTCTGGTTGCATTGTACAAGATTTGCCAAATGGATATTCAAAGGTAAGCAAATTAGTTGTTCTTTTCGTTTGTTCATTTAACGGTTTAACTACGAAACTTTAGGTTATCTGGATCGAGCATACGGAGTACGATGACAGTACAGTCCATCATCTCTTTCACCCACTGGTTCAGTCAGGGAAAGCACTTGGAGCTCAGAAATGGCTTCATGATCTTCAAATCCAATGTGAACTTCCCTTTGCAATCATGAATTCGGGTGGCGAACAGCCAGGTTCGACGATTCGTTCCAAAGTTTCTTTTCAAAATATACAAGTTTCGGATGCTTATTAGTCTCCATGTATTCAGAACTTTCTCGTAGCGGTAAAACAAGTATGGTTAAGCTCACAGACAGGATGATTCGTGGCTTTTGTTCTGGAATCTGTGCTACATTACATCAGTGGGAATTAGTCCAGAATACGGATGATACGACATTGATGATTCGAAAGAGCATACATGAAAACGGGGAGCCACCAGGTGTTATATTAAGTGCTGCAACGACTGTTTGTATGCCTGTTCCACCTCGACGACTGCTCGATTTTTTACAAAACGAAAAGACACGGCAACATTGGGATGCTTTGTCTGAAGATGGAGTTATGCAACAGATTCTCCACATCTTTAAAGGACAAGGACAAGATAATAGTAACAGTATCAGTCTTCTACAAGCAAGAGTAAGTTATCATGTTAGAATTCGTCCCAAATGCATTTCGATTATCGAACATGATTCCAAAGCAACTCTTGCAGGTACCAACAGGGAATGAAAGTTCAAGCAGTGTGCTTGTATTGCAAGAAACATGCACAGATGTGTCGGGATCAATCTTTGTAAATGCACCGATCGATGGAGGAGCAATGAATGCAGTGATAAACGGAGGTGATCCTTCGAGCATCGCTATTTTGCCATCCGGATTCGTTATCATGCCAGATTGTTTATCGAGATCAGTAGTCGGAGAAGAGGGATCATTGATGACTCTAGCTTTCCAAATCATGGTGAATAGTGTTCCGGCAGCGAAGCTCACGATGGAGTCTGTTGAGACAGTCAAGTCGTTGATTGGTCGTCGTCTTCATGGGATTAAAACCGGCCTTGGCCTCACCAGAAACTGAAACTGAAGCTTAAATGTGGTTTGGGATTTGAGTCAAGAACGAACCTGAAGAGTTGGCCCAAGTTGTTTGTTGCTGTTCTGAGAGGTGTGGTTCGGGTATTGACTCAAATGACCTTGCCTTTTTATACTCACCGTACGAGGATTTGATGAAATGGTGTAGGGATATGAGTGTCATTTTATTACCATTCGCTTTGTTTGTACATGCATTCTTCAATTCTTGCAATTTAATTATTTCTAATTATGTGAATTTCATCACTATTCTATTAATAAATCATAACGATCATATAAGAGTCAAAAATAATATTAAATAAAATAAAATATATAAATAAATATTAAAAATTATTGAGTGTAATAAACCTCATGTTTAAATATCAATATATTAAATAAAAAGATTTAATTTATAAAAACGAATGATCATTGTTGATTCAATTACCTCCCCAAAAGCAGCATCTTTCTAATCCATCAACGATTGTAAGAATAATTCATAAATAGATTAACTATATAACAAAGTCGTGGAAACACATAAATCATTTATATGAGAAATAATAAATTGAATTAAGAAAAAACATCGTTTTGTGTTAAATATCGGAATAAGTCGGAGTCAGACCCAGTACAACTCGAGTGCGTATGGAAAATTAGAGTCCGTACACTGAATGATGTGAATAAAACCATGGTGAAGGATTGAGTTGCTAGCTTTTTAAGGGCGGATCAAATGCATAAATATTGTATAAGTGCCACCCAAGGGCTTGCATTCCTTCACCATGGTTTTATTCACATCATTCAGTGTGATATCAAAGCGAGCAAAATTCTATTGAATGATGAATTTGAGGCAAATGTAGGAGATAGCAAGAAACAACCAGGGGAGATTTGTGCAGCTTTGGTTGGAGTTGTTGATAGAAAAGGAGCCAAGGAGTCTGAGTTCAGGGATGTTGAAGAATGAGGAGAGTCGTTGATGTGCTTGATCCTATGGTTCTGGATGCTGATCCCAAGCATGAGATGTTGCAGATGCTTCACATCCCTGTATTTTGCCTCTCGGAGATGCTTAATCTTGTTATGTTCTGAGCAGGAATCAAATATGAATAGTGCTAGTAAACTCCAATCTATCATCTTCTTGCTTAAACCCCCAAAAATCTCATAAAAACAACTCCAATCAAAATCCAAAACAACAGATCTTGTAAATTCAACCATTGGATGAAATGAAATCACACCTCTGTGTATAATATAAAGCCTTCCCTTGATTCAAATCTATCAAGAAATTGCAGCACAAATTTAATTACCTTCATGGGGAGTTGGGGGATCTGCAGACTTTGTCCTTAACAGCCGTTGCAGGTCCTGCAAAAAGGAATTGCTCAGGCTCAGCAAGATATTTTTTTTATCCCACATAAATATGATGTTGCATATAGCGCAGGAATGATGGAATGAATGAAGATTACTTGATATAAGAGCTTTAGGTCTGGTCTTGAACAAGATCTTGTGTCGAATTATTCCAACTACATTCAACTCCACTCCTGAATTTTCACTGCGTTCTTCGTTCTGAAGGTTAATCTTCTTCAACACAAGAATCGGCTTCTTCAAACTCACCTTTGACCCGGTTAGCTCATGGTACCCAACTGTAAATGTGTAACTTTCCTGAGACGAAGGTTAGTTATAATCAAATGTAGCAAGATTCGCTATAACAATTCACGAGAATTTTGAAGAAGGTTTAACAACCTGAGAAGAAGGGCGGCAGAGAGTGCCGATGTGAAGGCTCTGAAGACGGTCCTCGAATCCAGGCTGCGCTTGAACCACACCTTGAAGCTCAACTATCGCCCATTCTGGGCAGTTTCCTTCTCCGCAGCTGCACTTCACCTTGATTTGCATTCCTCCCACAGCTTAATCAATAGCTCCTTAATTCGTCTCCCTCCTCTCTACCGATTCCCTAAATTAGGGTTTCGTATTCCGCAAAACTTCAAATGGAGATTGAATCAACTTAAAAATTCATAATTCAGTTTTAGTACTCTAGTCCGGCCTTCGAACCTTGAAGTATAAACTTCAAATAACATAAGATTAAAGTTTTGGCGATTTTTCAAAAATACACCTATTATGAAATCCATCTTTCAAAACAACGCTTTTTTTAAAAATCCTTTCAAAACTATTTTTTTTTAATTATAATAAATATATATTTATAATAAATCAAAGTTATATATCTCTTCTTAATTAACACAAATTTACATTAGATTTGACCATTGTGTTTTTATAACTCTCGATAGAAGTTTAACGACACATTGTCCATGATCACTGCGTTCACAACCATGTTTTCGTGCCAGCCTGTACGATAAAAAGCGAGTGTCACCGGTATTTTGACATGTACGCCCGATATCGGATTTTTCGGTATAAATCAAATTACTAGTGCCTTCCGGTTTATATCTTACAAGCTAGAAGGAAAACATGGTTGTGAACGTGGTGATCATGGACAAGACATCGTTAAACTTCCGTCGAGAGTTGCAAAAAACACGATGACAAAGTCTAATGTGAATTTGTGTTAACTAAAAAGACACTCATAACTTTGATTTATTATAAATATGTATTTGTTATAATAAAAAAAATAAAAAAATAAAGTTTTGAAAGGATTTTTAAAAGGGGTGTAGTTTGAAAGGATGATTTTAAAATAAGTGTATTTTTGAAAAATCTCATTAAAGTTTGGATGGTGAAATAATTTAATATTTTAGAAGTTATAAATTAGTTTTCAATAGATAGAACTTATATATTCGGTTTTGGGGTGGTCTTGTAGCCATTTATCAAGCTACAAGACTTCGGAACACAGCGGAAAATAAGAATGAAGAGGGTGTTGTGGGTAGTTTTAGAGGAAAGGGGCAGCTTCAAAATGTAGAGAAAAGGGGCGGCGGTTTTTTGAACTAAGAAAATTACAACTTCAATAGAATATAAATCCTAACTTACACATATATAAACACAATATATTAGACTTATAGCCCATTATATTTTTAATTTGATAAGCCCAAATTGTAAGCCCAACTCAAGATTGATCCAAATACTTTCTTTTGTGGCATCAACATTTCAACACTCCTCATTGATGTCGTAATCTAAAATTTCGAAAAAAAAATTGATTTCAACATTTCCTTATTATGTTGTTCAAAGCTTCAAGATCGTCGGTAGAGATGATATTTTCGAATACTGTAAAACCACTTTGTTAGTGGATAAAATAAACATAAAGTTAAACTAAAACTTGAATTAAGCTTTCAGATACTAGTTAACCCAAAACTCTTGATAAGTGTTAGAGGTTAGACAAGAGATGATTTGATTCAAAGAAAACCTACCGATAATTCAAGAAATTCAAATTGCAGCAAGAAGAGGGAGTGTAAGAATTGCTGTTGGGCCAAAGAATTTATTGGGCTTCGAATATTGTGTAATAGGCTTTAAGCTCAAATGTTGTATTTAAATTTGTGTTTTATTAGGGTTTTGATCATTGAGAAAACAACATCTTTGGTTCCCAAAGTTTGCACGAAATGGCAAATTTGATTCCCGAAGTTTTGAGCGGCAAATTTAATCCTCAAAGTTTCACGTTTTGGCAAATTTGATATCAAAGTTTGGTTAATTTGGCAAATTGTGTCTCCAAAGTTTAACATTTTGACAAAATCGATCTCCAAACTTTGATGTTGACAATACCAGTCCCCAAAATTTACACATACTAACAAATTTAGTTCCCGAAGTTTCAAAAATTCGGCAAAATTGGTCCCCAATTAATCTAACGGCATTAGTTTTACCGTTAGGCTCGAAACCTGGTTTCCGAGTCCGACCAGAAAAATTTAATTAATTATTTTTTTAAAATTAAATTTTGAAAATTATTTATTTTTTAAAAAAACAACTTTTTTAAAAAAAAAACATAAATTAGTATCACCGATATTGAATTTTTCCATAACCGACCCGAATATTTTAAAATTAATTTTTTTCAATTTTTTCTCTAAAGAATGTTTTAGTATGGGTATACCAACCTTAATAATCATACCGAACCGGAACGGAATTCCGAATATTATTTTCCGCCCGTTACGGAAAAAATGGGACGGAACCGATATTTTGAACGATATTGAAACGTCTTCGTCAAAATATAAATTGTCGGAAATTGCCAAAATAAATTTCGGGAAACAATTATATCGACTTCGACAAATATATCTCATCGAACATTAATAAAATTTAAGTGTTGGTATTCGGATTACAAATTGATATCGTTGTATTATGTTCGGTCGAAAATTACAAATCGGATATAACTCGCAATCTTCCCGAAAAATTCCATTTCTGGAACATCAATTTCGTATCGTTCGTGTTCAAAAATCAATTTTCATACGTATCCGTATATACTTTCATCAATTTTGTTATCGTGAAAATCATATGTATATATACCGGTCTTCAAAAATACCATTTTATTTTGTTGGGGACCAAATTAGCCATTCAAAAGTTTGGGGACTAAATATGTCACGTTTTGCGAACTTTGGGGACCATTAACACCGTTATGGACTAAATTTGCCAAAATCCCGAACTTTGAGAACCAAATTTGCGTAATGTTACTTTGAGGACCAATTATACCACACACACAATACTTTGGGGATTAGTTTAGCAAAAAAAAAATAGTTTAGGGACTCGTTTTGCTATTTTAAAACTTCGGGCCTGGTTTTGCCAAAATATACAAAGTTTGATGACCAAATTTACCAAAAATCGAAACTTTGGAGACTAAATTTGTCTTTCGCCCTTTAACCATTGTATTAGAAATTAGTGTTTGTCACAAAAACAACCGGATCCCCTGCCGTTCTTCTTCTTCAATCAACCTTTCATTTCCACTGTGCCAGAGTCTCGCAGCCGGACAAATGGCACGAGGCCACCGCTGATCTAATCTTAAAATATTTTTAGTGTATTTTTGATCAGTCAGAAATTTTTCTTTTTTGTTGTTAAGACACGAGAAATTACGAGGTTGGGCCCACAATGTGTGGGCTTACGTCCTCGGGAGAGCGAAGCTCTATCTGGATGTTTCACTATGATAAAAAGTTCGCAAATACAAAATATATAGTCTCTTCGATCAAGATAAATAACGTAGTCTCGATCTGGGACGAAAAATGAGCTTGATATTTTAAACCAGCGCAAAACAGCAGAAATCACTATTCACTCGAAATATTATCGCAGAAATGGTCTTTTGTATGCAAATTTATCGCGGATTTTGAACTCACTAACAAATTGTCGCGGATTTGATTTCCTGAGTAATATTATCACGGATTTCGAACTCAATATCAAGTTATCGCGTATTTGAAGCCCTTAAGGAAATTGCCGCAGAAATCACTATTCACAGTGAAAAATTGTCGCGGAAATTGCTTGCATTTAAACTTATCGCGGTTTTTGATGTTCCTTAGCAAATTGTCGCGAATTTGATTTCCTGCAGCAATATTATCGCGGATTTCGCACTCACTAACAAAATGTCGCTGATTTGGAGCTCTTAAGAAATTTGCCGCGGAAATCACTATTCACACTGGAAAATTGTCGCGAATTTGAACTTCTGAATAGAATTATCGCGAATTATAACTCCTGAGTAATATTATCGCGAATTCCGGGACTTGGAAGGTTTTAAGATTTCAGATTCCGTGTTTTTCCCCGACTTTGATTCCGATCCCCTTCTAAATTACCTGGGACCTATATTTATAGGAGATTTAGCCCATCAACTCATCTAAGAGCTCAAAACCCAATCTTTTCCAATTTCCTCTCATTTGGCCCAGCATCTACAAAGAGACCCGATTTCACCCCGGATATAAATTATAATTTCTCCGATCGTCTGGGGCACTTCTCGATCGACGCTTGACCTGTGAGCAGAGGCCACACTCGGCGTAAGTCAATCCTTATGAAATTCATAACATATAAAACTGTCGATCAACATGCGTCGTAACGTATTTCGGGGGCCAAATTACGAAAATACTCTTGGGTCACTCCGACTCGTAATTATCCGAAAATAATTTTGTCTCCTCCGGAAACTTCCCATACGGCCCCCAGATGCGCAAAGCCAATAACAATACATCGTATTACAAAAAATAACACAATGGGTGTCCCGATTGTGCCCGGGGGTGTCAAAATTACAAAAATACCCCCGACGCCATTTCAACCCTAAATAACGTCCAAATTACGAAAATACCCCTGATGTCACTTATAACTGAAATATAATAAATACATTGGGGAACGTGTCAAAAGGTTCCCGGGGTATGCGAATTACTAAAATACCGCCGGGTAATATCAACCGCCTAAACCTAATATATGATTTCTTGTTGGAGGATTTTAATCCTTTATTATAAGGATCAGAAGGATTTAAAAGGAACACAAAGTGTAAACAAGAGATTCATCATTGCAACGTAAACTTTTATTCATACTTTTCACACACATCCAAACTGTTATTACAAACCCTATATTTAAATTACTTATTTATACTTATCCATACATAACTTCCTAGTAGTTATTTCCTAACCAACTTGTTTGAAGCAACACAACCCTTCAACCATACTTATTTGCTTAGTCATCATCCACCATGGCATCCAACATTCCCCCGTAAGCAAGCAAGTTTTGTGACTCCAAGTGCATCCCTTAGTTGATGGAAGAATTGGACATTGAGGGGGTTTTGTAAAGATATCCGCTACTTGTTCCTCACTTTTGCAATAGACCAATTCAACAAATGCTTCACGTACGCATTCCCTAATGAAGTGAAATCTTGTGTTGATGTGCTTACTTCGAGCATGGAATACAGGGTTTCTTCCAAGAGCAATGGCCGACTTATTGTCTATGTGAATCTTGATGGGATCCTTGACATAAATTCCAAGCCTTTCCAACACAAAGATATGCCACATTGCATGGCAAACACATGTGTTGGCTGCCACATATTCAACCTCACACGAGGAGAGTGTAACAATGGGTTGTTTCTTTGAGCACCATATTATCGCACTTCCTCCCATAAAGAAAGTAAAGCCAGTTGTACTTCTTGCATCGTCTACACTCCCCGCCCAATCACTATCACTATAACCATCCAAAAAATATGTTTTAGAGGAAGAGTACCAAATACCAAAGTCTCGTGTCCCTTGTAGATAACGAAGGATCCTTTTCGCCGCCTTTAAGTGAGTTTCACGTGGAGTTTCCATGTAACAACATACTATCCCAACAGCATAGAGTATATCAGGACGAGTGCTAGTGATGTAACGTAAAGACCCCACCAAACTCTTAAAATCCATGGGGTTTACCAAATTAGACCCATCATTGATACTCAATTTAAGTCCCACTTCCGATGGTGTGTCCACTGCATTGCACAATTCCATGGAGTACATTTTCAATAATTCTTTCACAAATGCTTCTTGAGAGATGAAAATTCTATCATCAAATTATTGAACATCAATACCTAAATAATAATTCATGAGACCAATATCCGTCATTTCAAATTCCTTGTGCATTTAAACATTGAATTTTTTAATCTCCTTCTCTTGACTTCCTGTTACAAGTAAATCATCAACATATATTAATACCACCAATATCTCATTCACCTTATTTCCCAAAATATATAAGGAATATTCATGAGGGCATTGCATAAATCCTTTATCTCTCAAGTAAGCATCAATTCGTTTATTCCAAGCCCGAGGAGCTTGTTTCAACCCATATAATGTTTTGTGAAATTTCAAGAAATTTTCTTCTTTTCCATGCTTCACAAACCCTAAAGGTTGCTCAATGTAGACTTCCTCTTCCAAAACCCCATTTAGAAATGCCGTTTTGACATCTAATTGCCAAAGTTTCCATTTAAATTGAGCGACCATCGAAATTAGAATTCTTACGGTTTCCATCCGTGCAACAGGAGCGAAAACTTGATCAAAGTCAACACCTTCCCTTTGTTTGTATCCTTTGGCAACCAACCTAGCCTTGTATCTTTCAATTTTCCCATTTGCATTGTGTTTAATCTTAAAAAGCCACTTCACACCAATAATAGACTTTCCTTGTGGTTTGTCAACCAAAGACCACGTTTGATTTTTATCGATAGAAGCAACTTCATCATCCATGGCCTTCTGCCACTTTGGGAAATGTTTAGCCTCAAAATAATCAATAGGTTCTGCATCAACAAGTAAACAACAGTGACTAAACAAGCTCATTTCTCCGATTGCTTCAATTTGATTGTAAATATCTACAAGTTTTTTTTCCCCCTTGGACCTATCTCTGAAGATGTTCCAATTTCACTTTCTGAAGAGGACTCTGGATGTTGGATTAAAGAGCCAAGAGGTGTTTCTAGTTCATTTTCCAATATGCTTGTTGATGGAGACTCAATCATTTCTTGTTCATTAGATTGATTTTCTTCATCTTTGTTCATCAATTCAGAAATATTATAATCATAGGGTTGATAGTCGATCTTGACCGATTCCCATTCCCATGCCTTTGTTTCGTCAACCACAACATCTCTACTCAAGTGGATTGTTTTGGTTTGAGGATCAAACAATCGATATTGTGGTGATGTACAATCATAGCCAAGAAACAACATTTTCTTTGTTTTATCATCAAGCTTTCGACGAAGTTTATCAGGTTGATGAACATAAGCTAATGATCCAAATATTCTCATGTGAGTCATTGTAGGCTTGATTCCACTCCAAGCCTCTTGTGGTGTCATATTCTTCACACTTTTTGTTGTTGTTCGATTTATAATGTACACGGATGTGAGTGATGCATCTCCCCAAAATTCTTTTGGCATGTTCTTTGTCTTCAACATGCTTCTAACCATATTTAAAATGGTTCGATTCTTCCTCTCAACCACCCCATTTTGTTGTGGAGTTCGCGTAGCCGTGAGTGCCCGATGAATGCCTAAATTTTGACAGAAATCTTGAAATTCGTTTGGCAAATATTCTCCTCCTCGATCACTCTTCAAACACTATAAAGAAAATAAACTTTGTCGTTCAACCATCGCCCTAAAAATTCTGAAAATATCGAAAACTTCTGATTTTTTCTTCATCAAATAAATCCAATATTTTCGGCTAAAATCATCAATGAACAAAAGAAAGTAATTGTTTCCTCCAAGTGTTGAAGGTTTTATTGTTTCACAAACATCACTATGAACCAATTCTAGTAGTTGTGTTGATCTTCTTTCAGCAAATTTAGGATGTTATTTGCTGAGACAAATAACTAAGGATGTCATCACTCCATCAACTGAGACAAATTTGAATCCACTGGCCATTAGTTGACCATAACTAAGGATGTTATTTTTGGAGGTCAGACACATAAAGAATCTCAGAAATAGAGAGTAGATTTCCATTATGCATATGACATGTAATTGTTCCTTTACCTTCCACTTTTACTTGTTGTGCATCAGCCAATGAAATAGTGCTTCCATGATCACTTTGTAGCCTCGAGAATATATTTCGTTGTCCACTCATGTGATTAGTGGCCCCAGAATCAATGAACTATACCGCACTTTGTGGTTTTTCCTCCAATCTTGCCATAAGAAGAATATGTGATTCTTCCTCTTCATCTTCCTTTTCTTTTGTTTCTTCCAATAAATTATTTTGAGGGTGACGACACTCGCATGAATAATGGCCCATGTTGTGGCAATTATAACATTCTACTTGAGATTTATCTTTTCTTCCCAATGTTGCATCATTTTGTGATAAACTTCCTCTCTCATATGTGAATTGTCTAAATGGATCATCTTTTGATGAGTTTAATGCCTCAAAAGATCGCCCTCATCCAACTCCTCTTCCTCTCCCACGTCAACGAAAATTGCCCCACAATTTTTTTCTTCATTCTGCATGTTAACTTGCAAAATTTTGGCTGATGATGATACTTCATCATCATCTTTGAGTCTTTCTTCATATGCCTGTAAAGAGCTTGTTAAGTCATCCAAAGACATTTCACTAACATCATTTCCCTCTTCAATTGCTATAACCACAAATGTGTATTTTTTATCTAAAGAACGTAGGATTTTCTCAACAATCCTTGCTTCTTCAAGCTTCTCTCCAAAACGTTTCATTTGATTTGTAATTCCTTGTACACGAATTACATAATCATTTATACATTCACCAATGTTTTGTTTCATACTTTCAAACTCATCCCTTAGAGTTTGAAGTTTTACTTTCTTCACTTTATCAACGCCCTGAAATGCCGTTGATAGATTATCCCATGCCACTTTGGCCGAAGTTGCCTCGGCAACTTTCTCAAATTGTTTGTCATCCAATGCTTGGTGAATCAATGATAATGCTTTCTTATCCCTTTTTAAAGTCGTAGCATCCGACATCGGTGTAATCTCACTTTGCACAACATCATATACTTCATAAGCACCAAACAGGGTTTGCATTCGCAACTTCCAATTATCAAAGTTGTCTTTTGTTAGAGTAGGAATAGGAAAGGAAGAATTATTCGCCATGTTCTAACTTCGCTCCGATACCACTTTGTTGGAGGGTTTTAATCCTTTATTATAAGGATCAGAAGGATTTAAAAGGAACACAAAGTGTAAACAAGAGATTCATCATTACAACGTAAACTTTTATTCATACTTTTCACACACATCCAAACTGTTATTACAAACCCTATATTTATAGTACTTATTTATACTTATCCATACATAACTTCCTAGTAGTTATTTCCTAACCAACTTGTTTGAAGCAACACAACCCTTCAACCATACTTGCTTGCTTAGTCATCATCCACCATGGCATCCAACATTTCTCACATATTTCATATGTTTAGTCACTCGGGATCAATGACGTGTGTTCTTTTATCATAGATGTATCTTCACCGTCACTTGTACTGAGGAATGAACTTTCCATTCTGCTTTCAGATAATGAAATACAAGAATCTGCATTGATAGTTGTTAAGGAATCTCTTGGAAGATTCATAATGTTATCTTTCTTGCATTTTTCTTGCTCTGAAGCTGATTCGCAGTTAGTTTTTTGTATCTCTTGTTGACTGTCGTATTCTTCATCTGAGAAAAGAGACGATGTAATAGAGTACCCTTCTCCCCTTTCCCGGATAGCTTTCATGATCAGGGTATTCAGCAAGTTCATCACTTGTACAACATGCATAAGAGCTGTTAAAGAATCAAACATCTGTGTACAAACAGAAGCAAAAGTGAGGCAAAGACAAGAAATCAATCGAATCGTAAGCGTATTAAGAACCTTAGTCATGTTAGGGGCAAAAACCATAGCGATATTTCTCGCATTCATATTATTAGATTATTCCTCTTCGACTACATCTGCCATTAGATCAACTGCTCAGCTAAGAAGTCCACTTTCTTTTGGCTTTAACGGTTTGGTAATCTCAATGTATTCCTCTTCGTTATTGCATTGTAGTACTTGTTCCGGAGAGTGTCCATCGAGAACACCCGATGGGACCTCCCGAAACCAAGCTTTGATCAGACCGGAAAGACAATGGACGTCTATGTCTTGAGGTAATTTCACACGGTTGAGCTTGTCCCTTACATGTTCCTCGTGGCTATTCTCTAGATTTATCAGAAAAATTCCCTGGAACTGTAGAAAAATAGAGAAAAGATCAATGACTGATGCCTATTTTGCATCAAGTTATAGTGTTATCACCTTCAAACCTCCATATGAATATAATCTCTCCTAACATAATGATTGGAACACTCTTTCCCCTTGAGTTATGGGAGGGATAATTGCGTAAAATACCACAAATTCTGGTTTTGTTATGTTTCACCAATCGTGTGTTCCTATTGCGAATTGTGATTTTTCTTCAATTCTCCTTAGTCAATCGCGACTCTATTAAGCCTAAATAGATTTGTAAAAAAATACAATTTATGGGGCTCGATTTAATGTAAATTGACCAAATTGATCGCGTTGGAGTGCTCGATTTAGTCTAACACGAATTGACTTATAATTAACGATTTAAGCCATATGTAAGCACATTTACACTTTTCCCTTATTTCTTCCATCAGAGTTCTCTATTTTGATAGTAATGGGGTTGCCTAGCACGGTAAGCAAGCTTCCTCACCTCACGATTCTTGATATGCATATTTAAATTCGATGTTAGGTGTCTCAAACACCATCGATGATGTAACCGACCAGTCTGAAACGCTTCTAACGATTCAACCGCCCCTGTAATACCAGCATGTTGATATGACATTAAGCATGCCGAGCTACCCCTAATAATATTACCATCCAGCAACTCAATGAACCAACAATAAGAATCTATGCTTTCCTTATCAACAAGAGTATACGTCAACGGAATAACATGACCTTCCCATACGAGTTGGGAAAGGAGATACTTTACAATTTCATTACCAACAAAAATACGACAACACTAGAGGAAGGCAAGAAAGAAAAAACTAGGGCAAAAACGCGATAGGAAAAGAAAGTCGCGGGTTGTTAAATATAAACCAATTCGTGTTTGGCTAAATCGAGCTCCCCAAAGCAGTCAATTTATGTTTAATGGAGCACTGTAAATTGTATTTTTTTACAAATCTATTTAGGCTAAATAGAGTCGTGCTTGGCTAAGGAGAATTGAAGAAAAATCACAATTCGCGATAGGGAAACACGATGGGTGGTAAAAAACATAACAATGCTAGAATCGGTGGAGTTTTGTGCAATTCTCCTAAGTCGTGGGATTGCATCGACTAAGGAGACACCCCGAATGCACTTATGCTACAACAGTTCATAAGAAACGAAATGACAACACACACAAAAGTAGTCATGAAATAGCTACATCGACAAATAAGCATATTCTCAATCCATCCATATTCCTCTTAATACTTTCACTTTGAATGCACAAACAAGGTACTTTATTCTTTTCGACAATAAACACAAATGTTTTGTATTTGCATTGAAGTTTTCTAGTAAGTAAATGCAAGTCAAAAATACACTTAAGAGCCATCTTCCATAAAGGCCCACTTTTTTACCTTCTATTTCCTCTTCAGATCCTCAAGTTCTTAGATTTAACAAGACAAACTCTATAAATTGAAGTAAAAAACTCTAAGAGATAAAGTAATAGAGGAAAATGACTTCATCTTCGGTTTGAGATCTAAATCTTTAGATGATGGGCCTTCTTATTAGATCTTAGACATCGATATATAATTGGATTTCTCATACTATTAAAGTTTGTGAGAGTTCAGAAGAGATTCTCAATCGAATAGTTCTCACTCTGAAAACGGCGTATGTCCACAATTACACTTTTATAGCCTAATGTACACATTTAACCAAATGTACGGAAAGTAACCTGTCAATCAATAAGGGAAGGACATGTCGATCAACACCCCCCTCAAGTCGGCAAGTACAGATCATGTATTCCCGACATACCAATAGATAATGAAGGCGGTATGGAGACTCGGCTTTAGTCATCATGTCGGACAGCTGATTTTCAATCTTTACATGTCGTGTCTGAATTTCTCCAGCCAATACTTGATCCAGAACAAAATGATAATCGACTTCAATGTGCTTAGTGCGCTCATGAAATACCGGATTAGCATCTATCTGAATAGCCGATTGATTGTCACAAAACAGAGTCCCAGCTTTTATGGTCTAGCGAACTCCCAGGTCCATCAACAAACTACGTAGCCATTTGACTTCTTGACACACAACACGCATCGCTCGATACTCCGCCTCAGTGGATGAAAGAGTAAAAGTATTCCGTTTTTTGGAATACTTTGTCTCTTTGTGAGCACTAGGATGTGGTCTTGCGGGTTGTGCGCTATCTGAATGGTAGTCCAGGACAAGAGATATTGTTGAGGTCGACATGTGATTTGCAATTTTATGGTTTTTGAGATGCTGACTGGGCAATGTGTCCATCGACACGAAGGTCCCTGACGGGCTATTTGATATTTCTAGGAAAAATCAAGTTTAGATAATGAAATAAATTAGTTTTTTGGAAATTATAAGTTAGTTTTCAATGGATAGGATTAAATATATATATATATGTTTCTTTGTAATGTTTACGGCGACATGAAATAAATGAAAAATTTCTTTATTCATTTTTGATCTTGATTCAAATTTGTATTGTTCAAAGAAAAATTATATGAATCACAATTAACATGATAATACAACTCAAAATTTTAACATTTTTCCATATTTAAGCTATGCATTTTGAATGAGAAACATGCATACATAATTTAATAATCAGAGTATGTGTAGTGTTGTGGTAAACATATATTAAATTCTAAAATGTAATAATGTTTAGTGTAAATATAAAACGAGAATTCACTTATAAGATAAAATGATTATTTACGTTCATCATTAAAATATTGAAAATAATATTCTTAAATATAAATAAAATAATATTTTTTACAAAAAATAATATAATGAAAGGGACAAAATATCCAATTCTATGTCATTAAAGATGAAACATAACAAGTAAAATGTAAACCCTAAGCTAAAAGAGAAATAAATCATTATTATGAAAACATAAATATATTATTATTAAAAAATTATATATATAAATTTCATAATGAGAATATACAATGCATTTATTAATTAAATTTACATTATTGTTAAAAAATCAAAATATATTATGAATTAGAAATTTAAAATGGATATTTTATGTTTCATCTTTCGTGCAAAAAACAATCTTATTTAAAATGACATTAGCAAGTACGAAACATAATGTTATAATTATAAATATGATTGATTGTGGCTTCCTTCATCAAGTCCTTTCTTTTCTTTTCTTTTATATCCCACATCATATTCGCTCTATGCTTCTTTAATTTAGTTTAGTCGTATTGCTTATCGTTAAGAAATGAGCAGCAAAATGGCCGAGAAGACGGAAAATAAACCGAAGTGTAAGCACAATAAATCGCTTTGGTCGCCCGACGAAGATGAGAAGCTCCGAGATTACCTTCTCAATCATTGCCGTGGCAGCTGGAGCTCCGTTCCCGTTAATGCCGGTCAGTTTTATTTATATTATTCGGCACCATGTGTTTCAATTCAATAGTCATAAATTTAGTATAAGTAACTAGGCAAATGATTCTTTGAAGTAAATGAAAGGTATAATGGACAATTCTTCACCAAAAACGACAAGTTTATTATGAAACCACCTTTCGAATCGTACCACGTGCCATTAAAATCCTATATGACACTAATTCTCCAATTATTCATACGCAATATATCGGATCGAGTCAAACTCTCCAATTCCTTCAACGCTTGACTTCTGATATAAAACGATATTGTTTGATTTCGTCCTTAATTGTATTTGTTCTTCGTCGTAGAAGTGACTTATGTGATTACACGAATTTGATAAGTAGTCGATCTAATTGTGAATTATTTGTGAAATCGATGAGCATCGGAAATTTGTTTTTGGGGAGGCGATGGAATTGACTAGCCATACTCATTTTTTATGAAATTTATAAATTAAATTGATAAAATATTTGTAGTTATAAACTTGTAATTTATGCAATACTTAACAAATTTAAATATATATTTATTTAATATTATTTTATTTAGAAGTTCGAATAGAGTTATAAATCCAACTCTTACAATTTTTTGGAGTCCAATCACATTGGATTGAGTTGGTAATGCATATAATTAAAATCTTGCTTTTTCAAGGAAATGAATTTAAGTGGCCACAATAATCTTGCTATTGCAATTTATTTTATTTTAGTGGCCAATGGGAGCTTAAGTTTGACTTTCTTTAATTGATGGAGTATTTGACTTAACATGTAATAATTAATGCATGTGAAGACTGATGTAATGAAATGGACAAGTCACCAACATTAGAATCTAATATTGCAATTGAAGTCCAAAATGTTTACGTTATTACAATCAAACCCTTAACAAAGATTATTTTGATAGGTTTGCAAAGAAGTGGGAAGAGTTGCAGGCTGAGGTGGATTAATTATCTACGGCCAGGATTAAAAAGAGGGCCTTTTAGCAAAACCGAAGATGATCAGATTATCAACCTTCATCAAACTTTAGGCAACAAGTAACACAACTATTAGCAATATGATTTTAGATAACTAAAATTACGTAAATTCGATTGCTTATCACATTAATATTATTACATGTAGATGGTCTCAAATAGCTCAACATCTCTCGGGAAGAACTGATAACGAGATAAAGAATCACTGGCATTCTTGTCTCAAGAAACGAGCAGCTCAAACACAACCCCAACCCATGATACGAGCACGACAAAGTAGTTCTCCTCCGCTTCTTTTCTCCGAATGGCTCTCATGTGAAATGTTTCATTGTGTTAATGCGGGAAACTCATACGAGAATTGGAAGCATCCGGATTCCGATGTAGTGATTGATGAGATGGTTAAGGACTCGTTCGATTGTTATAACAATGTGGAAGAGGTTTTGGGGTCCGGATATTTTGCAAGTTCATTTTTCATCAACTCTCAACATCAATACATGTGAAAGAAATTGGATCGGAGGGTTGAATCGGTAAAAACCAATGAAACATCCAAGTATATCGTGGTTATTTTATGGAAAATTTTACTTTTAGTTATTGTCATCATTTGCATTTTCCGTAATTTATATTTTTTGTATATTTTTAATCATTAAATTTGAAATTGTTGCACTTTTTGTCATCCACATTAAATTCTTAAATTTAATGTGGTTTTTTTAGGATATCAATAGTAGACAATTAAATTCTTATATGATAAGATTTGGACAACAGACAAATTTGGTCCCCAAAGTTTCAAATTATGGTAAATTTGGTTCTTAAACTTTGCACATTTTGACAAAACCAGTTCCCGATATTTTAAAATAGCAAAACCAGTCCCCAAACCATTTTTTTTTGGCAAAACCAGTCCCCAAAGTTTTGTGTGTGTGGCATAATTGGTTCTCAAAGTAATATTACGCAAATTTGGTCCTCAAAATTCGTGATTTTGGCAAATTTAGTTTCTAACGGTGTTAATAGTCCCCAAAGTTTGCAAAACGTGACATATTTAGTCCCCAAACTTTTGAATGACTAATTTGGTCCCCAAAGTTTACATAATTCAGCAGATTTGGTCCCCAACAAAATAAAATGATATTTTTGAAGACATATATATTTGTATATGATTTTCACGGTAACAAAATCGATGAAATTATATATGGATACGTATGAAAATGGATTTTTGAACACGAACGATACGAAATTTATGTTCCAGAAATTGACTTTTTCGGGAAGACTGCGAGTTATATCCGATTTGTAATTTTTGACTGAACATAATACAACGATACTCATTTGTATTCCAAATACCAACACTTAAATTTTACTAATGTTCGATGATATATATTTTTCGAAGTTCAATATATTTGTTTCCTGAAATTTATTTTGACAATTTATATTTTGACGAAAACTTTTCAATACCGTTCAAAATATCGGTTCCGCCCTATTTTTTCCATAACGGGCGGTATACTTGTTCGAAATTCCATTCCGATCCGGTATGAAATTTTTTTAAAAAAATAAAATTTGCTGGTCGGACCCAAAAACCGGGTCGGACCCATAAAATTTGATGGTCGGACCCATAATAAATTTTTTTAAAAAAATAAATAATTTTTCAAATTTTTTTTAAATTTGTATTTTAAAAAATAATGAATTTTTAAAATATTTTTTTTTATTTTTTTTTTAAAATAATTAAATATTTCGGGTCGGACCCATAAACCCAGTTTCGACCCTAACGGTAAAACTAACGCCGTTAAATTAATTGGGGACTAATTTTGCCAAATTTTTGAAACTTCGGGGACTAGATTTGTTAGTAGATGTAAACTTTGGGGACTAGTATTCCCAATATCAAAGTTTGAGGATCGATTTTGCCAAAATATTAAACTTTGGGGACCAAATTTGCCAAATTAACAAAACTTCGGGACCAAATTTGCCAAAAGGTGAAACCTTGAGGACTAAATTTGCCGTTCAAAACTTTGGAGACCAAATTTGCCATTTCGTGTAAACTTTGGAGACCAAATACGCCATTTTCTCATAAGATTTGTATATTTAATACATATATTTTTACGTTGAAAATATCAAAATAAGGGTAAAAAATCATGGTATCGTGGAAAATGATATCTTACAAATGCACTATGAGAGCAATGTATAGAAGACAAGGTATTGATCACTATAAATGAGATTTTTCTTTTATATTTACTTAAACATAATTTTACCTTTCAAACTTATTCACTCAGTTATTCTAGACCTTCTTGTTTGCGAATTAACTAAACTTAATTAAAATATATGGATGGTTTTTATCTTTGCCACGTGAAACATGAATAAAATTTTGATAATAAAATATATAGATACCACGCATTGAGCTTCAAGGGCAAGAAATAAAAAGAATAATATTTGGGGGCTAGAGAAAAAACTTAGATGTTCTTTGCAGTTTAATTATGGTCATTTTGATTCTCAAAGTTGTTATATCAAACTATATCGTGGATAAATCAAATCTACATACTTTAATATATATGATAAAATAAATATTCAAACTTCAATTTACATAATAAAATAAGTATTCAATATTTTCAATTTTGACAATTAAAATCAAAGATTGCAAAACATATTCATATAAATCATCGAAAATTTGAGAATTAATGACTCCATTTTCTCATTTTTAATATTTTGTTTCTTGTTAGGGGATTAATAAATACATATTATGATGTTTGATAATTATAATATACAAACTTCATAAATGAACTACACGTATGTTCATCCATGTTTTGGTTAGTTGACTAGCTCATTGATTTAATAATCCTTTAATAGTGGTTATTCGATGACATGATTTGTTTAGAGGTGACAATTTGAGTTATCAGTCTCGTTACCCGTCGAATAATTGTCCCGTTTAGGATGTATTTAGATATTTAAATGGTTATGGATATGCGATAGATTTTAAAATTCTTACCCGCATTAAACGGGGTGGGTAGTTTTTTTATTTATATCCTCCCGCTATCCACATAAAAAATTAATTATACGTTTATATTTAATTATATATACTTATAAAATTACCTTAGATAAAAAAATAATCATAAATCTAGTTTTGATTTTTCAAATGAAAAAAATTTGAATATTATATCATTTTCATTACGGATATACATGTTGTTTGCTAAATTTGTATTTTATCAAGTTTAAGAGGGTTAATTACTTATTTTTATAATATATTAATATTTCAAAAAATTCTAAAATTTTGTCCGTTATATAAATTTTGACAGGTAGAACTTCTTTAATTTGATATTGATATTTTTTATTATTATCGTTAAAGATATTAAATATTATTGATTCTAAAATATTAATTTGTGTTTTATATGAAGTATATTTAATTATTATGATAATAATTTTTTAGATTAATAAATTATAAAAAAATTATAAACCACCGTTAACCATTTGTTTTGGCAGGACGGATAGTGAGCAGAGTATAAAGAAGATATGGTGGAGCGGTGAAGGGGTACGTGACAGGTTAAACGGGAAGGATATCGGTTAGTGGTGTAACCACCCCGTTGTCATCCCTTCATTTGTTGGACTATATAAAATTTCACAAGAATTAATTACAAAGAATTATTAATGTTTTAAAAAATTCATTTGTTAAAAAATAATAACACACTCATATGCACGGTATGCACACTAAAAGAGTTGGATTAAATGAATTCAAGGAAATAACGCAACCTAGATTTTAACGATGAACTTTACTTGAAATTTCTTACATCAAATAGATATATCTAGTGGTTCTAAAACTTTATATTTAATAATCTTATATCATAAAACACTTCAGTCACTACGTCAAAATTTTTTACCGGAAAAATCGTCGAAATTTTCAGAACTACCTAATGGATGTTGGCAGAAAAAAACCAATATTGCACGGGTGATTCAAATTTGAGAATTTCACGCACCGGATGTGTGCTAGATGCGTGGGTGCTCGGATTCACGCATCTACATACATATTTTTTAAAAAAATTAGGATTAATGAGAGTGGGATAAAAAACAATGCAGAAGCTCTTGTGGGTTGAGAAAATAACTGCACATGTTATTGGAATAGATGAGAACAAGAAACTAACAAATGTAAATTAAGAATTTCATACTTCATTCATAAATTGTTTTAAAACTCATTACTTTTTACATGTTTGTGTATTTTAAAAATTTCAAATGTTTATATTTATTATTTTATTATATTAAATTTGACGCATCCTAAATCGGATACTTCTAAAATCGCTGCACCACGTACCCTGTACCCCGCACCTCGCACCTGTCCCCGTACCCGTGCAAATTTCATATTTAATGCAGATTCTTCAATTTTTTAATCTAAATTAATAAATTTTATTTTTTTAATCCTTCATCTTTTCTAAATTCTTAATTTTCATCATTTATCAAAATATTACGAATAAATATTTCAACTCAGTGTTATTGTCAATTTCGGGAATCATCTTATAATTTTTGAAGTCATTACACTAAAGTATTCTTCTTAAAAACTATAGCAATTGTTAATTTTCTTACATTAATATAAATATGAGGTTTTCCAATCTATGACGAACACTTGTTAAAATAACTTTTTGATTACTAATGCATGATTTATTTTATTTGGCTAAAATTGACAATATTAAATTAAAATACTTTAATTGTATTGTTTTGATTTAAAAGATGCAAAATAATAAATCTAAAAATGTAAAGAATAATATGAATTTGATCCTAAAATGATTAACATATCGACACATTATTTAATTATGTAAATGTTGAGGTAATCATCAATACTGACCAATTTTAATACTAACATTAATTGATGTGCTTGTTTTTATTTTAACTTAAAGATGTAATTACGGATCTAGAAAATTAAAGTATTAAAACAACATTAATTTACGAATGATTAATATGTACATTTTTAATAAGAGAAAATTACGGCATTGATCCATAATGTTTAAAATAGTGTAAAGACGATGCCGCCAAAGTTTGTAAATTGCATGAGAAACCTCAAAAGTTTCAAAACCGTTCAAGAATGACCATCGGGTGAATAGTGGAGGTTTTAGTCTTTTTTCGTATAAATGATTTTGATAATTTATACGTTATTTTTATAATTTTCAAAGTTTGGAGATATAACCATTACATATTTTCAAGTTTAATGGGTTAAATACAAACTATGAAGACATTTAAAATATTAACTAGTATTAAGGTAAAATATAAACGGTTTTAAAAGTTTGGGGGTCAACCACACAATTCTTAAACTTTGAGGGCATGACCAAATAGCTAATTTTATTAAGTTGAACTAACATAAGCAAAGTTACTCAAGACTCTTTAGAACCCATTCTGATACTATAATAATTATAGAGCATATCAATTTATATGGTAAATATGCACAAATATAATATATAAAGAAGGAAAGTAGATCGTAATATACTTGAATAAGTCAATTATTATGGTATGCATATCTCTTATAAATCAATCTATATCACATCTCAATTCAATTGGAGGACATTATTTCATATTACAACAATATCCTATATGTGGTAATATCTAATAACTCTCTGTGTAATATAATGAATAATTTGTTAGGAATGAAGGCCGGGTGATAGTCGAATGGCTTGATCGGCGTGAAAGATCTATCGGGGAAACCTAACATGAAATGGTGATGTTGATCGGCTTGATCAGTCCCGTCGACCGATCAATGATACCGATCGGACGATTGTGATAAGTCTATTTGATAGCAGTCGGATTAGACTTGGATCGGGATACAAGGGAATCGAAGAGGAAATATTATTCCTTAATTGACCCATGAAATAAGATATTGTGATATATCTTGTTTGTTGCATATATGGAAGAAGATATTGAGATATATCTTGTTGGTTGCATATATGGAATAAGATATTGAAATATATCTTATCAGTTACATATATATTGAAGAAGATATGAAGATATATTCTGCTTGTGATATATATGAAAGAAGATATGCAAATATATGTTGTTGGAAGATGCAGTCAAAGATATGGAAAGAGAATATTGTAGAATATTCGGTGAAATATTTCCTAGATTATATTCTAGTTTAGACTCTATAAATAGTGAGTCTCATTAGCACAATTGTATCAATCAATCAATCTAGGGTGTATCATATTGTAACATATTCTTCTTGTGATAGTGAGTTTACGATCGAGGTTTATCGATCACGTGGTTTTTTCCAGTTTTGGATTTTCACTCTAAATCTTGTGTATTTTACTTTTCTTTATTTACGTTTTGTTCTCATCGCATCAATTCGATCCTACCCCTGACAACATAAATTCTTTTCTTCTCCGGATGAGGGAATTTTCCCAATAATTGGTGATGGGTGTGGGGTCCTGTTTGATAGGTGATGACGGATCGTGGCGATGTGGGAATACCGAACGATTTCGAAGATGTTTGATGACAACGACTATCGGTATTAGAAGATGCAGATTTAAGGAACTCTATGACAGCATGATCTCAGAGTGGTACTGAAGAAGGATAAACCGAAAGAGATGACGGATGCCGAGTGGTCGAGAATCGAGGAATAGGCTCTCGGGTTCGTGGTGGAAACTTTAACGAGAAACGTTGCCTTTAACGTTTCCGATAAAACTACTACATACGGGATGATGAAGACGATTGAGGATATGTTCGCAAAGCCGACATCAACAAATTTAGTACACCTTGCAAAGAAACTTTACACCTTGAAGATGGCCGAAGATGGTTCAGTTTCTAAACACTTAAACGAGTTCAATAATCTTGCCGGAAGACTTGCATCGATGGAGCACGAAACCAAGGATGATCAATTGGTCGTCCTTTTACTTGGAACATTGCCGGATAGTTGGGAGACCACGGTCGATGTGATCAGTAGCCAACCGGGTAAGTTAAAGTTTATCGACGTGTGGGATCGGTTGATCAGTGAGGAAGTGCGGAGATCCAGTCGGGATTGAAATGACCCTGCTGCTTTGGCAACAGATTCGGATCGGTATAATAATCGATGGCGTAAGGGAGGACAGGATGGCAATGACGATCGGAATGTTCAGTCAAAGGGAAAAACTCGGGTGAAGTCTAACTCACGTGGTGAACCAGAGTGTTGGAATTGTGGGAAGAGGGGGCACTTGAAGCGAGAGTGCAAGGAGAAAAGAAGAGATTGATCGGCGTCGGTTGCCGAGACGGACGATGTACTAGTTGTGTGCATTGAGAATCCGATTGAGTCATGGGTATTTGACTCGGGAGCATCGTTTCACATTTCATCCGATAAAAGTATATTCATTAATTTTGTGAGCGGAAATTATGGAAAAGTCTACTTGGAAGATGGGAAATCGCTAAAATTACCGGTCGGGGAGACATACCGATCACTTCTAACGGTCACAGTTGGTTGTTAGAGGATGTAATGTATATTCTCGATCTTAAGAAGAATTTGATTTCGATTGGCACGCTTGACGCAAAGGGGTATCGAACAAATTTTGGAGGCGGATGTTGTAAACTGTCGAAAGGATCGATGATCGTGGCTAGAGAAGTTAAGTCTAGAAGTGTGTATGTGAGGATCGGCACCATGACGGACCGATCGGGTATCACAAAACCCAAGACTAAACGAGGACATGTACAAAATCGACGCAAAGGTGAAGATGCGGTAAAACCGGCATTGTCGAGTGGGAGTGAAACACCGGTTAAGGTGGATCGGTCGGAGAGGCCTTCGGGAAAATCAACCGATGGGGAGATCCGAAATAGCAAGATTGATCGGTCAGAAATGGATCCGAGTATGGTCGATCAGAAGGAAGATCGAAATACAGGGGAACCGTTAGTTTCTGCGGGTAGACAATGGAGGGCGAGGAAAGCTTCCGAGAAATGGGAGTTTACCCTGAAAGACGAGTAGTGTCCTTGGAGGCCAAGACTTCGGTTTCGGGGAAGTTGAGAGGTTTTGTTAGAAATAGGAGATTGTTAGGAATGAAGGTTGGGTGATAGTCGAAGGGTTTGATCGGCATGGAAGACCTATCGGGGAAACCTAACATGAAGTGGTGATGTTGATCGTCTTGATCGATCCCGTCGATCGATTAAAGATACCGATTGGACGATTGTGATGAATCTATTTGATAGCGGTCGGATTAGACTTGAATTGGGATACAAGAGTATCAAATGGGAAATATTTTCCTTAATTGACCCATGAAATATATGAAATAAGATATTGTGATATATCTTGTTGGTTGCATATATGGAAGAAGATATTGAGATATATCTTATCGGTTATATATATATGGAAGAAGATATGAAAATATATTATGCTGGTGATATATATGAAAGAAGATATGCAAATATATGTTGTTAACTATATATATGGAAGATACGATCAAAGATAAGTAAAGAGAATATTGTAGAATATTCGGTAAAATATTTTATGTATTAAATTCTAGTTTAGACTCTATAAATAGTTAGCCTCATGAGCACAATTGTATCAATCAATCAATATAGAGTGTAAAATATTGTATCATATTCTTCTTATGATAATGAGTTCACGACCGAGGTTTATCGATCACGTGGTTTTTCCCGATTTTCGGTTTTCACGCTAAATTTTGTGTCTTCTACTTTTCTTCATTTACGTTTTGTTTTCATCGCATCAATTCGATCCGACCCCGGACAATGGGAATTCTTTTCTTCTCCGGATGAGGGAATTTTCCCAACATAATTGATGTGATTTAATAGTTGTACAATATGATTTACTTCTATTATTAGCTAAACTATAAGGTCACTCTCTCAATCCATAGATAATTTTTTACATTTTGATCATTTTATCCAGCTTGAACTTAGACAACAATGATGGATCATTTGAAAAATACGCAAATAAGCTTTAGATACTAGTATTTAACCATATAGGTTATTTGCCCGTTCATACATGTTTTTTTAATTTAGTTAGTATACCAAGTTTTAGGTTGATATATTTCCGAGTCTTTTATATGTTTCTACGTCATTTAAACCATGTCAAACCAATACAAATCTCAATATAGTTATGGGTGTAAACGAACAACACCTTTTGACCTATTGATTTGAGTCAGTCAAATCTCGAGTTCGAGCTCGATTTCTTTTTCACATTTCTAAAAACACCGAACCTCGAACTTCAAATTTTGAAATGAACCTGGCCTACTCGTTGGGCAAACCAATAATATTTTAATATTTATATATAGTCATAATATATATATATATATATATATATATTCAAATATATATTAATTTTAATCAATTTGAATGAGTCTAACTTGAACCTACATGGTACCAAATCTCGAATAATAGAATTTTAGTTTTCAAACCCGAACATAACCTCGGGTAGAACATTGTCTATTTTGAGCACTCAAACCTTAAAAAGCACTTGACTCGATTCGATTCGTTTACACTCTTAAGATAAAATGATACCACATATGAATTCATAATCTAATTGTGATAGGTCGGGTGATAATCGAAGAGCCCGATTGGCGGGTATGACCGACTGAAGAGATAAAATACATTGTCCGGAAGACTCAGTTTATCAGTCAGAATTACCAACCAGGGGTACCGATGAGCTAATTTCAATAGCGTGGAAGAGGTGTTGTTGATCGGTTTGATCGGTGCTATCAATTGATCAAAGATACCGATATGATGATTGTAATGAGTCTATTTGATAACAATCAGATTAGAGTTGAATCAATTTATTTTGTTGACTACATATATGTAAGAATATATTATATATTTTGTTGGGGATATACATAGAAGAAAATATATAAATATGTATTATTAGCTAAATATATGGAAGTGTCACTCAAATATATAGAAATATAATATTTTAGAATGTTTAGTAGAATATTGCATAGAATAAATCATATTTAATACTCTATAAATAGTAGGTATCATAAATACAATTTTAATCGAACAATATTTTAATATATTGTTTCATATTCTTCATGTGATAATAAGTTCACGATCACAATTTATCGATCACATTGCTTTTTTTAGTTTGGTTTTATCGCTAAATCTGTGTGTTCTACTTTTCTTAATGTACGTTTGTTTCTTATCGAATTAATTCGATTCAACTATTTATTCGGATTAGAGGAATATTACCAACACAAATAAATTTTTAGAGCATTAATGTATTTTATTTCATTCGAATTTATTATTTATGTTTTTGTAATAGTAATAATAATAATAAAATCCTATTAAATAAATAGTGCCAAACCTAAGGGAAAATAGAGTTCGTGGGTAATTGGAATACTGTAGATTTGGACGTTTTGACTTTTATTTAAAGAATGGGTTTGGCTAGCTTCGAACTCCAACTCCAAACCCATATCTAAATTAATTTAGGGGCGTGCTTCATAAAAAATTACAAAATTCAACTTGTTAATTTTAAATTGTTGATATTTCTATAAGTCTATTTATCCTATTGTGTATTTTTTAGTCCCTTTAAATTAATATTTAAGGACATTTGAATCAGCATTAGGATTTTAAAACCATTTTAGCTGTCTTATAGGTGGTTGCAATGTCCCAATCTTCTTTTTTTAAGAACACCAATCAAAATTTCCGGGTTTTTTATGAAAACAAGCTCATTTCTTCAATTATACTTGTGATAATTGAATATATTGGAAGATATGGGAAATGTATTGTGTTATTGGTATTATTATTTATTTTGTTTTTTTATAAAAACATACTCATATATTAAATTTTATTTGTAACAATTGAATAATTGGGAGAGATGAGAAGTATTGGGTTTGTTTGGATTCCCGATTAAAAGTGTGGTGAGATTTTCAAATTGTGTTTTTTAACGCACACAAAACAAAAACAAATTTAAGGTGCGTTTATCGCTAAAAGATCACAATTTCAACGCATCATTGTTATTTAATAAATGACTAATTTACCATTATTTATAATAATTATAATATTATTATATTTATTGTTTTTATATATAATGATATATTTATATTTTTACATAAATCACGATCATAATTCCATAATTTTACCAACTATATTTAAAAATTCATTATATCTCACAACTTCTTAATTTTTAAAAGGTAAACCAAACAAATACATTGTGCGACCCCTAATATTATTTCTTTTCAATTTTTTTGCGAAAAATGGCTCATTTCTAGATTTATAATCACATAATTAAATAAACGGGGCGAAATTAGAGATGTATTGTGTGATCGATATTATAATTTATTTTGTTTTTTAGTGAAAACTAGCTCATTTCTATATTTATACTCGCAATAATTGAGAGATGTATTTTGTGATGAGAAATATAACTTAATTCGATTGGTGTGTTTTGTATGCTCATAATTTGATTAAACGAGATTCAAATATTAGGATTAATTTTGAATCAATATCAGCATTAATTAAATCTCAAATTAATTATAATTTTGTTCAAAACTTCATGGAACGGTTAATCATTATTAATGTGTAAAAACACAACTTTTTTGGAATAATAATTTATATTATGATTAATTGGGTCATAATGAAGGACTAAATTAACATCACACTTCACACAATCCCAATGACTAGTTGCACCCATTAGGGTGTGAGTTGCCAGATTTAGTGTGTGTCATTCATTATTTTTTTTTAAAATTCGATTAGGGTATATTAAAGATTGGTGGATTAAAAAGTGTAAATATATTATTTTTTTCGACAATCGAATTATATTTTTTTCACTCAAATCAATTAAAAATTTTAATTTGATATTCTAAAATACACATATGTATGCTCCCACACATCCCACATTGAATGAGTTGGGTTGCAGGAATTAGAGCGAATCGTACAATCCAAAGACTTTATATTCATGATATCTATGGTCGGGTTTGACATGATTTGTAATGTGTGCGATCACAAAGCTTGTAATTGTTAATATTGATTTAAGTGGTACTTGTCAACCCCACTTTTGTACACGTAACTAATAACACATAAAAATACAAATTTAGTACGCTATTAGTGGGTTTAAAGCTTGGTCCACGAAACAAGTTATTTATTTAATAATAATAAAAAATTATGCAGCTGATCCCTTTGTTAGTTAGCAATTTTAAAACATTAAAATAATTTGTATTAGATATGATATTTTTTCGATTTACTGGCCCTCATTCTTCTGATCCATTCTTTATAATCCCATGTTCTGAGCGTTGTTTTGTTACTTATTGCTTATGTTTCTCTTCATTTAAGAAATGGGCTTCAGGATACCAAAGACTACCGAAAAGAAACCGAAGCGTAAGCATTGTAGAGGTCTTTGGTCGCCGGACGAGGATGAGAAGCTTCGAGACTACCTTCTCAACTATCGTCGCGGTAGCTGGAGCTCCGTTCCCATTAATGCCGGTCAGTTTTTCGGATGCATTTTATTGACCGAGAATTCTGAAATATGGAAATTTCAATATTTTCATCATCATAAAAATGAAAAATTACATATTTATCATATTCTTTTCTATCATATCTATCTTTTATTCTTTATAAATAATTAGATGTCACGCTTCGATACCATGTAGGATTTATGATTCGAATTGAATCATGAATTTAAACGAAATCAATTACTTAGAATATCACTCATATTATAAACTAAAATATTTATATTTTCAACACATTTTGCAACTTTAGTTAAAAGAAACAATTTTTTGCATTTTTAGGGTTTTGACTTTTTAGTTCATAATTTTGCAAGTTTCTTTCTTTCTTTCATGATTAAATTAAAATGCTTTTTTTATTACATGACGTACCTACACTGCGATTGGTCGGCAAGCCTAATTAGTTAGTTTATTATTATATTTATTCTTATAGTAGTATCTAAAAGTTTGTAATTTATGAATTTGTTTATTTATTTTTCCAGGGACGTTAAACTTTTTATGTATCATTATTTATTTTAGTTTAATAAACATGAAACCCTTTCATTAGCCAATGTTTTGAAATCGAACCATTTTCGTTAGAGATTTAATGTTCAATATGAGGTCAAAACATGCATGAACTCTTTTGTGTATTGAGAAATAATACACTTTCATTCTATTGCCATTTCATACTAACATTATATATCATTTAGTTAATTATTTAAAATCTCAAATTAATGAAAAAGACACTTTTTCTCTTAAATCTCATTCATTCAAACTTTTCTAATTGTATTTTCAATCAAACTTTAAATATCTCACTCGTTAACTTGACAAATGACATGTATTAGAAAGTGATGTCATGTCCCTTATTCTATACATTTATATATTATTTTATTTGTTAAATATATTTCTTTTTGATTGATCCCAAATTGGTATTTTATCAGGTTTGAAAAGAAATGGGAAGAGCTGCAGATTAAGATGGATTAATTATCTACGGCCCGGATTAAAACAAGGGCCGTTCACCAAAATAGAAGATGATCAGATCATGAATCTCCATCAAGCTTTAGGCAACAAGTAAGATAAAAAATCGTTATTTTAACCTTATCGAGTTTGAACACATAACATGTAACAAATACCCAATTCACTTTCACCTAGTAATAATATTACATTGATATAGGTGGTCACAAATAGCACAATATTTCCCGGGAAGAACAGACAATCAGATTAAGAATCATTGGCATTCTTGTCTGAAGAAACAAGCAGCTCAAAAACAACTCCAGTCTACAACTTCACAGTTAGGAGCTTATCAAAGCTGGTCTCCTCCGATTCTCTTATCCGAATGGATCTNATTTGATTTAATCTTAGTTTAAAGTATTGGAATTTAATATGTGTTTGTGTAATATAAATTTTGATTTAGATTTGATTATGTTAACTATGGAATTTTGAATTGTGTAAATATTTGATTACATCTTAATTAAAGCATTGGAATTTAGTATGCATTTGTTTAATATAAATTTTAGTTTAGATTTGATTATGTTAACCATGTACTTTTGAATTGTGAATTGTGTATGTATTTCAATCATGCTTGGTTTAAAGAATTGGTTAAATCGTATTATGTTTATTGTAGTTTTAGGGTAGAATGTGATTTGTTTAATTACAATGTTATTATCCGTCACATTCTTTTTGGTTGTTTTATAGAATACAACAACCTATTGATCCAAACGTCATAACTATATAGGACATGCACATCTCTCGGAAAGTGCTTCGAGTGGACGATAGTGCACTAAATATTTATTTCACCAATTGGGAGAAGGTTTTAGAAAATTGAGACTTAGCCCTAATGTTGATCGGCTTCTTGATATGTGGAGATTTTACGATGCCTTCAGAAGTAGCCGATTACAATTGAACCAAGACCTTTTGACTGCTTTAATAAAACGGTGGCGGTCATAGACATATACAGTCTTCTTCACATGCGGAGATGTGAGTATATATTTTTGACTAATATGGTCGTATAATTTGACATTTACGTTTTGTTTAATGTGTAGGCTACTATCACATTACGAGACCACCCAAATCGTTTTTATATTTTTCTTTTATGTTATTTAATCAGTAGATCAATATTGGTGATTACTTTTTACGTCTGTGGAAATCCAAAGTCCGAGAATCGTTTCGAAACAAGAACGAAAGAAGTTCGGTAATTAAGATGGCAAAAACAGATGACAAAATTGATAAACGATTGAAGTGGTTAAAGGAGGATATAGCTACTTATTCAGACACTTCAAAGTCAATTGAAATGGATGATTCCTCATATGCAATGCTGATGTTGTTGCTCGATATCCCGACTAAACAAAACGATATGCGGTTTCTTCTCGGGAGCTTCGGTACCAAAGACGTCGTCTATGGTTGAATACTCAAGTTTTGTGTATGTTCTAGAGTTAGGACAAATATCCTTAATGTTTGTTGATTGCAATATTTGTGCTTTTTCTAGGATTCTTGCAACCCCAGATAAATAATCTATCTAAATAACTACTTTAGGATTAAAAAATATTAGTGATGAGAGCTTTGGGGCCCGGTATCTAGAAGTGGAATTTTGAATCCGAACAAGTGCTACTTCGGAATTCGAAGTGGAAAGTTATTAAGATATTACGTTTCTGAGAAAGGCATGGAAGTCAATCCTGAGAAGGTTCAGGTCATTATCGACATGCAACCTCAGAGGAACAAAATAGAATTTCAAAGGCTGACGGATCGACTAGCTACGCTGAGCAGATTTATTTATAAGTCCACAGACCGGGTCTTGCCCTTCTTCAGAGTACTCAGGAAAGCAAGTAATTTAGAATGGACCGATCAATGCGATCGGGCTTTCTCAGAGTTGAAAACATATTTGAACACTCCCCCTATGATGGTGAGTCCAAGCAGCGATGAACCTTTGGGATTATATCTGACTGTATCTGAAGCCAGAGTAAGCGTAGCTCTGGTTACTATAAGAGATGATATTCACAGACTTGTTAATTACATGAGTCATTCCTTGGTATATGCAGAGACCCGATACACCAACCTGGAAAAATGTATGCTGGTGTTAAAGAAAGCAATATCTAAGCTGAGGCATTACTTTGAAGGCCGAAAAGTCTTTGTATATAGTGATCAGCCCTTGAAAGCAGTTCTGAGTCAAGCAGACCTGAATGAAAGATTACCTAAATGGACTATCAAAATCAGTGCAATGTATTTGGAATTCATGCCCCGAATGGCGATCAAGGCTCAGGTTATGACCGACTTTGTTGTGGAAATGACCCGATCGGCAATATGCTTGAACCAAGAGGATGACCGATGGATAATACACGTTGATGGGTCAACCTTCGGGGGAAAAGGAGTAGGCATAACTTGCACTACTTCACAATGAGATGTTATTCATTCTTCAGTTAAGTTCTTATTCTCATGAACAAATAATATGGTGGAATATGAAACACTGTTATCTAGAATGAATCTGGCTCGAGAAATTGGAGTTTCTAAAGTGAGAATGTTCTTAGATTCCAAGTTAGTTGTGGAACAATTTGCGGGAAGATTCGAAACACACGAGCCCATGATGAAATTGTATTATGCTAAGGTCCTGAAATTATCTAAGAAGTTCAGCGAGTTTTCACTCAATCATATACCGCGGGAACAGAATAAGGTTGTTGATGCATTAGCCAAATTGGCTATAAGTATACCAAATATAGGACCGGGAAGTGTATCGGTTCATATTCAATAACGTCTATCGGTCGAAATCCCAGTGACCGAACAATCTATTGAGGAAATCGGGGCATTATGTCATGAACTTCAAGGCTTGAGCATTGATGTTAATGAAACTCCAGGGGAACCCACATGGATGGACCCCTTCATCAAATATTTGACAAATTGGTATCTCCCTAAAAATGTTTCGGAATCTAGAAAGATTGAATTCCGAGCCAAGAGATATGTCCTAAACAACGGGCGATTGTTTAAGAAAATCTTCGAATGACCACTCTTGAGACGTTTGTCCCCTATTGAAGTTGAAGTTGTCATGATTTATGTTCATGAAGGAGTATGTGGTATTTGCTCTGGGGCTCGATCTTTATATCATCGCATCATCATATTCGGATATTTTTTGCCGACATTGCTCGAAGATGCTAAGAAATACACTAAGCGTTGCTCAGTATGCCAATATCATGTCTCAGTCCCGCAACAACCAGGGGTTCCCGTATCGGTGACTCCTCTCCCTTGTCCATTTGACAAATGTAGAATTGATATCTTGAGACATTTTCCAAGATCGGTGGGACAACGAAAATTCAGCATTGTAACCGTGGAATATTATTCCAAGTTGACAGAAGCAGAAGCAGTATCCACAATATCCGAACGAGTTGTGAGGAACTTCTGGTGGAGAAATATTGTGAGTCGCTTTGGAGTGGCTCGATTATTGATATCGGATAATGGAACTCAGTTCCAAGGACGATTGGTTAGGGAACTATGCCTCAAATTGGGCATTGCCCAACATTTCTCTTCGGTCGCTCATCCTCAGACCAATGGATTAACATAAGTATCTAATCGAGCTATCATGAAAGGAGTGAAAACGAAACTTGAAGATCTGGGGGCAAATGGTCTGATCATATTTATGAGGTCATATGGGCCTACAGGACCACGCCCCGATCCACTACTTTGGAATCTCCTCTCTTTGGTGTATGGATTCGAAGCGGTTAGTCCAGTGGAGGTAGCTATTCGATCACCTCGGATAATTCAATACGATAAGCACATGAATGATTAAAGAAGATCGTTGGATCTGGAAATAATCGAAGAAAAGAGGAACGCCATTTATGCGCGTACGTGTTCTTATCAAAGAACCATGGAACTGGCCCATAATAAACGTGTTCTACCTAGAGAATTCTCTGAAGACGATCTCGTTCTTAGAAGTATAAGCGTTCAGAGGAACGTTGGTAAACTTGGTAGAAATTGGGAATGGCCCTATCGGATTTTGAAAAAATTAGAAGATGGGGTTTACAAGTTAGAAACTCTAGATGGTGATGAGATCCCCGAACCTGAAATATCATGAATTTACGGCAGTATTTCTTCTAAATCTTTGAGTATTAATGACAGTTCCGAACCATGGATAAATTTGTACATTTTGATCATTTTATCCCGCTTGAACTTAGACAACAATGATGGATCATTTGAAAAATACGTAAATAAACTTTTGATTTCACTACTATTTAACCATATAGGATATTTACCCGTTCATACAACTTTTTTAAATTTAGTTAGTATACCAAGTTTAGGTTTATTTATTTCCGACTATTTTGTATGTTTCTATGTCATATAAACAAACCATGTCAAACCAATACAAATCCCAATATAGTTATGTATGAAACGAACAAAACCTCTTGATCTGAGTCGGTCAAAGCTCAAGTTCAAGCTCGATTTCTTTCAAATTTCTAACAACACCGAACCTCGAACTTCAAATTTGCAAATGAACTGGGCTCACTTGTTTCGTAAACCAATAATATTTTAGTATTTATATATACTAATAATATGAGGTATATATATAATATTTGATATATATATATACATTTATATATATTCAAATATATAATAATTTTAATTAATTTGAACTCGAGTCTAACTTGAACCTACATCATACCTAATCTCGAATAATAGATTTTTAGTTTTCAAACCCGAACTAAATGTTGAAATATATCTCACATCGGTTATGAAAATAGAAATGTTTTAGTTTATAAGATGAGTGAAATCACAAATAATTGGCTTGATCCTTTTTACTTTTTTAAGTTGATTCATTTCTCTTATGTATTGGGCTACAACGACACTCTTTCGGCCTTTTGAATCCTGAATTTCTACATGGTATCGGAGTGGGTTCGGAAAAATCCTGAGTGACCTTGCCGGGGTTAGTCCGGTTTATTTGATCGGTTGGTAATCCACCAATTTGAATTGTCAAGTCCAACTTGTCAAGTGGTTGGACTTGAAGGGGGTGTGTTGAAATAGTGTCTATCACTCTATTGTCCCACGTCGGAAAATGAAAGTGGGGTGTAAAGGTTTATAAGAGAGAATATGGACCATAGTAAATGACTTGTTCAAATGTTTTACGGTGTGATCTCCTCCCTCTTATAGTTATATTCGAGCACACTCCCCACGTAAATTGACCCGATTCTAGAAATTTAACACTTAACCTCAGGTAGAACCTTGTCTATTTTGAGCACTCGAACCTTAAAGAGCACTTGATTCAATTCGATTTGTTTACACCCGCCAACCATGCCGGGTGATAGTCAAAGGGCACGGTTGGCAGGTATGACCGATCGAATAGATAAAATACACTTAGTTTGGAATACTCAGTTTATCGGTCTAAATGACCGATCAGGAGTACCGATGAGCTAATTTCGATAGGCGTGGAAGACCACTAAGGGAAACCTAATATGAAGAGGTGATATTGATCGGCTTGATCGGTGTCATCGATCGATCAAGGATACCGATCAGATGATTGTGATGAGTCTATTTGATAGCGGTAGGATTCAACTTGAATCGATTTATTTTGTTAGCTGCATATATCTAAGAAGATATGACATATTTTGTTGGGACATATATGGAAGAAAATATATAAATATGTCTTATTAGCTAAAAATATATGGAAAACAATGTCAAATATATAGAAATGTAATATTTTAGAATGTTTGGTGGAATATTACAATGATTAAATCATATTCCATATTCTATAAATAGTAGGTCTCATAAATACAATTGTAATAGACTAATATTGTAACAAATTGTTTCATATTCTTCTTGTGATAGTGAGTTCACGATCACAGTTTATCGATCACGTGTGATGAGAACTCTAGGACCAGGTACCCTACAATGGACGAGACCCAATAACAATTGGGTCGATCCATGTGGTAAAAGCGAACTTGTACAGCCCAGATGCATACTTAAGATAAAATGGCCCGATGTTCCGCGATGAGACCGAAGATAACCTTGGCGAAATAAAACGGTTTCTGACAGCTGGCTCCATGGTTCGGTCCAAACACGGAGATAACATAAATATCTTCGGCCACTTCACTAGGTGCTGCCTCATTTCGAGGAGGTTGGGCACCAGTTTCAGCAAGTGGGGGAGCAGCATGCTCCTGTCTCCCACCCTCATTCTGCGGGGCTCTGCCGCCACGGCCCCGCCATCTTCTTCTTCGGCCCTGACCACGGTTCTCGCGACCGTGTTGGCCTCTTTCTTGCTCTGGCGGAGGAGACCTTCGGTCCTTCGTCCGATCATTATAGTTTCGGGGCTGTCCCCGATTATCTCTTCCCCGCGGCCTGTGACGATCGTCACCTTGATGGCCCCTTCGGGGGGATTCCGCTCTTTTGCCCTTCTGACCGTTTCGGTCGGGCTTTTCTTTACCCATTGCCTCTACCGTCTCTTTCAGCAACGGGCACTTCAAGGTTGGATGATCGCGATTATGATGAAGCTCGCAATACATCCGGTTGTCCTCCTGCTTCGGGGGGACATCTTTTTCATTCACAGCCGCTACTTCTCGCGACTGTTTCTTCGGGTAGGAAACCCGATGATCACCTGCGGGCTCAGAATTCCCGCTAGGCTTCCGATAACNTTGGACTGCATGCATTTTTATCGCGAAAAATTTTGTGAAGGAAATTGTCGCGGATTTCACGTGAAGAGGAAATTATCGCGAAAATGAAACAGGTGTAAATTATCGCAGATTTGCTTAGTGAAGAGAATTGTCGCGGATTTGCTTAGTGAAGAGAATTGTCGCATATTTGGTTTCAAGAGTAAATTATCGAGGATTTCATATTTCAGCATAGAATTATCGCGAATTTCGAGGAAATTCTAAATTTAGGTGTTTTCATCGCAATATGGGTAGTGTTCGGATTTAGTTTAAGCTTATATTTTCAGCATACTTCGAAACAACGAGACAAATAAGAACGATGGTCTTCATCATTCATAGACTTAACAATCATGTCGTCAACATACACTTCCATCATGTGGCCAATTAATTCTCTAAAGATTATGTTGACCAACTTCTGGTATGTTGCTCCAGCATTTTTGAGACCGAAGGGCATAACCACATAGCAATAAACCCCATCTTCGGTCATGAATGATGATTTCTTCTGATCTTCCTCAGCCAAGAAGATCTGGTGATATCCAGAATAAGCATCCATGGTACTCATCATGGTGCTTCCAGCAACAGCATCCACCAGTCGATCGATGTGCGGCAGAGGGAAAGGATCTGATTCACAGCTTTTGTTTACATCGGTAAAATCGATGCACATTTGCCATTTCCCGTCCGGCTTGGAAACCACTACTGGGTTTGCAACCCATTCAGTATAGTGGATTTCTCGGATAAATCCTGACCGCAGTAACTTGTTCACTTCAGCCCGGATTGTAATAGCCGAGAAAAAAGGTATGTCGAAACAAATAGTAGGGAATGTAACGGTAAAGTGTAGACGAGAGATAATGAGAGATACGAGAACGAAAGAACGTAAAAGGGAACGAAGAATAGAAATGTAAAGTAAAAGATAAAAGATGGGTCAAAAGTAAAGGAAGGAGGGGTCAAAGTGTGAATTAGAAAAGTTAGGATGTCTATAAATAGGAGTGAGGAGGCCCAAAATCGGGTTAATCATCATTAAGACCCGAAAATCCGTAAATTTCCTCAAAGAAGGAAAATTATCGCGAAAATCTCCAAGGCACAAAATTATCGCGAAAAAGTTGAAGGCAAGAATTGTCGCGAAAATTTTAAAGAACAAAATTGTCGCGAAAATTTACAAAGGCAAAATTGTCGCGAAAATTCACGATTAGTAAAATTGTCGCGGATTTCCAGTAAAGCATAAATTATCGCGGATTTCATCCCAGTGCAATATTGTCGCGAATTTTAATCCTAGGGTATTATTATCGCGAATTTCAGGCAGAAGTAGAATTGTCGCGAAAATACTAAGTTCGAGTGTTTTCGTTACGTCCCGAAGTCGGATCGTGGGAGGAAAAGTACACGTGAGGTCTACGGTAACAACATAGTTAACAATAAGATGATAACGTCAGAATTCGAATAATTAAGACCTGTTATGAAATGCAGGGAAAGCACGGGAAGATTATAATACGCTAAAGCAAACGGTAAGCGGAGTGAACACAATATAGTAAGGGAAGGTTCAGACTTAAGGAATGGGATTGGGTTAATAAAGAAGGAAGAAATGATACGAATGAACGAGATAAATGATAATAAGACTCGGGGTGAGGAAGGATGGACCGTCTGACCGAACCCGGCATCGTGCCTAGTACACGATTCGACAAAGGAAGGGCATGCCTGATGAAGGGAATGATAAGTTCCAAAGAGGAAATGATACGTACGAAGAGGGCGGAATGGATCCGGGTGGAAAAAGGGGTAGCGCCTAAGTACCCACCCGGGGAAGGGATGCATATGGCCCGTCGAGTCATCCAACAGCTAACGGTTAGCTTGGGCGGGACATGCACCGAGCATGTTAATCTCGGCAACAGAAAAGTTAATGAATGATGGAAATGATAAGGGTAAAAGAAGAGGGAATAAGAAAACGGTTAAGTGAAATGGTTCATGTGTATGTGTAAGATGTAACTAAGATGTAAGAAAGATAATGTGTAGTGTGTGTGAAGTTTCCTTTAATAGATTGTGACCGCTTTACAGATTTTGTAGGTGACGCAGGTGAGATATGATAGGGACGGGGAAGGAGGTCGTCGGTTGTCCGGTGATAGAGTCCGGTCCTTCGGAGAACACTCTAAATTATGCAGTCGTACTAAAATGTTTTGAACTATGTTTTAAATTTGCTTCCGAACATTTCCGTTTTAATTATCATGTTTTAACAAAACAACTAGGCCCAAATGAGGGTCGTTACACGGATGATCTCAATTTTTTCAGGAGAGTAACGCCTCCTTTTCTGCCTGACAGGCTTCGTTCCAGGCTCAATATTGATCCGATGTTCACTATCGGATCGGTCAATCCCCGGCACATCATCCGGGGTCCAGGCAAATATATCCACGTGGCTTCTCAGCAGGTGGATCAGTTCTCTTTCAAAGTCAGGGGCTAAATGATCCCCGATGCGAGTTGTCTTGGTTGAGTCATCCTCAACCAGATTAATCAATTTGAACCCCACGGGTTCCATCGCTTGCCTCGGGTGCGGAAGCTCTTCCAGCAAATCCACCCGGGCCTTCTTCATTGGCGTCAACGTTCGGCACCAGCTCATGTAGCATTGTCTAGCTACTTTCTGATCCCCCTTAACAGATATAACTCCATGGATGGAGGGGAACTTGAGCATTATATGATAAGTAGAAGGGACCGCCTCAAACTTGCTCAGGCCGGTCCGTCCAATAATAGCGTTGTAAGCCAAGTCGACTTCAACGATAATGAATTCCAAATCTTCAGATCGGTCCTTGGATGGCTCTCCAAGGGTAACAGGGAATAACATCTTCCCACAAGGAATAACACGTCTTTGGTCGAACGACCAAAAGGTTATGTTGGCGATTGGCAGATCATGAGCGACTGCTCCCAACATTTCGGCGACTTCGCGCTTCATCAGATTGCACGAGGCCCCAGTGTCCACCAGGATTCTGTGGACACGGCAATTCCCGATGACCCCTGTAATGGTGAGGGGGTCGTCACAGGGATCAATGATCCCCTCCCGATCAGCCGGGGTGAAGGTGATGTCCTCTCTGAAGATGGAGGACCGATCCATGGGATCATACTTTACCAGCGCAACAGATTCGGAGCTCTCAGCAGAGTCTCCGCGCGCTGTTCTCTTTCGGTCCCGGACCGACTCATTTATTCTCAATCCGCCATAGATAACATAAATATCTCCGGCCACTTCTCTAGGTGCCGCCTCATTTCGAGGAGGTTGGGCACCAGTTTCAGCAGGTGGGGGAGCAGCATGCTCCTGTCTCCCACCCTCATTCTGCGGGGCTCTGCCGCCACGGCCCCGCCATCTTCTTCTTCGGCCCTGACCACAGTTCTCGCGACAGTGTTGGCCTCTTTCTTGCTCTGGCGGAGGAGACCTACGGTCCTCCGTCCGATCATTATAGCTGGTATAGTTCCTGCCTGCTTCGGGGCGGTCCTACATTTGGAGCGAATTTCTCTGAAAAAGCCAAAATAAACCCGCCATACGACTGTATGGATCGGGCCGGCAGATTTTTGAACCATGTTGGGGCATCGCCTTGCAATCCTGCCGCGAAGATGCGGCACTTAAATGAATCCGAGGCCCGAACTGTTCCCATACGTAACTCAAAATCAGCAACGTGATCAATAGGATCACCGTCGCCTCGGAATGTCGGCAACCCCTCGGGGTTGCGATAATGTCGATCTGGGACTGCTGCCCAGATTTCTTCTGAAAAGGGGAGCATCAAATCTCCCAAGGCGGCTGATACGCCTTCAGATTGCTGGGATGACGCTTGGACAACATGTAAATTATGCCACCAATCGTCATCCTTACTCCGCCTGATAGGGGCCTCCATGGCCCTGTCAAATAAGCCAGGATTGCGTCCCAGATTCGGTCCGCAATCCTTCGATGCACGCATATTCTCCAACTCCCTGGTGAGCTCATCTATTCGTCGCTGCATCTGTTCCTGGTCATTTCGAGGAGCGGGAGTTAGAGCTCTGGCCGGAGGGGGAGGAGTAGATCGATATCTAGGCCACCTCGTGTTGACGCCACGCCTGAAGGTTTCTTCCTCATCAGTGCTGCGTTCATCGGGATCACTTTCATATCCTCTGTCTCTGGGAACAGGGCTTGAGATAGCCGGTGGTTCTGTTCCACTTTTCTCCGCCGTAATTTCCAGTACCACCTTCCTTACGACAGCTTCCAAATCCTGTAATGTGAATGTTGGTGCTGGAAGACTGTCGGGAAGCACGTCACTATCATTTGTCGGAGTTTCAGTTGCCATGCCTTCGATTATCCTATCCCAGGTAGAAAACTCAAATGGGATTAGAAAAAATCGTCCCCACGGACGGCGCCAAACTGTTATGGTCCCTTTTTAGGGGGTACCAACAGTCGTTCGGTTCGTTCAACAAACGAACTCGGTTCTGATTTCTTTAAAATGTGGAAGACGATCAAAAGCTAAAATCCGAAATAAATGCACGCAATATATAGTGGAAACCCCATGAATTGGAGTGAAAACCACTCGACTAAGAGCTGATTATGCTCTTAGCCTACTCACTAATAAAATAACTCAACATTTTACACAAGACAGCCTAATGAAAATTATGAGGTAAAGAAAGCGATAAGAATCCGGCAGAGTAACAGCCTGTTCTTCCGCGTCCAAAGTGTCCCGTTATTTCCTTCGTCTTGCCCTGTATTTATAGAGTCGCCGGCGAGTGTAATCCACGTCCTGTAACCGCCTCTGACAAGTTTGTTAGAGGTTGTTATCGCAGGATGTAAAACGAGGCTAGGACCGAGGCGTGGTCTGCGTGATCGGACCCGAAGCATGATAAACGTGATAGGGCCCGAAGCGTGGGACGCGTGAGCCTGTAACCGTTTTGTAATTGTTCGGACCGAACCCCGGAGTCAGCTGGCAGATAACGCTTTTATTTACTAAGGTTATCTTCGGTCCTTTGTGTTGAACCTCGGGCCGCACTTCCTGAAGGTGTAAGTGGGCTATAAGAGTTCGTTTTGATTATTTAAGTCGGCCCAACTGTTATCGGGTCTCACCCATTACTGGGTACCCGGTCCTAGAGTTCTCATCAAATATGCATAATCACTTTAAAGTTATCTGTACCAACTCTTCAATTTTTTACATTCACCATTGTCGGAGCGAGTCAAAGAATCCAACTCGTTTCGACACTTGACACAAAACTATGTCGTTTTGATTTCTTCATTAATTCGATTTTTTTCTTGATTAAAAACATAACATATGTGTTTTCACAACTTTATTATGTAATCGTTATACTTTTGAATTATTCATACAAGCGATGATAGACCAGATAGTTATTGCTTTGGGAAAACTGAAAATTATAGAATTGACGAGCTATAATCAGTTTTATAAGTTAAATCTTTTATAAAATAAATTGATAAATATTTATAGATTCAAAGATGAAGTTTATTAAATCTTCAACAAATGCTGTAATTATTTTGCTTCATTTAATATTATTTTATTTAATAATTCAAGTCGAACAAAAAATCCGACTCTTACATTCTTGCCGAGTTGATTCGAGTAGAATCATGTCGTACCAAATCGATCTAACGAATGGATGCCACATAGCTTTAAAGTAGGATGCAAATCAATGTTATCATATTGAACGGTAAGACAAAAACTAGACGGTGTCGATATATTGATCGGTACAACTTGGTACCGGGTTTTCGGTTACGAATAAAATAAAAATATATATTTTTTAAAAATTATTGGTACCTTACTTTAATATTACATGTAGGGTGTCTTAAATATTAAAAATTAGTTAGTTGATATNACTAAGGTTATCTTCGGTCCTTTGTGTTGAACCTCGGGCCGCTCTTCCTGAAGGTGTGAGTGGGCTATAAGAGTTCGTTTTGATTATTTAAGTCGGCCCAACTGTTATCGGGCCTTACCCATTACAGGGTACCCGGTCCTAGAGTTCTCATCAATCTGAAATTTATTTACAAATTATTTGATTTAACTGTTCGACATTCAAGCTTCAAACGACGGTGGATGATTCCAATCAAGATCAAGAACCTTATTTGGAACAGACCCAAAGCAATGATTCTCATTAACCACCGAAGAAGTTTCAAATACGCTACGCAACGCGTTGTTGATATGGTTAACTTGTGCGATCTGATATGCTTTGTACGGCTGATTATTGAGAAGAAAGACAACAGGAGATTGGGCTTTGAAATAAGGGTTTCTCGGGTGGGCGACGGTGATGCCGACGTTATGGGCGCGGCACAAGATGAAGCTCCACAGGGCGCGTGTATTAAAGTCTGGACTTGGGGGAGGGTATGGGTCCGGTGCAACGGGTTACGGGTCGAACCCGTTGAACCTGTCAAGCAGTACGGGGTGGCCCAACGGGTTGATAATTTTTCTTAACTGGTTAATGGGTTGAAAGTGCGGATCAACCTATCAACGGGTTGAAATAACCAAAACCATAAAATTAAAAAACTTTGAATTTTAACTTTAAAATTTTTTAAAAAAATCAAAATTGGTCCACTTCAATCAGTTTACCCTTCCGAGTTGACGGATTGAAATTCGCTGTCCAATTTGTACAATGAAATTTAGCGGGTCAACCCACGGGTTGGACTAGCCCATGCCCCCCCTATCTAGATTGGTCGATAGCTAACTTATTAAATAAATAAAAAACTTATAGGTTGACTGAGCTCATCAAAAAGCTGCCAACTTGACAGTTTCAGTGCTATATTAGCAAATAAAAATGTATCACTGACAAATAAAAAAATACATACATTTTTTAAATTAAAACCTTCCACATCGTCTGTACATCTGGATTACTAACTTTTCTATTCCTAGGGCAATTTGGATAAATATTTTGAATTCAAATTCTTTAAAAGCAATTCGATCTTAATATAATTGTTTTCATACCGGCCGATAAGACGAAAACTGAGTGGCTCCGGTATTTGGATCGCTATTGAGTTTCCGGGTCGGAACCCGAGTATTCGAGGTCGACCCAGAAAAAATTAAAAAAAATTAATATTTCATACATATTCAGATCTGTACGAAATTTCCAATAAATATAAAAGCATTGCTGAATATATTATAATTTAATTTATTATATATTTTTAATATATATATATATATATAACTTATTTATTTTTATTAAACATATATAAATGTAGGTTATTCAACCAATACTTTCGGAAGACATATCATTTAACAAAACCTTTTTGAAACCGGATTAATTGGCAAACATAAGTTTGGCATAAGGTCATTTAGTCAAATTGTCCTCTATAATAGAGGTGGTCATGGGTCATCCCAATCCGTTGGGTTGACACAACCCGTTATCATGGGTCGGCCCACGGGTCAACTCAATTAAAAAATGGTTACGGGTTGAGCCGACTAAATAAACCCACGACCCGCAGCGGGTCCACCCGTTGTGGGCTATGGGTTGGAATGAGTCTATTGTTATTTAATCCGTTGGGTTGGCCCGTGGGTTGGCCCATCGACCCATGAAATAAATATATATTTTTTGCATTTTTTTCATTTTCGTTTTTCTCACCCAAGCGGCAATAGATTTGTGTCTTCTATTTATTTTATATTGGAAACATAAAATCCCCAAGTACCCTCAATTTCTCATACTCGTAGTTTCGTAATCCGTTGTTCTAGTTTTATACTTCTTGTTAAGTTTAGTAGCATATATTATATTTGGTTAGTGAATACAATTTGTATTCTAAACTATGATTTGAATTACTTCATTTATTCATATTTTGGTTTAAAATTTAATTTTTATATAGAATAACCCGTAGTACAATTAATACATATAAGCTAATCCGCGGGATGGGTCGGGCCAATGCTTCAATCCGCCGGATTGACCCATTAACGAGTTAAAATTTTAACAACTCATTGGGTCAACCCGTATGAGTTATTGGGTTTGAGGGGTTGGACTCACAACCCATTGAACCTAACCCACGACCACCTCTACTCTATACCTATATCACATTTTCTTTGCACACATGCTTGTTTGTTTTTACTATTTAAATAGTCTAACCTTGAATCATTGGATATTTATATTTTACTTTATGTAAAAAATATTTATAAATTGAGAAAACTGATTAATAATCGTTGAAAAAATATAAATATTGCAATAAATGACAAAGAAATATTTAAACTGAATATTTCATTTGAATTTTATGTAATATAAATCTTACAAGAAACATCTAAACGAAAAAATAATCTTTGTTGAGAAGAAGACAAATCTATAAATAATAATAAATTTAGTTAGGTGCAATTATCATCCAAAGTTGCGAATGTCCTAATAATTACACATTTTTCAGGAAAATTAAATTTATTCATTGTATTTTAATAGGAAATTACATTATATTGATTTATAAAAATTATATACCTAAAAACAACGTGATAAAATTAATCAATAAGATATTACACATTTGTTGGTAAGGGAATATGTGTGACAAGTGACAGATGCTACTTCCCAATTCTTTGGGATTCTTTTAAAGCCTCAAGTCTCATTGATAAAGATTAGAAAAAATAATTAAATAATAAATATATATGTAAGTAAAAGCCACTTCATTGACCACCAGTAAAATTAATAAATAATTACCCCTTTGGGCAATAAATGACAAATCCTGGTTTGTTTACTGTTTATATTTCTCTTTTTTCATTTTACAAAAAAAATTAATTATATTATAGAACACATCTTATTTTTCATTTTACTTTTGTATAAATAAAATTTATACTTTTAAATTTAATAACTACAAATAAAATACAATAAAAACCTTATTTTTAATTTCAACTTTGTACTTCTAATATTTGAAATGACTATAATATCATTATTTATCTTTTTATATAACTTTTGATTTATAAGAGGAGACTCTACGCAAATATGATATAATCAACGTTGCGAAGTTGAGTCATCATCACTGTTATGATCCATTTTCATGGAGTACCAACAGTCACTCGATTCGTCAGCCAACGAACTCGGTTTTGATTTGTTTTTGATAGGGAATGCGATTAAAATTAGAAACAATAAAGATACACATCGATTTATAGTGGAAACCCCAGGAATTGGGGAGAAAACCACTTGACTAATAGCGGATTACGCTCCTAGCCTGTTCACTAATCAAACAATTCATATAAAATACATTAGAGGCTTAGTGAAAATGACAATGAATAAGAAAGCAGTAAGAACTCCGGCAGGGTAACGGCATGTTCTTACGCGTCCAAAAGGTTCTGCTACTTCCGTCGTCGCGCTCTGTATTTATAGAGATAGTGGCGTGTGTAAATCACGCTCTCTAACCGCCTCTGACAAGTTTGTTAGAGGTTGTTGTCGTGCGATGTAAAACGAGGCTGGGACGGAGGCGTGGTCTGCGTGAACGGGCCCGAGGCGTGGTAAACGTGTGAAGGCCCGAAGCGTGGAAAGCGTGGGTTTCTAACCGTCAACACCGAACCACGGAGCTAGATACCAGAAAACGTTTTATTTCGCCAAGGTTATCTTCGGTCCTCTCGTGGAACATCAGGCCTCTTTTCGTTAAGTGTATAAATGGACTGCACGAGTTCGCTTCCACCATTTGGATCGGCCCAATCGTTATTGGGCCCATCCGTTATAGGGTGTCTGGTCCTAGAGTTCTCATCATTAGCCCCTCGGGCTTGATTGCCATCGTAGAGGTGATACAAGGCCGATCACATGATGTTTACACATTTGTGAGAACATTGGACCATATCTGTAGGTAGTGACGTCCACGGGACCGATCTTTCCCTTAAGTGTAGGAATTAATTTGTATTTAAAACTCAATAACGTATATTTGTGTTATATTTCTATCTTTGTTATTTTTTAAATATTAACATCCAGATTTGCGCCTCTTCACATTCGACAGTTCAACATGCGTGATGAGTGTGCTTGTACTGCCATTGTCTGGGGCAATATTATGTGGCAGCTCACCATTGGTTGGGAGATTAATATTTAAATCGGGGTTTTGGATATTGTTTCTCCTCATCATCATTTCGCGAAGGAAGAACTGCCAAATCGAGCTCTCTTCGCCCTCAATCCGTTTCACGTTCAACCCGTTTCATTTCGATTTTCGTTAAGGTATATTCTATGGCTCCTAAAAAAACGAGATACCCAGCCATGTCCAAGTTGGACATTGAGGAGTTTAGGTCTAGGTTTCTTATTCCGGCACATTATTCCATCTGGAAGGGATGGGAAGATATTCCCTGTTTCCTTCCGGCGGAAATGAATGTGCCAACGTCCGCTATTCCGGTCAGTTACTCTTCTTTGATGTGCGGGCTTCGTTTTCCGCTGCATCCTTTTGTAGCAGCCGTTCTTAAAGAAATTCATTGCCATACTTTTGCATTATTTCCGGGTAGTTATGTGTATATAGTGGCGTTCATATTTTATTGCCACCAACAGAATAGGGCTCCGACTTTAGAACACTTTTTCAATCTGTTCTTGGTGGGGTCCCGAAGGGGTAAGGGCCTATTAGGATGTCGTAAACTATACATATAGCGGTGCGCACTAAAGAGTGCACTATAGTGGATAAAGAAGAGTCTCTCCATGCGTGGGAGTCTTGTTATGTGTGGATAACAGTCCCAAAAGAGGGCATGTTGAAGGTGTGGTCGCGCATAACTCACCCACTCATAGGTCAGTTGGACCGTACTAGGTTCAACCCCTCTCGTCCGGACACCGCAAATACACTTGCGATGTTCCTCCCTCCCGAAGCACGCCTGAAACGAACAGAGCTGTTTCGGGAAAAAAGACTGATAGAAATAGGTGTTGCGGGTAGGACCGGAGCCCCAGCCCTGAAGGGGACGTTTTATAGCTCAGATCCATCAGAAGGATCGGGTATGAAGTAATGTTTTTATTTTATCCTTTCCTGATCCTTATTTATTTGTTTTGCATACTCAATTGAGACGATGCCTAGCTTCCGGTTCAAACGTATGATGGTTGCTTCGGTCCGTCCTTCTGAAGGACAACGCGAAGCATCGGGGAGTGCTGATGGAAGTGAATCAGCAACGGGGGGTATGCTGGTCCCATCGGGGTCCGGAAACCCCCTTATCCAAACTACCAGCGCGGGCACATTGACCATGTGCTGCACAGGGCAGCCTTCAATTGGGGAAGGGCCTGCGTTTCGGGTATTTGGGGTGGTAGAGGAGGTGATAACTGCTCAGATTCGTTATTTGAGCTTATCCAGCCTCTATCAGATCGGAAACAGCTCCTTTATTAATGCTAATATTGTTGCTTTATTGCTGCAGGGAGCCGTTCCCGTGGAGAAGGTTCTCCCCGGTCCTCACCTTAAGGCGAACGTCTCCCTGCCGCCGATCCTCTTGGGAAAAGGGAAGAGGGCGACCGAAGCAGAAGCCCCGAAGGATCCCAAAAGGCTGAATAAAGGGGAGAGCGCCTCGGTCCCTACTAAGGGGATCGTTTTGAAGGAGCCTGCATCGGGCCCTAAGACTAACTCCGACTAGGGAGTTGCCTTGGCCTGCTAGACAGGTTCAGTAAGGGGAGGAAACTAACCTCCTGGAGAAGTGCTTTCCTGAAGGACTTCCGCTTTTATGGAGAGCAAAATCCAGACAACGTCCAAGCGGACATGTCTGGGGAAGAGATCATGGAGGGCTTCCTCGACCTCACCACCAAGATAATTTTCTTTTATATAAAGGCCCGAAGCTTCACTTTTTTGACCTTGTTATCTTATGCAGATGTTGAGGAAGGCCTTCACAACTGCCATCACCGTGGAGAAGAACTAGGGTGGCAGTGTTGTGTCCCAAAAAATCCAAGATCAACATGACCTTACGAAAAGGCAAGTTGAAATCAAACATGGTGAGTTGGTCACGGTACGGGAGGACTGGGACCGATTGGATAGTGAGCTGCTAAGAGCTGGGACGGAGGTCTCACTCTTAGCAGATAAAGTCTCTGAGCTGGAGAAGACAGGAAAAACAGCTCAGGGACGAATTTCTGACCTGGAGGCCAAGCTGCGGGCCAAGGAAGAAGAGGTCAACCAAGTCCAAGGTCGGGCCCAAGAGAAGAGAAATATGTTGAACGAACTTCTTCTTCGGGCCCAAGAAGAGAAGGCGAACTTGGAAGAGGAGTTGACAAGAACCTGCACTTCGGCCGAAGGTTCGGTCCGGGAAGCAGTCCTAGGCTTCGCTCGGTCCCCCCTGTTATTCGCTTTGGCGGATAACATACATGGGGTGTATACTGCTAAATACTTGGATAACATGCGAGAGCATGTTATAAAGCAGTTCGGGCTTTCCCCTTCGGACGAGCGATGGAAAGCGGTCGAGCCACTTGAAAGAGATGACAACTTTCAGGTTATTCCAACTTTGGAAGAGCCTGTTATGGAAGAAGACCCTTTCTTCTATCTCTTTGAAGAGATGGAGAGAGCGGTCAACCAAAAGGTGGCCAACCAGGAGGAAGAATTGAAGCAGCTCGCGGCCCGGACCGAACCGCAGGAGCAGGGAATTGAAGACAAGGAAGATGGGCAGGACAGTTAAAATTTCAGTTGTATTTTGTACCTGCTTTGCCCTTTGTTTTCAATATACACTTCTTTCCTCTCAACTCTTGTCTCTTTAATTGCCAGAACAAAGTGTTATAACTAACTTTAAAGTGAATTAATATGTTTCAAATTAACGAGAGTGTTTTAACCACCAAGTATAAGATAGGGGATGCTTATAGGGTGTTAGCCTATCGGTCCCAGATATTATGTTTGGCGTACTCATGTCAATTCTGATTGGATCGGTCATTTTACATTGTATGCGGATCACTCTTATTCCGTCCTTGGAATCAATACATGATTGGAGAGGTGCGGTCTAGGTTCAATATGAGTTTTTATAAGCTTTGGCCGAACCTTGGTTCTACTGAAGTCCCGTAGGTTATATTGGCTAAGCTTTTGCTCATAACATGTCCCATACTAGGACCGAAGTTGTGTTTCGATATGTTGACCCTTTCCATTCCTCTTTTCGAGGCAGATTTCGTAAGTACAAGGGACATTTCTCAAGAATGAATGCCGTTGAAGGGAGTGTTTTAGTTCGTAATGAGTTTTGGGAGAATCACAACTCATCCATGGGACTAGGCAAGTACAGGAGCATCTGACTCGTCAGAGCGATCACTACAACTTGGGAGCCTTGCGGATAAGAAGCTTCGGTCACCAGTCCAGATTCGTCCTAAGTCACCCAACTTCAAGATCGGTCCATCATTCAATTAGAAATAATTTGTTTTGTACTTACTTGTTTTCGGCTTACGCTTAAAGGAATGTACGTTTATTAAGTCAAACAGGTTAATCGAAAGTTCACAAAAAATATCGCCTTAAGTTCATGACATTCCAAGTTCGGGGGACCTCTATACCATTCAATGTTTCAAGTTTATACGCACCTGATTCCAATTTCTTTGATATTCGATACGGTCCTTCCCAATTTCTGTCTAGCTTTCCAACGTTCCTCTTCACTTTAATGCTTCTGAGGACGAAATCGCCTTCAAAGAATTCCCTTGGGAAGACTCGCTTGTTATGGGCCCGTTCCATAGTTCGCTGATAAGCACGCATCCGCGCATAAATTGCATCTCTCTTTTCTTCGATCATCTCGAGGTCCAATAATCTCCTTTCACCATTCATATGCTCATCATATTGAGATATCCGAGGTGATCGGATGGCAGCCTCCACCGGGCTAACAGCTTCGGTCCCATACATCAATGAGAAAGGTGATTCCTGGGTTGTCGAGCGAGGTGTAGTTCGGTATGCCCATAAGACCTCATAGATGTGTTCATGCCATTTCCCTCCGAAATCTTCTAACTTGGTCTTGAATCCTTTCAGGATAACCTTGATAGATACCTCCGTAAGTCCATTAGTTTGGGGGTGGGCTACTGATGAGAAATGTTGGATGATACCCAACTTGGTGCATAGATCCCGTATCCTCTTTCCACAGAACTGAGTCTCATTATCTGATATGAGCGCTCGGGGAACTCCGAAGCGGCTCACGATATTTCTCCATAAGAAGTGTTTGACCACCTTCTCTGAGATGATGGTTACTGCTTCTGCTTCAATCCATTTCTAGTAATACTCCACCGCTACGATACAAAATTTTCTTTGCCCTATTGACCGAGGGATAGGTCCGAGGATATCGATCCCCCATCTGTCAAACTGACAAGGCAATGGGGTAACCGATAAGGGAGCCCCAGGCTGCTGCGGGATCGGAGCATGGTACTGACATATGGCTCAACGTTTAGTGTATTTCCTGGCATCCGCAAGCATTGTTGGCAAAAAATATCCAGCTCTAGTGATGCGGTGGTATAAAGATCGAGCCCCTGAATCAATGCCGCATATCCCTTCATGAACATAAATCATGACGGCTTCAGCCTCAATAGGGAATAAGCAGCGCAAAAGCGGGCCCTCGAAGCTCTTTTTAAACAGGCGTCCATCAACCAAGATGAATCTCTTAGCCCGAACTTCTATTTTTCTGGCTTCATATTTGTCTTCAGGGAGATAGCCGTTTGAAAGGTATTTAATAAAGAGGTCCATCGAATGTTCCCCAGGAGATTGGGTAGCGTTAATATTCAAGCCCTAGAGTTCATGGCATAGAGCCCCGATCTCTTCAATAGACTGTTCGGTTACTGATATCTCGACCGAAGGTCGGTCCTGGATGTGGACCGAAATAGTGCTCGGCTCTATGTCAGGTATGCCCGCGGCCAATCTGGCGAGTGCGTCGGCAACCTTATTTTGCTCTCGTGGCAAGTGATCAAGAGAAAACTCACTGAATTTTTTGGATAATTCCAAAACTTTGGTACAATATAACCTCATCATCGGGTCATGAGTTTCAAATCTCCCTGCGAACTATTCCACTACTAACTTCGAGTCTGAGAACATTCGCACTCTGCTAACTCCCATTTTTTGAGCCAAGATCATTCCCGACAATACAACCTCATATTATACCACATTATTTGTTCCAGCAAAGGAAAGTTTGACTGCGGAATGAATAAAGTCACCTTGTACCGTTGTTAGGGTAATGCCCGCTCCTCTTCCTCCGAAGGTCGACCCATCTACGTGGATCGTCCATCGATCATCCTCTTGGTTAAGATATATGGCCGATCGGGTCATTTCAACCACAAAGTCGGCTAAGACCTGAGCTTTGATCGCCCTTCAGGGCAAGAATTCCAGATACATAGCGTTGAGTTTGATAGCCCATTTTGCCAATCTCTCATTCAAATCCTTTTGTTTAAGGAGTATTTTCAGAGGTTGATCCGTATAAACATAGACCGTTCGGCCTTCGAAATAATGCTTCAACTTGGATACAGCTTTCTTCAAAGCTAGCATGAATTTCTCCAAGGTGGAATACCTGGTTTCAGCAGATACTAGAGAATGACTGACATAATAAACAGGTCTATGAATGTCATCTCGTATGGTCACCAGAGCTGCGCTGACGGAAACTTCGGATACCGCAAGATATAACCCCAAAGGCTCATCACAAGTTGGACTTACCATCACCGTGTGAGTGCTTAAATAAGTCTTCAGCTCGGAGAAGGCCCGATCGCATTCTTCGGTCCAATCCATATGACTTGCTTTTCTTAGCACTTTGAAAAAAGGTAAGGCCCGGTCTGTGGATTTCGAAATAAACCTGCTCAGCGCGGCTAGTCGGCCAGTAAGCCTTTGAAACTCTCTTTTGTTTCTCGGAGGTTGCATATCAATGATAGCCTGCACCTTTTCAGGTTAACCTCTATGTCTTTCTCTGAAACGTAATATCCCAAGAATTTTCCACTTCGGAGCCCTAAGCAACACTTGTTTGTATTTAGTTTGAGCTTATATTTTTGGCATACTTCGAAACAACGAGACAAATAAGAAAGGTGGCCTTCATCATTCATAGATTTTACAATCATATCGTCAACATACACTTCCATCATATGACCAATCAACTCTCTAAAGATCTTGTTGACCAACCTTTGGTATGTTGCTCCAGCATTTTTGAGACCGAATGGCATAACCACATAACAATAGACTCCATCTTCGGTCATGATGGATGATTTCTTCTGATCTTCCTCAGCCAAGAAGATCTGGTGATATCCAGAATAAGCAACCATGGTACTCATCATGGTGCTATCAGAAAGAGCATCTACCAGTCGGTCGATGTGCGGGAATGGGAAAAGATCTGACTCACAGCTTTTGTTAACATCGGTAAAATCGATGCACATTCGCCATTTCCCATCCGGTTTGGAAACCACCACTGGGTTTGCAACCCATTCAGTATAGTGGATTTCTCTGATAAATCCCGACCGTAGAAGCTTATTCACTTCCGCCCGGATAATCTCGATTTTCTCAGGAGAATAGCGTCTCCTTTTCTGTATAACGGGATTCGTTCCTGGCTCAATGTTGATCCGATGTTCACTATCGGATCTGTCAATCCCCGGAACATCATCCGGGGTCCAACCAAATATATCTACATGGCTTCTCAGCAAGTGGATGAGTTCTTTCTCAAAGTCAGGGGCTAAATGAGCCCCGATGCGAGTTGTGTTGGTTGAGTCGTCCTCAACCAGGTTAATCAATTTGAACCCTACGTGATATTACCCGGGGATATTTTAGTAATTCGCATACCCCGGGAACCTTTTGGCACGTTCCCCAAGGTATTCTAATTTTATTTGGGGTTGAAATGGCGTCGGGGGTATTTTCGTAATTTGGACACCCCCGGGTCCAATCGGTACGCCCACTGGTATTTTTGGTATTCTAATTTTATTTCGGGTTGAAATGGTGTCGGGGGTATTTTCGTAATTTGGACACCCCCGGGTCCAATTGGTACGCCAACTGTGGTATTTTCTGTAATCTGATATATCGTTATTGGCTTTGGGCACCTGGAGACCGCATGGGAAGTTTCCGGAGGAGACGCGACTATTTTCGGATAATTACAAGTCGGAGTGGCTCCAAGAGTATTTTCGTAATCTTGCGTCCGAAAGATGCTACGACGCATGTTCACCGACAGGCTTATATCTTATGAATTTAGTGAGAATTGACTTATGCGGAGTATGGCTTGCCTCTGTTCACGGGCAACGTGTCGATCTAGAAGTGTCCCGGATAATCGGAGACATTACGATTTATATCTGGAGTGAGATCGGGTCGAATCAGGCCAGATTGTATAAGAGTGGGCTTTGAGTCCACAAGTGAGTTGATGGGCTTTGAGTCTACAAGTGAGTTGATGGGCTCAAATTTTCTATAAATATAGGTCTCTGGTCATTGGAATNTTACACATTCGTGAGAACATGGGACCGTACCTACAGGTAGTGAGCGTCCATGAGATCGATCTTTCCCTTAAGTGTGGGAATTAATTTGTATTTAAAACTCAATAACGTATATTTGTGTTATCTTTATTATTTTTTAAATATTAATATCCAGATTTGCGCCTCTTCATATTCGATGATTCAACAGGCGTGATGAGTATGCTTGTACTGCCATTTTCGGGGGTAATATTATGTGGCAGCTCACCATTGGTTGGGAAATTAATATTTAAATCGGGGAGTTGGGTACTGTTTCTTCTCATCGTCATTTCGCGAAGGAAGAACTGCCAAATCGAGCTCTCTGCGCCCTCATTCTGTTTCACGTTCAACCCATTTCGCTTTGATTTTCGTTAAGGTATATTTTATAGCTCCTCAAAAACGAGATACACAGCCATGTCTGAGTTGGACATTGAGGAGTTTAGGTCTAGGTTTTCGATTCCGGCGCATTATTCCATCTGGAATGGACGGGAAGATATTCCCGGTTTCCTTCCGACGGAAATGAATATACCGGCATCCGCTATTCCGGTCAGTTACGCTTCTTTAAAGTGTGGACTTCGTTTCCTGTTGCATCCTTTTGTAGCATCCGTTTTTAAAGAAATTCAATGCCCTACTTTTGCATTGTTTCCGGGTAGTTATGTATATATGGTGGCGTTCATATTTTATTGCCACCAACAGAATAGGGCCCCAACCTTAAAACATTTTTTCAAGCTGTTCTTGGTGGGGTCCCGAAAGGGTAAGGATCTATTAGGATGCCGCACGCTATACTATATAGCGGTGCGCACTAAAGAATGCGCTATAATAGATAAAGAAGAGTATTTCTATGCGTGAGAGTCTTGTTATGTGTGGATAACAGTCCCAAAAAAGGACCTCTTGAAAGTATGGCAACGTATAACTCACCCACACATAGATCAATTGAACCGAATTAGGTTCAACCCCTCTCGTCCCGAAGCACGCCTTAAACGAACGGAGCTGCTTCGGCAGAAAAGACTGATAGAAATAGGTGTCGCGGGTAGGACCGGAGCCCCAACCCTGAATGTGATGTTTTCTAGCTCAGATCCATCAGAAGGATCGGGTATAAAGTAATGTTTTTATTTTATCCTTTCCTGATCCTTATGTATTTGTTTTGCAGACTCAACTGAGACGATGCCTAGCTCACGTTTCAAACGTATGGCGGATGCTTCGGTCCGTCCTTCTGAAGGACAACGCGAAGCATCGGAGAGTGCTGATGGGAGTGAATCAGCAACGGAGGGTATGCTGGTCCCATCGGGGTCCGGGAACCCCCCGATCCAAACTACCAGCGCGGGCACATTGACCCTGCGCTGCACAGGGCAGCCTTCGACTGGGGAAGGGCCTGCGTTTCGGGTATTTGGAGTGGTAGAGGAGGTGATAACGGCTCGGATTCGTTCTTTGAGCTTATCCATCCTCTATCAGGTCGGAAACAACTCATTTATCAATGCTAATACTATTGCTTTATTGCTGCAGGGAGCCGTTCCCGTGGAGAAGGTTCTCCCCGGTTCTCACCTTAAGGCGAACGTCTCCCTGCCGCCGATCCCCTTGGGAAAAGGGAAGAGGGCGACCGAGGCCGAAGCCCCGAAGGATCCCAAAAGGCTGAAGAAAGGGGAGAGCGCTTCGGTCGCTACTAAAGGGATCGTTTTGAAGGAGCCTGCATCGGGTCCCAAGACTAACTACGACTGGGGAATTGTTTTGGGCCTGCTAGACAGGTTCAGTAAGGGGAGGAAACTAACCTCCTGGAGAAGTGCTTTCCTGAAGGACTTCCGCCTTTACGGAGAGCAAAACCCAGACAACGTCCAAGCGGACATGTCTGGGGAAGACATCATGGAGGGCTTCCTCGACCTCACCACAAAGGTAATTTTTTATATATGAAGGACCGAAACTTCACTTTTTTGACCTTGTTATCTTATGCAAATGTTGAGGAAGGCCTTCACAATTGCCATCACCGTTGAGAAGAACCAGGGTGGCAGTGTTGTGTCCCAAAAAATCCAAGATCAACTTGACCTTGCGAAAAGACAAGTTGAAATCAAACACGGTGAGTTGGTCACGGTACGGGAGGACCGGGACCGACTGTATAGTGAGCTGCTAAGAGCTGGGACGGAGGTCTCACTCTTAGCAGATAAAGTCTCTGAGCTAGAGAAGATAGGACAAACAGCTCAGGGGCGAATTTCTGACCTAGAGGCCAAGCTGCGGGCCAAGGAGGAGGAGGTCAACCAAGTCCAAGGTCGGGCCCAGGAGAAGAGAAACAAATTGAACGAGCTTCTCCTTCGGGCCCAATAAGAGAAGGCAAACTTGGAGGAGGAGTTGACAAGAACCCGCACTTCGGCAGAATATTCGGTCCGGGAAGCAGTCCTAGGCTTCGCTCGGTCCCCCCTGTTATTCGCTTTGGCAGATAACATACACGGGGTGTATACTGCTAAATACCTGGATAACATGCGAGAGCAGGTTATAAAGCAGTTCGGGCTTTCCCCTTCGGACGAGGGATGGAAAGCGATCGAGTCACTTGAGAGAGATGGCAACTTTCAGGTTATTCCAACTTTGGAAGAACCTGTTCTGGAAGAAGACTCTTTCTTCTATCTCTTTGAAGAGATGGAGAGAGCGGTCAACCAAAAGGTGGCCGACCAGGAGGAAGAATTGAAGCAGCTCGCGGCCTTGACCGAACCGCAGGAGCAGGGAATTGAAGACAAGGAAGATGGGCAGGAAAGTTAGAATTTTAGTTATATTTTGTACCTGCTTTGCTCTTTGTTTTCAATATACAACTCTTTCCTCTCAACTTTTGTCTCTTTAATTGCCAGAACAAAGTGTTATAACTAACTTTAAAGTGAATTAAAATGTTTCAAATTAACGAGAGTGTTTTAACCACCAAGTATAAGATCGGGGATGCTTATAGGGTGTTAACCCATCGGTCCGAGATATTATGTATGGCTTACTCATGTCAATTCTGATTGGATCGGTCGTTTTACATTGTATGCGGATTACTCTTATTCTGTCCTTAGAATCAATACTTGATTGGAGAGGTGCGGTCTAGGTTCAATATGAGTTATTATAAGCTTTGGCCGAACCTTGGTTCTACTGAAGTCCCGTAGGTTATATTGACTAAACTTTTGCTCATAACATATCCCATACTAAGATCGAATTCGTGTTTCGATATGTTGACCCTTCCCATTCCTCTTTTTGCGGCAGATTTCGTAAGTACAAGGGTCATTTCTCAAGAACGAATGCCGTTGAAGGGAGTGTTTTAGTTCGTAATGAGTTCTGGGAGAATCGCAACTTATCCATGGGACTAGGCAAGTGCAGGAGCATCTGACTCGTCAGAGCGGTCAATACAACTTGGGAGCCTTGTGGATAAGAAGCTTCGGTCACCAGTCCAAATTCGTCCTAAGTCACCCAACTTCAAGATCGGTCCATCACTCAATTAGAAATAATTTGTTTTGTACTTACTTGTTATCGGCTTACGCTTAAAGGAATGTACGTTTATTAAGTCAAACAGGTTTTTCGAAAGTTCACAAGAAATATCGCCTTAAGTTCATGACATTCCAAGTTCGGGGGACCTCTATACCATTCAATGTCTCAAGTTTATACTCACCTGATTCCAATTTCTTTGATATTCAATACGGTCCCTCCCAATTTCTGTCCAGCTTTCCAATGTTCCTCTGTACTTTAACGTTTCTGAGGACGAGATCGCCTTCAAAGAATTCCCTTGGGAGGACTCGCTTGTTATGGGCCCGTTCCATAGTTCGCTGATAAGCGCGCATCCGCGCGTAAATTGCATATCTCTTTTCTTCGATCATCTCGAGGTCCAATAATCTCCTTTCACTATTCATATGCTCATCATACTGAGATATCCGAGGTGATTGGATGGCAACCTCCACCGGGCTAACAGCTTCAGTCTCATACACCAATGAGAAAGGTGATTCCTGGGTTGTCAACCGAGGTGTAGTTCGGTATGCCCATAAAACCTCATAGATGTATTCATGCCATTTCCCTCCGAAATATTCTAACTTGGTCTTCAATCCTTTCAGGATAACCTTGTTAGATATCTCCGTAAGTTCATTAGTTTGGGGGTGGGCTACTGATGAGAAATGTTAGACGATGCCCAACTTGGTGCATAGATCCCGTATGCTCTTTCCACGGAACTGAGTCCCATTATCTGATATGAGCGCTCGGGGAACCCCGAAGCGGCTCACGATATTTCTCCATAAGAAGTGCTTGACCACCTTCTCTGAGATTATGGTTATCGCTTCTGCTTCAATCCATTTCAAGTAATACTCCACCGCTACAATACTAAATTTTCTTTGCCCTATTGACCGAGGAAAAGGTCCGAGGATATCAATCACCCATCTGTCAAACGGACAAGACAATGGGGTAACCGATAAGGGAGCCCCAGGCAATTGCGGGATTGGAGCATTGTATTGACATATGGCGCAACGTTTAGTGTATTTCTTGGCATCTGCAAGCAATGTTGGCCAAAAATATCCAGCTCTAACGATGCGGTGGTATAAAGATCGAGCCCCTGAATGAATACCGCATATCCCTTCATGAAGGCTTCAGCCTCAATAGGGGATAAGCAGTGCAGAAGCGGGACCTCAAAAATCTTTTTAAACAAGCGTCCGTCAACCAAGATAAATCTCTTAGCTCAGACTTCTATTTTTCTGGCTTCAGACTTGTCTTTAGGGAGATAACCGTTTGAAATGTATTTAACAAAGGGGTCCATCCAATTGGGTTCCTCCGGAGATTCAGTAGCGTTAATATTCAAACCCTGGAGTTCATGGCATAGAGCCCCGATCTCTTCGATAGACTGTTCGGTCACTGATATCTCGACCGAAGGTCTGCCCTGAATGTGGACCGAAATAGTGCTTGGTTCTATGTCAGGTATGTCTGCTGCCAATCTGGCGAGTGCGTCGGCAACCTTATTTTGCTCTCGTGGCACGTGGTCAAGAGAAAACTCACTGAACTTTTTGTATAATTCCAGAACTTTGGCACAATATAACCTCATCATCGGGTCATGAGTTTCAAATCTCCCTGTGAACTGCTCCACTACTAACTTCGAGTTTGAGAACATTCGCACTATGCTAACTCCCATTTCTCAAGCCAAGGTCATTCTCGATAATACAGCCTCATATTCTACCACATTATTTATTACAGTAAAGGAAAATTTGACTGCGGAATGAATAAGGTCACCTTGTACCGTTGTTAGGGTAATGCCCGCTCCTCTTCCTCCGAAGGTTGACCCATCTACGTGTATCGTCAATCGATCATCCTCTTGGTTAAGATATATGGCCGATCGGGTCATTTCAACCACAAAGTCGGCTAGGACCTGAGCTTTGATCGCCCTTCGGGGCAAGAATTCATGATACATAGCGCTGAGTTTGATAGCCCATTTTGCCAATCTCTCATTCAAATCCTTCGGTTTAAGGACCACCTTCAGAGGTTGATCCGTATAAACATAGACCGTTCGGCCTTCAAAATAATGTTTCAGCTTGGATACAACTTTTTTCAAAGCTAGCATGAATTTCTCCAATGTGGAATATCTGGTTTCAGCAGATACCATAGAATGACTGACATAATAAACAGGTCTATGAATGTCGTCTCGGATGGTTACCAGAGCTGCGCTGATGGCAACTTCTGATACAGCAAGATACAACCCCAAAGGTTCATCACAAGTTGGACTTACCATCACCGGGGGAGTGCTTAAATAAGTCTTCAGCTCGGAGAAGGCCCGATCGCATTCTTCGGTCCAATCTAGATGGCTTGATTTTCTTAGCACTCTGAAAAAAGGTAGAGCCCGGTTTGTAGATTTTGAAATAAACCTGCTTAGTGCAGCGAGTCGGGCAGTAAGCCTATGAAATTCTCTCTTGTTTCTTGGAGGTTGCATATCAATGATAGTCTGCACCTTTTCAGGGTTAACCTCTATGCCTTTCTCTGAAACGTAATATCCTAGAAATTCTCCACTTCGGATCCCGAAGCAGCATTTGTTTGGATTTAGTTTAAGCTTATATTTTCGGTACACTTCGAAACAACGAGACAAATAAGAAAGGTGGTCTTCATCATTCATAAATTTAACAATCATATCGTCAACATAAACTTCCATCATATGACCGATCAATTATCTAAAAATTTTGTTGACCAACCTTTGATATGTTGCTCCAACATTTTTGAAACCGAATGGCATGACCACATAACAGTAAACGCCATCTTCGGTCATGAATGATGACTTCTTCTGATCTTCTTTAGCTAGGAAGATCTGATGGTACCCAGAATAAGCATCCATGGTACTCATCATGGTGCTACCAGACACAGCGTCTACCAGTCGGTAGATATGCCGCAAAAGGGAAAGGGTCCGACTCACAGCTTTGTTAACATCGGTAAAGTCGATGCACATTCGCCATTTCCCATCCGGTTTGGAGACCACTACTGGGTTTGCAACCCATTCAGTATAGTGGATTTCTCTGATGAATCCCGACCGCAGCAATTTATTCACCTCAGCCCGGATAATCCCGATTTTTTCGGGAGAATAGCGTCTCCTTTTCTGCCTAACAGACTTCATTCCAGGCTCGGTGTTGATCCGATGTTCACTATCGGATCGGTCAATCCCGGAACATCGTACAGGGTCCATGCGAATATATCCACGTGGCTTCTCAGCAAGTGGATCAGTTCTTTTTCAAAAGCATGGGCTAAATGTGCCCCGATGCGAGTTGTTTTGGTTGAGTCATCCTCAACCAGATTAATCAACTTAAACACTACGGGTTCCATTGCTTGCCTCGAGTGCCGCAGTTCTTCCAGCAGATCGACCCGTGCCCTTTTGATAGGTGCCAATGTTCGGCATGAGCTCATGTAGCATTGCATAGCTACTTTTTTATCTCCCTTGACAGAAATAACTCCATGAATGGAGGGGAATTTGAGCATCATATGATAGGTAGATGGGACCGCTTCGAACTTACTAAGGCCGGTCCGTCCGATAATGGCGTTGTAAGCCAAGTCGACTTTAACGATAATGAATTCTAGATTCTCCTATCGGTCCTTGGATGATTCTCCAATGGTGACTGGGAATAAAATCTTCCCGCATAGAATGACGCTCCTCTGGTCGAACGACCAAAGAGTTATATTAGCGATCAGGAGGTCATGAACAGCAGCTCTCAACATATCGGCGACCTCGCGATTCATTAGATTGCATGAAGCCCGGTGTCCACTAGGATCCTGTGGACACGACGATTCCCAATGACTCCAGTGATGGTAAGGGGATCATCGCATGGATCGATGATCCCTTCCCGATCGGCCATGGTGAAAGTGATATCCTCCCCGAAGGGAGGGGACCGTTCCGTCGGATCATATTTAACCAGCGCCACAGATTCAGAGCTCTCAGCGGAATCTCCGCGCGCAGTTCTCTTTTAGTCCCGGACAGATTCATTTATTCTCAAACCACCGTAGATAACATAAATATCTCCAGCTACTTCTCTGGATGCCCCCTCATTTTGAGGAGGTTGGGCACCAGTTTCCGCAGGTGGATGAGCGGCCTGCTTCTGTCTTCCACCCTCGTTCTGCGGGGCTCTGCCGCCACGGCCCCGCCATCTTCTTCTTCGGCCCTGACCACGGTTCTCTCGACCGTGTTGGCCTCTCTCTTGTTCTGGCGGAGGAGACCGTCGGTTCTCCGTCCGATCATTATAATTTCGGGGTTGTCCCCGATTATCTCTTCCCCTTGGCCTGTGACGATCGTCACCTTGGTGGCCCTTTCGGGGGATTCTGCTCGCTTGCCCTTCTGACCATTCTGGTCGGGCTTTTCTTTATTCATTGCCGCTACCGTCTCTTTCAACAGCGGGCACTTCAAGGTCGGGTGATCGCGATTATGATGTAGTTCGCAATACACCCGATTGTCCTTCTGCTTCGGGGGGACATCTTTCTCGCCCACAGCCGCTACTTCTCGCGACTGCTTCTTAGGGTAGGAAACCCTATGATCACCTGCGGGCTCAGAATTCCAGCTAGGTTTCCGATAACCTAGCCACAGCGCTTCATCCACCTTAATATACTTATTGATTTTTTGAAGAAGTTTTCCCAATGTGGACGGTGGGCTCTTTACCAAACTGGCCGAAAGGCCGCACGGTCCCAAGACCTGCTGTAGAATATCAATCTTATCCCGGAGCTCAAGCTTGATGCCCCGGGCGGTCCTATTGAATTTCTCCATGAAGGACCAAAGACTCATTTTTACCGGGATATATTTCAACTGATATAGTTCCTGTCTGCTTCGGGGCGGTCCTACATTTTTAGCAAATTGCTCTGAGAAAGCCAAAATAAATCCGCCATACGATTGTATGGATAGGGCCGGTAAATTTTTTAACCACGTTCGGGCGTCGCCTTGTAATCCTGCCGCGAAGATGCGGCACTTTAGTGAATCTGAGGCCCGAACCGTTCCCATGCGTAATTCGAAATCGGCAACGTGATCGATCGGATCACCGTCACCACGAAATGTCGGCAACCCCTCGGGATTGCGATAATGCCGATCTGGGACTGCTGCCCAGATCTCTTCAGAAAAGGGGAGCATCAAATCTCCCAAGGCGGCTGATGCGCCTTTAGATTGTTGGGACGATGTCTGGACCGCATGCAGATTATGCCACCGGTCATCATCATTACTTCGCCTGATTGGGGCCTCCATGACCCTGTTGAATAAACCAGGATTGCGTCCCAGATTAGGTTCGACATCTTTCAACGCACGCATGCTCTCCAACTCCCTGGTGATCTCGTCAATTCGCCGCTACATCTGCTCCTGATCATTTCCAGGAGCGGGAGTTAGAGCCCTGGCCGGGGGGGAGGAGTAGACCGATATTTGGGCCTCCTCGTTGTTATACCACACCTGATGATTTCTTCATCATCAGTGCTGCGCTCGTCAGGATCACTCTCGTATCCTTTGCTTTTGGGAACAGGGCTCGAAACAACCGGTGGTTCTGTTCCACTTCTCTCCAACGTAATCTCCAGTACCACCTTCCTGACGACAGCTTCCAGATCCTACAAAGTGAATGTTGGTGCTAGGAGACTGTCAGGAAGCACGTCACTGTCATTTGTCGAAGTTCCAGTCGCCATGCCTTTGATTGTTCTATCCCTGGTAGAAAACTCAAATGGGATTACAGAATCGTCCCCACGGACGGCGCCAAACTGTTATGGTCCATTTTTAGGGGTACCAACAGTCACCCTATTCGTCAACTAACGAATTCGGTTTTGATTTTTTTTATAGGGAATACGATTAAAACTAGAAACAACAAAGAGACACAGCGATTTATAATAGAAACCCCATGAATTGGGGAGAAAAACACTTGACTAAGAGCGAATTACGCTCATAGCCTGTTCACTAATCAAACAATTTATACAGAATACAGCAGAAGCTTAATGAAAATGACAAGGAATAAGAAAGCAGTAAGAACTCCGGTAGGGTAACAGCATGTTCTTACGCGTCCAAAAGGTCCTGCTATTTCCGTCGTCGCGCTCTGTATTTATAGAGCTAGTGGTGTGTGTAAATCAAGCTCTGTAACCGCCTCTGACAGGTTTGTTAGAGGTTGTTGTTGCGCGATATAAAACGAGGCTGGGACCGAGGCGTGGTCTGCGTGAACGGGCCCGAGGCGTGGTAAACGTATGAAGGCCCGAAGCGTGGAAATTGTGGGTTTGTAACCGTTTGGACCGAACCACGGAGCCAGTTACCATAAAACGCTTTATTTCGCCAAGGTTATCTTCGGTCCTCTCGCGGAACATCGGGCCGCTTTTCGTTGTGTGTATAAATGGGCTGCACAAGTTCGCTTCCACCATTCGGACCGGTCCAATCGTTATTGGACTCATCCGTTATAAGGTGTCCGGTCCTAGAATTCTTATCAGTAATTACTAAGAAAAAACGGTAAAAACAAAATTAGATATCTCTTTTATGAGTAGAGATTCAACATAAGTTATCAAACAAGTAACAACAGTAACATCTATTGAAATAAAAATCTTCTAATTTTTAAGGAAAGTTATATAATAAATAAATGGTTTTATATAGCTTTTTCAATATGGTTCATTTTTCTTATGGGCTAAACTACATACTCTACCGATTCATTGAATTTAGAATTTCTACAACACCAGATTTTGTTAGTGGAAAATGTTTATGTAAAATAAAGGATAAAGAAGCCGATCCCTCATAGTAATTCATTATAAATAGCAACTTTGTCAAATTACAATAAGAAAAAAAGAGATAGAAATCGAAAGAAGAGTTTACCATTATTCGACGACCATAGTTGTCGATTTTCGACTCTAGGAAGAAGTGCCTAGCAACTAATGTTTAGCACATCTCAATTACAAATATTATTGTCCATTTGTAAAAAAAATTAAAATAGTGAACAATGGTTTATTAGACTCTAGACCCAAATGTTCATCAAATTAGTAATTCATCAAATATTTGGAAAGTTCACAAGTCAAAATTATCATCTAAATAACTTATGAGAATACTTATCTTACTCATAGATTTCTGACTTCTATATCACACATATATCCAATAACTAGAGGTGTGATTGGGTTGCCCAAGCAAATAAATAGCAATGTTTTAAATATCGGTACCGGCCGGTATATCGGACGAGCTCATTGGATCGGTATACTGGATATGTTTCGAGTTTATCGGATACGTTTCGGGTATACTAGATATGTACCGAAATATTAAAATAAAATAAAATATAGAATATTCATATTTAAATTTTTTTAATATAAAATCCAACACAACCCACAAAAATTTCAACCCGGCCCAACCCGAAAAAACTCGTACCAACCGATATTTTGCCAAAATATCAGTCGAAGCCGGTACGACCGAAATTTCCGGTATATCGGGACGATATACCGGAAATTTAAAACATTGATAAATAGATTGGATCAAGATTCAAGTAACGTACGGTCTTCATCTTGATATGTGCCAAATATATATATTTTTTATTTAAAATTTAAAATTAGGCTTTTTTTTAACTTTATAATTTATAATATATTAATCCATTAACATATTTTATCAAATTTTTAATCAATTGGATTAACTCTTTGACTAGTAATAGAGTTTCATAACCGATTGAATCAATTGTATAGGTTGACGAGTTCAATTGATAACAACCCATTGAATCGGATTTGTACCCATCCAAATTCAATAGTTGGGTCAGATCCATAGTATTGATTATTGAAGTTAAGGAAGTCATATCGGTGGTACATTATTTGGTATTCCGATTATATCGATAAATATCGATTATGATCGATACACCTATATTCTGATATATCACCGGTATATCATCGATTTATAAAAAAAATTGCTTAGATCGACCATGATCGGCAACTACCGAGATGACTTCCTTGATTGAAGTGCAATAGTTAAAATGGGCCAGGTTAGGCCCATATATTGCTTAAACCGAAGGAACTAAAAGAAAACTCTTAAATAAACAAATGTTTTTCAGACAAGTTTTCGTTGGCTTGTTGATCCTTTGTCCGAAGGCAACAACCTCGGAAGACTAACAATACTATTCACACGACTCACACCTTCAAGTGCACACCATTCATCTTCTTCCGTATTCGTAAGCCATTTACCGAGACTCTTACTCGACTTCCCGTCATTGCTCGTCACTCGCCATGACTCTTTCTTATCCACTTGAGTTACGTTTGTAGATTTCGTTGATTGATGTAGTGAAAATTGATCGTCGAAAAAGAGACATACTGCTGCACAATCGTCTATTTTCGATGTCGGGTATTTGAGTTTCCATGATCTCGTAGCACATTCGACAATGGCACGAGCTGCTGTTCCTCGGCTTGGAGCTAAGGATACGATATCTATTGCTTCCTTGTTTGAAAGAACATCCCATACCTATATAAGGAAGAGAATTAGTATCATTCTTATGAGGATCGAACTTAAAAACGTACCCCGTCTGTGGCAAGAATGACGAACTCGTCTCTCGATGAAATGCGATGGTGATAAACTTCTGGAACCGAGATTAAACCGAAATCTTTCAAGCAAAAATCTCCGAAAGCTCGAGCCATGGCTAAGCCTGGAGAATCACTATTTGGCAACCATAACCTTACTACTTCTGGTTCATCTTGTAATGCGAAAACTCGACCTTTGCACCTCACGATCCTTGCAGCTTCCCCTGAACAACTCAAAAACTTACGATTTGAGTCGAAAATAATCGATGTAAGGAAACGGGAGGATACTTGGAAGATTAGGCTTTAAATCCACAGTTAGCTGTACAGCAACCAAAGAATCATCAATGTCTCTCATTGCTAAAACCGCTCTCGAATCGCCAACATTTCCGATTATAAGATCACCTCCCTTCAGCACACATACAACGATGAAACGTAAGTGAAACTTATAGAAATTTAAGATTCAATAGGCCAAGCGAGTGTCCGTGTAGCATAATGAATCACATTGAAAAGATTAGTCTTAACCAATTACTTCCCTTATAAATCAGAACATTTTTATTTCTACAATGAGATAATGATTATACACCCTAAAAAGTACCTGTTTGATCAAAGTCACAGCAGTTGTGCCACTGCAGAAACAGTCGATAAAAGGATGCAACTTAAGTTCATCATCCATCAACTTAAAAGCTTGTAATATTAACTTCTTAACCGGAATATGCATCTCGGGAACTTTCTCCGTTTCGTTTTCGAAAGGGGCATCGTCGATTTCATCTGCATGAAGCTGGTAGTTTTCGAGCTTATTCTCAAACTGCGACCGGATCAAAATCGGAAGAGCATCTCGTACTCTCCTCGCTACTAAATGACCATAAGGACCATGACCATCAAACACCCCACAAAAAGTTGCATTTTCATTATTTCCAACGAAGTTCTGCATAAACAGAACAATATGAAGTGACTTATAAAATTCAGCTACATTACTGGGTAAATTATCCCACATCGGAATAAGAACAAAACCACACATCCACTATAAATTACTGCTTACAAAAGACTCACCTCCCAGAAGATCATGGCGTCCTGATTAGTGCCTTTCCATCCCTGCTGAGTATATAAACTAGCCAATCGAAATGCTCCATTTGAGAATAAGCGACCTGGAACTTGATGCAGCACTTTATCATCCACGGCGGCCGTTAAAGCTGCACCGCCGCAGCCGCCGCCGCCGCCACCTAACCTACTGATAAAACTGGAGAAATCACGGGAAATGGCTCTGGTCCTCCTTGATTCCACCTCATCATTACCGATTCCCCAAGCAGACTTTTTCCTTCCCTTCACAGAAGAATGACAATTACCCATCTCAATTAAACAGAAACTCCGGCTAAAAATGCACTCTTTATCGACACCCAGAAACAAAAAAAAGTAATGGAACTCAACAGAAGAAACCTCGAAAAAATGGCGATAAAGTGACAAGAGAAACCACGAGCAGTCGTTTAAATAAAAGCAAAATTCAGGTGAGTAACGAAAGAGAGAGAAAGGGTCAAGATAGATACAGATTTCCGTCACCAATCAGCATTTATTTCTGGGTTCATCTAACAAGAACCAAGTCCACAAAAAAAAGACAGTTGAAAAACAAGAAGAGAAACAAGGTTTAGGTTCGGACCTCACAAAGTTTTTGTTATTAAATTTGGAAGCCGGCCGGACGGAGGGAGGTCAATGTAGAGCCACGTTGGAAAGATTACTCCTAATAATTTACCTGCTCATGTCAAGTTGTCAACTACTCAAGACGAGCCTTATCCATTACTAAATACAATACAGATTTGAAGCTCCGGCGGTTTGAAGGGACGCTTCACACCAGTTTCCCACTTGTTTATTTTAATCTGCAAAAATCCGATCCCACACCATTTGTTAGTACAAACAGACCTAACTTTGTCTGTTTGTCTGTAACCAGAATCTAAATTTCACATCAAATGAATTGTTTAAGAAAGAAATTACGCAATTTTAAAATTTCACAAGGTGCGAGACTCGAATCAGAATGACATGAATGTTACTAACCAATGAGTATTTGGACAAAATAATATGTAAAAAAACGATGAGGAGTCAACTACATAAAATATACCCAACTAACATTACTTACAGTTACAGCAGTTAACCTTGTAATAAAGTGTCAAAGCCAAAAACGATGACTCGAGTATAAGATCATCTCCATCCGTGGCCAAGATCGTATCTGTCAACATCAAATTTCTCTCCTAACAAATCATCATTCTCACTCCTATATATCATTTTATCTTTCATCCAACTCATTTTTTTAAACTCTCTTTCCTCCACATATATCTAAATATATTTAATAAATGTATTTTAATCGTATTTCCTTAATAAATATAATATATAAGTATTTCGCTTATATTCTAATTATATATACACAAAACATTATGATAATTTATATTAAATATGTTATAATAAAATATTATTGATTTATAAAAAGATTGAACATCACTTATTCACGAAATTTTGCCCAAATATGATCAACGAGATCACTCTTCAAACGTTGACAAATCATTTTATCACGAGAAGCCAGCATCCGATCGTAATATCCTTGAGCAGTAGAATCCAATTGGTGTTCTACATTTTCAGTGGCCAGTGAAGGAGTAACATGATCATAGTCGACGTTCATGTTAAAATTTGCAGTGTAAGTGTCTCTCTCGTCTTCAACAATCATATTGTGAAGAATAATGCAACCATACATAATATCAGCTAGAGTTTGAGTATCTCAAGCATGTGCAGGCCCTGCTAATATTGCAAAACGAGTTTGGAGAATTCCGAATGTTCTTTCTATATCTTTCCTAGCTGTCTCTTGGTGAGCCGCAAACATTCTAGCTTTGCGATCTTGTAGAAGTATAATTGATTTAACAAAAATAGGTCAATCCAGATATATGCCATCAGCTAAATAATACCCAATTGTGTATTGATTATTCTTTAGTGTGAATTCAACTCGAGGAGCACGACCTTCTTGTATTTCATGTAAAAGATGTGATATGTTGAGCACATTTAAGTCATTGTTTGAACCTGGCATCCCAAAGAATGCATGTCAGATCCAAGTGTCCCAAGATACAACTACTTCAAGCATTATAGTCGGTTTTGCATGATCTCCTCTTTGAAATTGACCCTTCCAAGTATTTGGATAATTCTTTCACTCTCAATGCATACAATCTATACTTCCAAGCATACCCGGAAAGCCACGCATGTCATCCCATTGCAACAATCGTTGCAAATCATGCGGCGTAGGTCGGCGCAAATACTCTTCGCCAAACACTTCACGTAAATCCTTAACAAAAGCGCGCAAGCAAATTATTGATGTATTTTCACCGATCCGAACATACTCATAGACTTGGTCTGCTGAACCACCATAAGCTAACATTCTAATGGCCGCTGTACATTTTTGATGAGTCGTCAATGATGTGCGGCCAGCAGCGTCTTGAGACAATTGAAAGTAGGGATCATGTGAGGTCATAGCCGTCATGATCCGCACGAATACATGTCTTCTCATTCAAAATCGTCGACGAAAAAGCTCTTATGTGTAAGTTGGGCGATCACAGAAATAATCGGCAATAAACCGCATATTTCCAGCTTCTCGACCACGTTCAATGTAACAACGTTGTCGACGCCGTTGACGGGGTTGTGTCTCTTCTTCAGTTGATGAGTCAGTATCTTCTAAGCAATCTAACAATACATTACTTACATCTCCGGAAACACGTAAAATTTCGGTAACAACTGGGATTATTTTGTCCCCAATGGAACCAGGGCCAAACGGTATAAAATGAGGAAGATTGGCTGACATTTTTCTTTGCAAGAAAATTTATGAAGGAATTGTAGAGAAGTGTTGTAAATTACTTTGTTACTAACACCTTTTATAAACATAAATCCAAGACACATTTATTCACCTTTGATCAAAGGTGAAAGTAAAAGATAAGGTGTTGATATTCTTGGTATTTGGGAGATTCGAAAATAATTGCAACACAACAAATAAACACACATATCTATGGCATGACTAGTCACATTTCTAATAAATCCAAGATACATTTATTCACCTTTGGACAAAGGTAAAAGTAAAAGATAAGGTGTTGATATTCTTGGTATTTGGGAGATTCGAAAATAATTGCAACACAATAAATAAACACACATATCTATGGCATGACTAGTCACATTTCTAATAAATCCAAGACACATTTATTCACCTTTGGACAAAGGTGAAAGTAAAAGTGTTATGGTCCCTTTTTAGGGGTACCAACAGTCGTCCGGTTCGTTCAACAAACGAACTCGATTCTGATTTGTTTTAGATGTGGAAGACGATCAAAAGCTGGAAATAAATAAATGCACAGCGATGTATAGTGGAAACCCCAGGAATTGGGGGGAAAACCACTCGACTAAGAGCATGTTATGCTCTTAGCCTGTTCACTAATGAAATAACTCATAGTCAATACCAAAGAGGCCAATGAAAATGACAAGGTAAAGAAAGCGGTAAGAATTCCGGCAGGGTAACGGCCTGTTCTTCCGCGTCCAAAGGGTCCTGCTATTTCCGTCGTCTTGCCCTGTATTTATAGAGTTCATAGCGTGTGTAAATCACGCTCCGTAACCGCCTCTGATAGGTTTGTTAGAGGTTGTTATCGCGGGATGTAAAACGAGGTTGGGACCGAGGCGTGGTCTGCGTGATCTGGCCCGAAGCGTGGTAAACGTGGGAAGGCCCAAAGCGTGGTAAACGTGAGTTGTAACCATTCTGTAACCGTTCGGACCGAACCTAGGTGCCAGCTGGCAGAAGACGCTTTATTTCGTTAAGGTTAGCTTCGGTCCTATAGTTGAACATCGAGCCGCTCTTCCTTAGAGGTGTAAATAGGCTATAGGGATTCATTTTCGCTATTTGAATTGACCCAACCGTTGCTGGGCCTTTCCCATCACAAGGTACCCGGTCCTAGAGTTCTCATCACTAGCCCGTCGGGCTTGAATGTCAATCGCAGAGGTGATACAAGGCCGATCACATGATGTTTGCACATTCATGAGAACAGGGGACCGTACCTGTAGGTAGTGAGAGTCCACGGGACCGATATTTGCCTTAGTGTATGGATTAATCACGCTTAAGACTTAATAACGTATATTTAAGTTATACTTTTATCTTTGATATTCTTTAAATATTAATATCTCGACCCGCGCCTCTTCACATTCGAAAGTTCGAGAGGCGTGATGAGTGCACCCCGTACTATCACAGTCTTAGGCAGTATTACGTGGCGGCACGCCATTGGCTGGGAGATTAGTATTTAAATCGAGATTTCGGACACTGTTTTTTCTCATCGTCATTCTCGCGAAAAAGAAATTGCAGCAAGTTTCTTGTGCCCTCAACCGATTTTCGTTCGACTCTCTTTCAATCCACTTTTTCTAAGGTATATTCTCATAGATCCTCACAAAATGCATTATCCTTCTATGTCTGAGTTGGACATTGAGGAGTTTAGGTCTAGGTTTTCAATCCCGGCACATTACTCTATTTGGAAAGGACGGGAAGATATTCCCTGTTTCATTCCTGCAGAAATGAATGTGCCGGCGTCTGCTATTCCGGTTAGTTACGCCTCTTTAAAGTGTGGGCTTTGCTTTCCGCTACATCCTTTTGTAGCGGCCGTGCTTAAAGAAATCCACTGCCCCACTTTTGCGTTATTCCCGGGCAGTTAAGTATATATTGTAGCGTTCATTTTTTATTGTCACCAACAGAATCGGACCCCAACCTTAAAACACTTCTTTGATCTGTTTTTGGTTGGGTCCCGAAAGGGAAAAGGTATGTTGGGGTGTAGTAAGTTGTATTACATAGCGGTGCGCACCAAAGAGTGCGCAATTGTAGATAAAGAGGAGTCTCCTCATGCGTGGGAGGCTTGTTATGTGTGGATGACAGTTCCGAAAGAGGATTTGTTGAAAGTATGGCCACGCATAACTTACCCACGCATAGGTCAGTTGGACCGAAGCAGGTTCAACCCCTCCCTCACGGACACCGCAAATGCACTTGCGATGTTCCCCCCTCCCAAAGCACGCCTTAAACGAATAGATCTACTTCGGGAGAGAATGTTAATAGAGATAGGTGTTGCGGGTAGGACCGGAGCCCCAGCCCCGAAGGGGGTTTTTTCTTCTAGTTTAGATTCAGATCCATCAGAAGGATTTCAGACTTATCTACAGGGAGATATCCATTTGAGAGGTATTTAATAAAGGACTCCATCCAATTGAGTTCTCATGGGGATTCAGTAGCATCAATATTCAAGCTCTGGAGTTCATGACATAAATCCCCGATCTCTTCAATAGACTGTTCGGTCACGGGAATCTCGACCGAATGTCGGTCCTGAACGTGGACCGAAATAGTGCTCGGCTCTAAGTCAGGTATGCCCGAAGCCAATCTGGGGAGTGCGTCGGCAACCTTGTTTTGTTCTCGTGGCACATGGTCAAGAGAGAACTCATTGAACTTCTTGGATATTTCCAGAACTTTAGCGCAATACAATCTCATCATCGGATCGTGAGTTTCAAATCTCCCTGCGAATTGTTTCACTACTAACTTCGAGTCTGAGAACATTTGCACTCTGCTAACTCCCATTTTTCGAGCCAAGGTCATTCCTGACAATACTGCCTCATATTCTACCACATTATTTGTTCCAGCAAATGAAAATTTGACAGCGGAATAAATAACATCACCGTGTACCGTTGTCAGGGTAATGCCCGCACCTCTTCCCCGAAGGTTGATCCATCCACGTGGATCGTCCATCGATCATCCTCTTAGTTAAGATAAATGGCCGATCGGGTCATTTCATAATCGGCTAGAACCTGAGCTTTGATCGCCCTTCGGGGCAGGAATTCAAAAAACATAGCGCTGGGTTTGATAGCCCATTTTGCCAATCTCTCATTCAAATCCTTCTGTTTAAGGAGTACTTTCAGAGGCTGATCCGTATAGACATAGACCGTTCGGCCTTCGAAATAATGCTTCAACTTGGATACAGCTTTCTTCAAGGCTAGCATGAATTTCTCCAAGGTGGAATACCTGGTTTCAGCAGATACTAGAGAATGATTGACATAATAAACAAGTCTATGAATGTCTTCTCGTATGGTCACCAGAGCTGTGCTGACGGCAACTTCGGACACCGCAAGATATAACCCCAAAGGTTCATCACAAGTTGGACTTACCATCACCGGGGGAGTGCTTAAATAAGTCTTTAGCTCGGAGAAGGCCCGATCGCATTCTTCGGTCCATTCCATATGGCTTGCTTTTCTTAGCACTCTGAAAAAAGGTAAGGCCCGGTCTGTGGATTTCGAAATAAACCTGCTTAGTGCGGCGAGTCGGCCAGTAAGCCTTTGAAATTCTCTTTTGTTTCTCGGAGGTTGCATATCAATGATAGCTTGCACCTTCTCAGGGTTAACCTCTATGCCTTTATCTGAAACATAATATCCTAAGAATTTTCCACTTCGGATCCCGAAGCAGCACTTGTTTAGGTTGCATACTTCGAAACAACGAGGCAAATTAGAAAGATGGTCTTCATCATTCATAGATTTTACAATCATATCGTCAACATACACTTCCATCATATAGCCAATCAACTCTCTAAAGATTTTGTTGACTAACCTTTGGTATGTTGTCCCAGCATTTTTGAGACCGAAGGCATCCACATAACAGAAAACCCCATCTTCGGTCATGAATGATGATTTCTTCTGATCTTCCTCAGCTAAGAAGATCTAGTGATACCCAGAATATTCATCCATAGTACTCATCATGGTGCTACTAGAAACAGCATCCACCAGTTGGTCGATGTGCGGCAACGGGAAAGGGTTTGACTCACAGCTTTTGTTCACATCGGTAAAATCGATGCACATTCGCCATTTCCCGTCCGGTTTGGAAACCACTACTGGGTTTGCAACCCATTCAGTATAGTGAATTTCTCTGATAAATTCCGACCGTAGCAGCTTATTCACTTCAACCCGGATGATCTCGATCTTCTCAGGAGAATAGCGTCTCCTTTTCTGTCTAACAAGCATCATTCCAGGCTCAGTATTGATCCGATGTTCACTATCGGATCGGTCAATCCCCGGAACATCATCCGGGGTCCAAGAAAATATATCCATGTGGCTTCTCAGCAGGTGGATCAGTTCTTTTTCAAAGTCAGGGGCTAAATGAGCCCCGATGCGAGTTGTCCTCGTTGAGTCATCCTCAACCAGATTAATCAATTTGAACCCTACGGGTTCCATTGCTTGCCTCGGGTGCGGCAGCTCTTCCAGCAGATCCACCCGACCCTCTCAATTGGTGCCAACGTTTGGCACGAGCTCATGTAGCATTGTCTGGCTACATTCTGATCCCCCTTAACAGAAATAACTCCATGAATGGAGGGGAACTTGAGCATCATATGAAAAGTAGATGGGACAGCCTCAAACTTACTCAGGCCGGTCCGTCCGATAATAGCGTTGTAAGCCAAGTCGATTTCAACGATAATGAATTCCAAGTCCTCAGAACGGTCCTTGGATGGTTCTCCAAGGGTAATGGGAAACAACATCTTCCCGCACGGAATAACTCTCCTTTGGTCGAACGACCAAAGGGTTATGTTGGCGATCGGGAGATCGTGAGCAGCAGCTCCCAACATTTCAGCTACCTCGCGCTTCATCAGATTGCACGAAGCCCCAGTATCCACTAAAATTCTGTGGACACGTCGATTTCCGATGATCCCAGTAATGGTGAGGGGATCGTCACATGGATCCATGATCCCTTCCCGATCAGCCGGGGTGAAAGTAATGTCCTCTGTGAAGAAGGAGGACTGTTCCATGGGATTATACTTTACCAGCGCCACAGATTCGGAGCTCTCAGCAGAGTCTCCGCGCGCAGTACTTTTTCGGTCCCGGACCGATTCATTTATTCGCAATCCACCGGAGATAACATAAATATCTCCGGCCACTTCTCTGGGTGCCGCCTCATTTCGAGGAGGTTGGGCACCAGTTTCAGCAGGTGGCGGAGCAGCCTGCTCCTGTCTCCCACCCTCATTCTGCGGGGCTCTGCCGCCACGACCCCGCCATCTTCTTCTTCGGCCCTGACCACGGTTCTCACGACCGTGTTGGCCTCTTTCTTGCTCTGACGGAGGAGACCTTCAGTCCTCCGCCCGATCGTTATGTAGGGCCGGCAAATTTTTGAACCATGTTCGGGCGTCGCCTTGTAATCCTGCCGCGAAGATGCGGCACTTCAGTGAATCTGAGGTCCGAACCGTTCCCATGCGTAATTCAAAATCGGCAACGTGATCGATCGAATCACCGTCACTGCGAAACGTCGGCAACCCCTCGGGGTTGCGATATTGCCGATCTGGGACTGCCGCCCAGATCTCTTCGGAGAAGGGGAGCATCAAATCTCCCAAGGCGGCTGACACACCTTCATATTGTTGGGATGATGACTGGACCGCATGTAGATTATGCCACCAGTCGTCATCCTTATTTCGCCTGATTGGGGAATCCATGGCCCTATTGAATAAACCAGGATTGCGTCCCAAATTAGGTTTGCAATCCTTCAGCGCACGCATGCTCTCCAACTCCTTGGTGAGCTCAACAATTCGTCGATGCATCTGCTCCTGGTCATTTCTAGGAGCGGGAGTTAGAGCCTTGGCCGGGGGAGGAGGAGTGGATCGATATCTCGGCCTCCTCGTTGTTACACCGCACCTGATGATTTCTTCATCATCAGTGTTGCGCTCGTCAGGGTCACTCTCGTACCCTCTGCTTCTGGGAACAAGGCTTGAAACAGCGGGTGGTTCTGTTCCATTTCTCTCCAACGTAATTTCTAGTACCACCTTCCTGACGACAGCTTCCAGATCCTGTAAAGTGAATGTTGGTGCTGGGAGACTGTCGGGAAGCACATCACTGTCATTCGTCGAAGTTCCAGTCGCCATGCCTTTAATTATCCTATCCCTGATAGAAAACTCAAATGGTATTAGTGAATCGTCCCCACAGACGGCGCCAAACTGTTATGGTCCCTTTTTAGGGGTACCAACAGTCGTCCGGTTCGTCAGCAAACGAACTCGGTTTTGATTTGTTTTTTATGGGAATACGATTAAGAAACTGGAAATAACAATGAGGCACAGCGATTTATAATGGAAACCACAGGAATTGGGGAGAAAATCACTTGACTAAGAACGAATTAAGCTCTTAGTCTGTTCACTAACCAAACAATCCATTACATAATACATCAAAGGTTTAAAGAAAATGACAGTGAATAAGAAAGCAGTAAGAACTTCAGCAGGGTAACGGTCTGTTCTTACGCGTCCAAAGGGTCTTGCTATTTCCATCGTAGTGCTCTGTATTTATAGAGTTAATGGCGTGTGTAATTCACGCTCTGTAACCGCGTCTGACAGGTTTGCTATAGGTTGTTGTCGCGCTATGGAAAACGAGGCCTGGACCGAGGCATGGTCTGCGTGATCGGGCCCGAGGCGTGGTAAACATGTGAAGGCCCGAAGCGTGGAAAGCGTGGGTTTGTAACCGTTTGGACTGAACCACGGAGCCAGTTGTGAGAAAACGTTTTATTTTGCAAGGTTATTTTTGGTCCTCTCGCAGAATATCTGGCCATTTTACCTTAAGTATACTAATGGGCTGTACAAGTTCGCTTACACCATATGGATGGCTCAATCGTTATTGGGCCTCATCCATTGCATGGTGCCCGGTCATAGAGTTCTCATCAATGGCAAAACATGTCCTCATAATTTAGGAAATTTGGGAAAATCGATCCTCAAATATTTGTGTGTGTGGTATAATTGGTTCCCATAGTTACTTAATTGTGGCAATTGAGATCCTCAAAGTTTGAATAACCAATTTCAGTCTCTTAATATTGGTATATTTGGAAAATTCAGTCCTAAAATTTGAGTTGGCAAATTAAGTCTTCGGAGCGTGCAATTAGTACATGTAATCGCCACCGTTCGATATAATAATTAGTATACGTCGTCGCCACTGTGTGGTATAAAAAACGTGTCGCTATATCGATCCGTTTAGAACAAAAATTTCAAATTGTCATGAAAATTAGATAAGGTTTCTTGCATGTTTCTATTCAAATCGGTAAATATGTCAAAACCGACCTGATTTTCAATTTTTAACCCTAACGGTGTTAAATTGGTCGGGGACTAATTTTGCCAAAATTTACGAACTTTGAGGACTGATTTTGCTAGTATGTGTAAACTGTGAGAACCGATATTATTCTTCTCAAACTTTGAGTACCTATTATGTCACTTTGAGGATTAAATTAGTCACATTTTACAAATTTAGAAGATCAAATTTGACAAAATATATAATATATGAGGATTAAATTTTCAAAATATAAGGATCAAATTTACCAAAATTAGTAAACCATGGGGATTAAAATAATCATTTTCTCATTAAAATATTATGCTTGTTTATAATGATTTGCGCTCACTCTGATACATTGGGCCCATTATATACCTTTAAATTTGTTGTGATCAAGCCCAATATCCCTACAAAAAATAATAATATTCAAATAAAAACGACTTTAATAATAATAATATTTGTACATTATTAAAAAAATAAAGAAAATGTTACATTTCTAAATCTATTTACCAAAACAAGCACATCTGCATTCTAATAATACCTGCTCTTAAATTTAAGTATGAAGTTAAGAGTTCAAATTTTACATACTCTCTCAATGTTCTCAAATGTAGTTCGTTCATAAAACCAATTTTTTTACATGATCATTAACTCATTGTTGAAATAGTGTTCGAACTAATACTATAACTTTATTAATTACATTAATTTTTATAACATTGATGTATTTTAAAACATTGGTGTATGTAAAAAATATTGTTAAATTTTTTTATGAAGGGGCATTTAATACATCAAATAATTTTATTTCAAACACTTTAATGACTATTTTCATACCCAATATTCTAATCAAATTACTATTTTACCCTCAATGTAATAGTTAGTCCAATTTCGAAAACCGAACCATATACGTAATAACTATGTTAACATTGAGTTATAAGATTGGACTTACATATTTTTTATATGAATTATGTCAAACTCAAAAAGACATAATTACTATAGGGAAAGGACCCAATTGTTATTTTTTAAATAAATGACATGTGATGATATCTTTAGGAATATTTATTTTATATTATTAAACTATTTGTCTACGTGTAAAATCGTTGAATTTATCAATGCAGGCAGCAGCCAGCCACTACCCACTTTTTTTATTTAAATCGTTGAATTTTTTATATTGAAGATTTTGATCCGAAATGATATGAATTTTATTTAAAAGTAAAATATTAGAATAAATAATTCACTAAAAAACTTGAAAATCAATTAGGATAATAATTATCATGTTACATAATTCAATGTTTGATTTGATATATTAATTTAGGGCGACGCACAAATTTAGTCATCGTTGTTTCCTATTTTGGCAATTTTGGTCATCCTATTTTGACAATTGTAGCAGATTAAGTCCATTAACTTTATTTGTTGCAAAATTAATCCTCCTACTTTGCCAAATTTGACAAATTAGGTCCTCCAAATTTTATGTTTATAGCAAATTTGGTCCCCGAAGTTTGTAATTTTTTATTTTTATATAATACGGAGACTAATTTTGCCACTACGATCAAACTACATGGAACGATTTTGTTCGATTTCATTTGGAGAACTAAATATGAAATTTGAGGATCGATTTTGCCAAATGTTCCAAAATAGGATGACCGATTTTGCAAAATGTCCAAAAATCGAGGACTGAAAATGCCAAAATAAAATTGAAGGACTAAATTTGCTAAAATGATCAAACTACGAGGACCAAAGACGTCATTTTCTCTATTAATTTATTACATGAATTAAGTTATCACACATAATACCCTAAAATGTGTGATAAAATAACACTACCATTTTGATATGATAATTTTATCACATATAACATTAATCTGTAATTTTCACTCTAATGTAAATATTATATATTTTAAATTTTTATATATTTTTTCTTCCTATAATTTTTTGTATACATTATCTGAGTTTGTATGAAAAACACTAGTTATTCAGAAATATGATTATTATATTTCTATAGTGGTTCATAAATATGTCTTCTATTCTAATGTTAATGTTATTTATTATTAATCCGGTAACTTTTGATAGATGGATATAAACTATAAAATTTTAATGTTTTTATATCAAATGATTTTGTAATTTACAAAATATATAAATAAGGAAATATGAGTCTTTTCATATATTATAAATAATATATTTTTTTGGATTTTTGTTTATAAATTAAAATATTTTTCAAATATAAACCAAGTATATCTAGTTTTAATTAATCATATCAAATTAATATAATATTACCAAATAAGCCCTTTTAATATGATACTATCTTATATTTGTTGGATTTATCAATATAGTTTTTCGATAGTAATCTATATGTTTTGCCAAATCAACTAGTTGACTAGAACTCCAACTTTGACTGGTCCATAATACAATGATTTTTAAAACATTAGTTGTCTATAAGGATTTGGACCAATGCACTTAAAATCAAATCAGATCGATCCGTTCGACACATTTAACCGAAAATCAGTCAAAAGTCTAGTTTGAATTTTCAAAATACCTAAAACAAAACCCGATTCTACCTCTTAAAAACTAGTTAGAACCAAGGAAGTCATACCGGTCGGTACCGCTCGTACCGGTCCCGACCGGTACGAGTGTTTTTTACGATATACCGTTGGTATACCGGCGATATATCGGAATATCGGTATACCGGTCACGACCGATATTTACCGGTATGACCCGACCGGTACGAGTGTTTTTTACGATATACCATTGGTATACCGGCGATATATCGGAATATCGGTATACCGGTCACGACCGATATTTACCGGTATGACCGGTATACCGGGCGATATACCACCAGTATGACTTCCATGATTAGAACATATTAAAACCCGATACAACTAGCGAAAAAAATGGTTGAACCGGTCAAATTTAATTTACTTTTTTATTTTAAAATTTTAAATATATAAATTATATTATATTTATATTCGATTTAATTACAATTTAATTTATAGTTTGTATCGTTTGTATCGGGCATGGCCGGTACAATTACAATTGCATTCTTGTAATTATAATTACAATTATCGTTTGTATCGTTTTTATATCATTTGTATCGTTTATATTCGATTTAATTACAATTACAATAAATATCTAAGTGAATTATAGAAATATCAGTCATGACCGGTACAAACGATTTTTCTAATATATCGAAATATCGATATACTAATCAAAATCAATATTTAACGGTGTGACTTTCTTGCTTTAAACTTTGAACCTCTTACTTTAATGTATTTTCACAAGATTAATTTAGACATGAAAATGAGATTATAACAATCACAAGTAAATTACAAATGTAGAAACAACTTAAACATAAGTTGTAATAAAAAATCATCACAAAAACCCTACCACAGAGAAGAAAGATAACTATCAGAGCTTACTTCTCTAGATTCATAAATCCCATCTTGATCCACTAAAGTTTCCCTTTTAGCGAAACGATTCAATACATCTTTGATCTTACTTTTATTCCATGTTGAAGCATCTTCAAGAAGATGATTTGAGAAACCACTGTTTGCTTGTGATGGTGTGATAATGGAGAAGCAGGGTGCTTGCTCATGGTATTGCCCAGAAGCATAAATAATTGCAGCGTCGTGATCTGCCGCCGGAGGTTGCTGAATCGACGGTGGCAACTCGTCGGAAGTATTGCTTAGAGGGTTAACGGAAATTGCTGACTTTTTACTAAAAACCCTGCATAGAACCCAATCCTCCTGCAATAAAGTATTATTATGTTATGTACTTGTAAAGCGACAAACTTTGTCGTGATTCGTTGAATACAAAAGCAATAAAAGAAAGCAAATTCTTTGAAGTTGGGTGGATATTATTTAAGTTTTCAAAATTGGTATGATTTCTTAAATTTTGTTAATAGTTTCTTAATTTTGATAAATTTAGTCTTCGAAATTTGTATAAAACAAAGTATTCCCCAAATTTTGAAAATTGGCAATATTAGTCAACATATTTTGTAAATTTGTAAATTTTATCAAATTTACGTGCGTGGCAAAATTAATCTTCAAATTTTGAGGACTAATTTTGCGGATCAAATTTGTCAAAACTTGAAAACTTTAAGAACTATTTTTGTCAAACATTCAAAGCATTGGGACTACAAATATCAAATTAATATTTGAGGACCAAACACATCAAGTTAAAATTATGGGTAGATGTCATTTAAAGTACTTCATTTGATAAATCTGGTTTACAAAGTTTCTTAATTTTAATTAATCTAGTTATTAAAGTTTTTGAAAGGCAAAACTTCAAAACTAATTTTACCAAAATTAGTTTTGACATTTCGTAAATTTTGATAAATTTAGTTATCAGAGTTTGATATATGTGGAAAAATTAATCCTCGAATATTGAGGATTAATTTGATCTAGAGAAATTAAATTTATCAAAATTAAAAACTTTGATAACTAATTTTGATAAAATATTCAAAATATAGACATTATAGATGTCCCATTAAATTATGATGATTGAATATGCAATAATCATACAATGGGACCAAAGAACAAACTATTAAGTATTAAGCTTGCAGACTGCAGTTAATCTTGATTTGAACTATATAATGGATAAGGATGATAATTTTACCTTTAAAGAAGAAGACTCATGTGTTTTCATATTGGGGCTAAGTGGTCCTTGTAGCCGAAATTCGTGCATGACCCAGTCTGTTTTTCGACCTTTAGGAGCTCTTCCTTGATAGAAAACTAGAGTTTTTCGCATACCCACATGAATTCCTTTCCGAGCAACCGGCCTGTCTTTTCCGGTGGCTTTCCAGTATCCAGATACGGTGGCGCGGTTGGTTCTCACGCCGGAGGAGTATTTTTTATCCCTTAAGCAGTAAAAGTACCATTCCTTGTCCCCAACACATGCAGTTTCTTCATAAATAAAAAGACAATTCAGAAAGATAAATCAAAAGGCACAGTAATTGGTAGATTTTAAGGTAAAGAGGCTCAAGAATCCGAATTGTTCACATATTCAACCAAATCTAAACGAATCAAATAAGCTCAAATCATGGATCAAACAAATCTAGACCCAGAAAACAAACAGGAATGATCATTAGATAAACCCAGAAACAAAAAAAAATCAAAATTCACTGANATGATGTTTGCACATTCATGAGAACAAGGGACCGTACCTGTAAGTAGTGAGAGTCCAGGGGACCGAAGTTTGCCTTAGCGTATGGATCGATCACGCTTAAGAGCTAATAACGTATATTTAAATTATACTTTTATTTTCATTTTTCTTTAAATACTAATATCCCAACCCGCGCCTCTTCACCTTCGGTAGTTCAAGAGGCGTGATGAGTGCGCACCGTACCGTCACAGTCTTGGGCAGTATTACGTGGCGGCACGTCATTGGCTGAGAGATTAATATTTAAATCGGGATTTAGGGCACTGTTTCTCCTCATCGTCATTTTCGCGAAGAGAAAATCGCAGCAAGTTCTTGTGCCCAAAATTGCTATCTCGTCCAACCCTCTTCCAATTCGTTTTTTCTAAGGTATATTTTCATGGCTCCTCATAAAATGCGTTATCCTTCTATGTCTAAGTTGGACATTGAGGAGTTTAGGTCTAAGTTTTCAATCCTAGCACATTACTCTATTTGTAAGGGATGGGAAGACATTCCCTGTTTCGTTCCGGCGGAGATGAATGTGCGGCGTCTGCTATTCCGGTTAGCTACGCTTCTTTAAAGTGCGGGCTTCGTTTTCCGCTACATCCTTTTGTAGCGGCCGTGCTTAAAGAAATCCACTGCCCCACTTTTGCGTTATTCCCGGGCAGTTACGTATATATTGTAGCGCTCATTTTTTATTGTTACCAACAGAATCGGACCCCAACCTTATAACACTTCTTTAACCTGTTCTCGGTTGGGTCCCAAAAGGGAAAAGGTCTGTTGGGGTGTCGTAAGTTGTATTACATAGCGGTGCGCACCAAAGAGTGCGCAATTGTAGATAAAGAGGAGTCTCTTCATGCGTGGGAGGCTTGTTATGTGTGGATGACAGTTCCGAAATAAGATCTGTTGAAAGTATGGCCACGCATAACTCACCCACGCATAGGGCAGTTGGACCGAAGCAGGTTCAACCCCTCCCGCACGGACACCGCAAACACACTTGCGTTGTTCCCCCCTCCCGAAGCACGCCTTAAGCGAATAGATCTGCTTCGGGAGAGAAGATTAATAGAGATGGGTGTTGCGGGTAGGACTTGAGCCCCAGCCCCGAAGGGGGTTTTATCTTCTAGTTCAGATTCAGATCCATTAGATAGATCAGGTATGAAATAGTGTTTATGTTTTAATCTTTCCTGATCCTTATGTATTTGTTTTGCAGATTCAACTGAGACGATGCAGAGCGCACGTTTGAAAAGTATGGCAGCTACTTCGGTCCGTCCTTCTGAGGGACAAAGGGAAGCATCGGGCAGCGCCGAAGCAAGTGAATCGGCAACGGGGGGCACGGTGATCCCTTCGGGGTCAGGGAACCCCCCGATCCAAACAACCAGCGCGGGCACGTTGACCCTTCGCTGCACTGGGCAGTCCTCAAGCGGAGAAGGGCCTGCGTTTCGGGTATTTGGAGTTGTAGAGGAGGTGATAAAGGCTCGGATTCGTTCTTTGAGCTTATCCAGCCTCTATCAAATTGGTAATAGCTCTTTTATTAACACTAAGACTATTACTTTGTTGCTGCACGGAGCCGTTCTCGTGGAGAAGGTTCTCCCCGGCCCTCAGCTTAAGCCGAACGTCTCCCTGCCGCCGGTCCCCTTAGGGAAAGGGAAGAGGGTGACCGAAGTGGAAGCCCCGCATGAGCCGAAGAGGCTGAAGAAGGGGGGCCGCGCTCCGGTCCCCAATAAGGGGATCGTTTTGAAGGAACCTGGGCAGGGCCCGAAGAAAAACTCCGATTGGGGAGTTGCCTTGGACCTGTTGGACAGGTTCAGCAAGGGGTGGAAGTTATCCTCCTGGCGGAGTGCCTTTGTAAAGGACTTCGGCCTTTTTGGGGAGCAGAACCCAGATAATGTCCAAGCGGACGTATCTGGGAAAGATATCATGGAAAGCTTCCTCGACCTCACATCTAAGGTAACATTGGCTTAACTTGGAGGCCCGAAGCTTCACTTTTAACAATGTGTGGTCTTTTGCAGATGTTGAGGAAAGCTTTTACAACGGCTATTACCATGGAGAAATACCAAGGTGATAGCGTTGTGTCCCAGAAAGTCCAAGACCAACTTGATCTTGCAAAAAGGCAAGTTGAGATCAAGCATGGGGAATTGGTCACGGTACGGGAGGACCGTGACCGATTGGATAATGAGCTGCTAAGAGCAGGGACGGAGGTCTCCCTCTTAGCAGATAAAGTCGCTGAGCTGGAAAAGGTGGGGCAAACGGCTCAGGGGCGAATAGACGACCTGGAGGCCAAGTTGCGGGCCAAAGACGAAGAAATCAGCCAAGTCCAAGGTCGGGCCCAGGAGAAGAGGAATAAGCTGAATGAGCTTCTCCTTCGGGCCCAAGAAGAAAAAGCGGCCTTGGATGAAGAATTGACGAGGGCCCGTACTTCGTCTGAAGGTTCGGTTCGGGAAGCAGTTCTGGGGTTCACTCAGTCCCCGTTGTTGTTCGTTTAGCGGATAACATACATGGGGTTTACACTTCGAAGTATTTGGATAACATGCGAAAGCAAGTTATCCAGAAATTCGGGCTCTCCCCTTCGGACGAGCGATGTAAGGCGATCAAGCCACTGGAGAAGGATGGCAAGTTTCAGGTCATTCCAACTTTGGAAGAGCCTGTACTGGAAGATGACCCTTTCTTCTATCTCTTTGAAGAGATGGAGAAAGCGGTCAACCAGAAGGTGGCCGATCAAGAGGAAGAGCTGAAGCGGCTCGCCGACCTGACCGAACCCCAGGAGCCCGAAGCAGAAGACAAAGAAGAAGGGCAGATTAGTTAGATCTTAGATATTACTTTGTATCTGCCGTTCTTTTTTGTTTAATATAAAATTTTCCTCCCTTTTCCTTCAGCTTTAGTTGTTTTGATTACCAGAGTGAACTGATATAACTAACTTCGCAATAAACTAATAAGTTTTAACTTAACGAAGTAGTTTATCTTAACTTCAGAATAAACTAACAAGTATAAGATCGGGGACACTTACAGGGTGTCAACCATCGGTCCCAGACGTCATATTTAGTTTATTTACGTCAATTTTGATTGGATCAGTCGTTTTACATGGTGTATGGGTCACTCTTATTTCGTCCTTGGAATCATTACTCAATTGAATAGGCGTATTCTGCGTTAATTATGAGTTTTCACGGGCTTTCGCCGAACCTTGGTTCTATTAAAGTCCCTTAGGCTTCACTGGCTAAGCTTGGCTCATAATACGTTTTATGTTAGGACTGATCTTATGTTTCGATATGCTGACTATCATTCCTTTCGTTGTAGCAGATTTCATAGGTACAAAAAGCCATCCCTAAACACTGAATGCCGTTGAAGGGAATGTCTTAGTTCGTAATGAGTTCTGGGAGAATCATGACTCATCAATGGGGCTAGGCAAGTGCAGGAGCATCTGACTCGTCAGAGCGGTCACTGCAACTTGGGAACTTTTGCGGAGATAAACATCGCAGAAGCGGGCCCTCAAAACTCTTTTTAAACAAGCGTCCGTCGACTAAGGTGAATCTCTTAGCCCGGACCTCTGTTTTCCTGGCCTCAGACTTATCTTCAGGGAGATATCCATTTTAGAGGTATTTAACGAAGGAGTCCATCCAATTGGGTTCTCCTGGGGATTCAGTAGCATCAATATTCAAGCCCTGGAGTTCATGACATAGAGCCCCGATCTATTCAATAGACTGTTCGGTCACTGGAATCTCGACCGAAGGTCGGTCCTGAACGTGAACCGAAATAGTGCTCGGCTCTATGTCGGGTATGCCCGAAGCCAATCTGGCGAGTGCATCGGCAACCTTGTTTTGTTCTCGTGGCACATGGTCCAGAGAGAACTCATTGAACTTCTTGGATAACTCCAGAACTTTAGCGCAATACAACCTCATCATCGGATCGTGAGTCTCAAATCTCCCTGCGAATTGTTCCACTACTAACTTCGAGTCTGAGAACATTCGCACTCTGCTAACTCCATTTTTCGAGCCAAGGTCATTCCTGACAATACTGCCTCATATTCTACCACATTAGTTGTTCCCGCAAAGGAGAATTTGACTGCCGAATGAATAAGATCACCTTGTACCGTTGTCAGGGTAATACCCGCTCCTCTTCCCCCGAAGGTTGATCCATCTACGTGGATCGTCCATCGATCATCCTCTTGGTTATGATAAATGGCCGATCGGGTCATTTCAACCACAAAATCGGCTAGAACCTGAGCTTTGATCGCCTTTCGGGGCAGGAATTCCAGATACATAGCGTTGAGTTTGATAGCCCACTTTGCCAATCTCTCATTCAAATCCTTCTATTTAAGGAGTATTTTCAGAGGCTGATCCGTATAAACATAGACCGTTCGGCCTTCTAAATAATGCTTCAACTTGGATACAGCTTTCTTCAAAGCTAGTATGAATTTCTCCAAGGTGGAATATCTGGTTTCAGCAGATACTAGAGAATGACTGACATAATAAACAGGTCTATGAATGTCATCTCGTATGGTTACCAGAGCTGTGCTGACGGCAACTTCGGACACCGCAAGATATAACCCCAAAGGTTCATCACAAGTTGGACTTACCATCACTGGGGGAGTGCTTAAATAAGTCTTTAGCTCGGAGAAGGCCCGATCGCATTCTTCGGTCCAATCCATATGGCTTGCTTTTCTTAGCACTCTGAAAAAAGGTAACGCCCGGTCTGTGGACTTCGAAATGAACCTGCTCAGCGCGGCTAGTCGGCCAGTAAGCCTTTGAAATTCTCTTTTGTTTCTCGGAGGTTGCATATCAATGATAGCTTGCACCTTCTCAGGGTTAACCTCTATGCCTTTCTCTGAAACATAATATCCTAAGAATTTTCCACTTCGGATCCCGAAGCAGCACTTGTTTGGATTTAGTTTGAGCTTATATTTTCGGCATACTTCGAAACAACGAGACAAATAAGAAAGATGGTCTTTATCATTCATAGATTTTACAATCATATCGTCAACATACACTTCCATCATATGGCCAATCAATTCTCTAAGATTTTGTTGACCAACCTATGGTATGTTCACCCAGCATTTGTGAGACCGAAGTGCATAACCACATAACAGAAAACCCCATCTTTGGTCATGAATGATGATATCTTCTGATCTTCCTCAGCTAAGAAGATCTGGTGATACCCAGAATAAGCATCCATGGTACTCATCATGGTGCTACCAGAAACAGCATCCACCAGTGGGTCGATGTGCGGCAACGGGAAAGGGTCTGACTCACAGCTTTTGTTCACATCGGTAAAATCGATGCACATTCGCCATTTCCCGTCCGGTTTGGAAACCACCACTGGGTTTGCCACCCATTCAGTATAGTGGATTTCTCTGATAAATCTCGACCGTAGCAGCTTATTCACTTCAGCCCTGATGATCTCGATCTTCTCAGGAGAATAGCGTCTCCTTTTCTGCCTAACAGGCTTCGTTCCAGACTCAGTATTGATCCGATGTTCACTATTGGATCGGTCAATCCCCGGAACATCATCCGGGGTCCAAGCAAATATATCCATGTGGCTTCTCAGCAGGTGGATCAGTTCTTTTTCAAAGTCAGGGGCTAGATGAGCCCCGATGCGAGTTGTCTTGGTTGAGTCATCCTCAACCAGATTAATCAATTTGAACCCTACGGGTTCCATTGCTTACCTCGGGTGCGACAGCTCTTCCAGCATATCCACCCGGGCCCTCTTAATCGGTGCCAACGTTCGGCACGAGCTCATGTAGCATTGTCTAGTTACCTTCTGATCCCCCTTAACATAAATAACTACATGAATGGAGGGGAACTTGAGCATCATGTGATAAGTAGAAGGGACCGCCTCAAACTTACTCAGGCCGGTCCGTCCGATAATAGCGCTGTAAGCCAAGTCGACTTCAACGATAATGAATCCCAAGTCCTCAGAACGGTCCTTGGATGGTTCTCCAAGGGTAACGGGAAACAACATCTTCCCTCACGGAATAACACTCCTTTGGTCGAACGACCAAAGAGTTATGTTGGCGATCGGGAGATCGTGAGCAGCAGTTCCCAACATTTCATCGACCTCGCGCTTCATCAGATTGCATGAAGCCCCAGTGTCCACTAAAATTCTGTGGACCCGCCGATTTCCGATGATCCCAGTAATGGTGAGGGGATCGTCACATGGATCCATGATCCCTTCCCGATCAGCCGGGGTGAAAGTAATGTCCTCCGTGAAGAAGGAGGACCGTTCCATGGGATCATACTGTACCAGCGCCACAGATTCGGAGCTCTCAGCAGAGTCTCCGCGCGCGATTCTCTTTCAGTCCCCGACCGATTCATTTATTCTCAATCCACCGGAGATAACATAAATATCTCCGGCCACTTCTCTGGGTGACGCCTCATTTCGAGGAGGTTGGGCACTAGTTTCAGCAGGTGGGGGAGCAGCCAGCTCCTGTCTCCCACCCCCATTCTGCGGGGCTCTGCCGCCACGGCCCCGCCATCTTCTTCTTCGGCCCTGACCACGGTTCTCACGACCGTGTTGGCCTCTTTCTTGCTCTGGCGGAGGAGACCTTCGGTCCTCCGTCCGATCGTTGTAATTTCGGGGCTGTCCCCGATTATCTCTTCCCCGCGGCCTGTGACGATCGTCACCTTGATGGCCCCTTCGGGGGGATTCCGCTCGCTTGCCCTTCTGACCGTTTCGGTCGGGCTTTTCTTTACCCATTGCCTCTACTGTCTCTTTCAACAGCGGGCACTTCAAGGTCGGGTGATCGCGATTATGATGAAGCTCGCAATACACCCGATTGTCCTCCTGCTTCGGGGGGACGTCTTTTTCACTCATAGCCGCTACTTCTCGCGACTGTTTCTTCGGGTATGAAACCCTATGATCACCTGCGGGCTCAGAATTCCCGCTAGGCTTCCGATAACCAAGCCCCAGCGCTTCATCTACCTTAATATACTTGTTGATTTTCTGAAGAAGTTTTCCCAAGGTAGATGGTGGGCTCTTCACCAAACTGGCCGAAAGGCTGCACGGTCCTAAGACCTGCTGTAGAATATCGATTTTATCCCGGAGCTCGAGTTTGATGCCCCGGGCGGTCCTGTTCAATTTCTCCATAAAGGACCGAAAACTCATTTTCGCCGGGATATATTTTAGCTGATATAATTCCTGTCTGCTTCGAGGCGGTCCTACATTTGGAGTGAATTACTCTGAGAAAGCCAAAATAAACCCGCCATACGACTGTATGGATCGGGCCGGCAGATTTTTGAACCATGTTCGGGCATCGCCTTGTAATCCTGCCGCGAAGATGCGGCACTTTAATGAATCAGAGGCCCGAACCGTTCCCATACGTAACTCGAAATCAACGACATGATCGATAGGATCACCATCGCCACGAAATGTTGGCAACCCCTCGGGGTTGCGATAATGCCTATCTGGGATTTCCGCCCAGATTTCCTCAGAAAAGGGGAGCATCAAATCTCCCAAGGCGGCTGATACGCCTTCAGATTGCTGGGATGACATTTGGACAGCTTGTAAATTATGCCACCAATCGTCATCCATACTTTGCCTGATAGGAGCCTCCATGGCCCTGTTAAATAAACCAGGATTGTGTCTCAGATTCGGTTCGCAATCCTTCAATGCACGCATATTCTCCAACTCCCTGGTGAGCTCATCTATTCGTCGCTGCATCTGTTCCTAGTCATTTCCAGGAGCGGGAGTTAGAGCTCTGGCCGGAAGGGGAGGAGTAGATCGATATCTAGGCCTCCTCGTTGTGACGTCACACCTGATGATTTCTTCATCATCAGTACTGCGCTCGTCAGGATCACTCTCGTATCCTCTACTTCTGGGAACAGGGCTGGATACAGCCGGTGGTTCTGTTCCACTTTTCTCCGATGTAATTTCCAGTACCATCTTCCTAACGACAGCTTCCAAATCCTGTAAAGTGAATGTTGGTGCTGGAAGACTGTCGGGAAGCATGTCACTATTATTCGTCGGAGTTCCAGTCGCCATGCCTTTGATTATCCTATCCCTAGTAGAAAACTCAAATGAGATTAGAGAATCGTCCCCACGGACGGCGCCAAACTGTTATGGTCCCTTTTTAGGGGTACCAACAGTCGTCCGGTTTGTTCAACAAACGAACTCGGTTCTGATTTGTTTTAGATGTGGAAGACGATCAAAAGCTGGAAATAAATAAATGCACAGCGATGTATAGTGGAAACCTCAGGAATTGGGGTGAAAACCACTCGACTAAGAGCAGATTATGCTCTTAGCCTGTTCACTAATGAAATAACTCATAGTCAATACAAGAGAGTCTAATGAAAATGACAAGGTAAATAAAGCGGTAAGAATTCCGGCAGGGTAACGGCTTGTTCTTCCGCGTCCAAAGGGTCCTGCTATTTCCGTCGTCTTGCCCTGTATTTATAGAGTTCACAGCGTGTGTAAACCACGCTCCGTAACCGCCTCTGACAAGTTTCTTAGAGGTTGTTATCGCAGGATGTAAAACGAGGTTAGGACCGAGGCTTGGCCTGCGTGATCGGGTCCGAAGCGTGGTAAACGTGGGAAGGCCCGAAGTGTGGTAAACGTGAGTTGTAACCGTTCTGTAACCGCTCGGACCGAACCCAGGTGCCAGCTGGCAGAAAACGCTTTATTTCGTTAAGGTCAGCTTCGGTCCTCCAGTTGAACATCGGACCGCTCCTCCTTAGAGGTGTAAATGGGCTATAGGGATTCATTTTCGCCATTTGAATTGATCCAATCGTTGCTGGATCTTACCCATCACAAGGTACCCGGTCCTAGAGTTCTCATCAAACCCATACAATAATATTTAACGGGCCAACCCACAGGTTGACCTGTTTGTACGGGGTTTGGCCGACCCAGCAAGTTGGGCTGGTCCATGCCCACCCCTAGTTATGCTAAAAATGGGTTAGCTAATACCGAATTTAAAATTATTTTAAAATAATAATATTTATATTAAATATATAATTTAGGGTTTGGGGTTAATTGGGATTTATGGTTAATTTTGTATTTATTTTTATTTGAAAAATTTGATTCAATAGTAAAAATTATGGTTGATCGATATTTGGTTTATCTTATTAGATTAGGTTCGATAAATATAGAAGGAACACTTGAACCCGACACGCATAATGGAGTAAAACAAATAGTGTAAGCAACTATTAAATCATAGAATAAAATTAGAATAATTAAAGTTAAGAACATGGTCCCTTTTCGGTGGTATTAAAAATAATATATATTTCTATTATTTGTAACTGAAGTTTTATAATGTGTTTGTTTGAAACTCAAATTAAAACTGCGATGAGGTGCGGTGCGATGTTCATATCGTGATTTTCTTATGATATAAAAAACACAAGTTTAATTGTGTTGTGATCATCGTTAAAAAATCACGATATCATCACAGTTGTTAAAATCAGCTGTGACCTTATCGTGATTTTGGAAAAAACTAATTTACCATTACTTCTATTAATTATAATATAATTATATTTATTATTTTATATATATATGAATATATTATTATTTTTATATAAATCACGATCATAATATTACAATTTTACAAACATATTTAAAAATTCACAATCATTATATCTTACCAACTTTCAACACCTGACGTCATCTCACCAACCAATAAATAATAATGTGCAGTAACAGTTGTCGTCTGTGGCGTTGCCTTGTCCGAAACCCTACGGTCCCATGAAGCAACACGACAATCAGAGACGTCATTTCCCTTCACTATCCCTATAAAACAGCCGTAACGGCTGTTCCTGTTTCTCCCTTTTCACAGACTCTTTCACAATTATCTCACAATCTCTAAAACCCTATCAAGTTCTTTTTTAAATTATATGCATTCTCCGATATTAGGATTGAAAAGTATAAACGAACGACATACTAAGGAGAGAATAACACAAATTCAAAATACTTGTTTTTTAACACTCTCCCATGGATATTTCGTATAGTATCAAAGCTAATTAGGTTAATTTAAATCCAAACTTATTAGGTGATAGGATGCGAATGGAATTTTGTATTTTTTTTGTTATAAAAGTGAAAGGTGGTATCATATAATAATTTATTTAAATTTTTTAAATGTGTAGCATTCTACCAATAATATAAAGTTTCTTCACGCTCTTCTTTCATAATTTAAATCAAACTATATAATTTCAACATGATATTGAAGTTTTTTTTCATTTCAATTCGCAATCCAAACATTTCTGATAATAGGACTTTAAGGGAATATTATGAAAGTGTAATAGATTCAATTTATAAAGGCGATAAGTGTTGAATATGAAGGAATTGTCACACATTGGAATTATATGTGGATTAGATTGATTTATAAGAGGGAATATGAAACATAGTAAATGGTTTTTACGATATGATCTTCTTCCCTTATACATTATATATATGTATACTCCATACGTAAATTGATCTAACTATAGAAATTTAACCAGAAATGTAACACATATTGAGTTGTTAGAATCTTTTAAATATATAATTTCATCTCACTGATATTTGATTTGATAATGTTAAAATATACGTATAATTTGGAAGAGTTGAGTGTAAGTAGTAGCATTTTAATGTGAAGGGAAAAAAAAGCATGAGTCTCAGGGCTTACAGCTTTTGAATGTACCCGAACCCGTGACTGTATCTGGAACCTCATCTTCTCGACTTTACTCTTGTCACTGTCTCAATCCCCATCCCCATCCCCATCCTTTGGAGAAACAAGACAAAACTGTTTAGAATATTGTACAAATGTGTTATCAAATTAAAAATGAACTAATTAATAAGAAGAGTTATATTTATGATTAATTTGCTTGATTGAATTTTTTCAATGTAATAAACTTCGTTTATGTACTACAAAGACACTCTAGGGTGGTGTATTGGTTCTGAAAAAAAACATAGGTAGAAAAACACATGAAATTTAGGCGACAAACTTATATAAACTTATAACTCAACCATTATTGACCATATTGAAGCAAGTTTCTTCCATAACATTTTTATACATTTCAAGGCTTTTTACCCCTTCAAGATTTTGACAATTGAAAATAACCCATCTCTACATTTGACTTGTCTGTACATCCATAACTATACAACTTCAAAGTTGTTAATTTCAACGGTTGTTATCTCATACAAAAAATAATGATACCAAAAATTGTAATTTGTAACTGTCATTAGAGAAAAACTGTTGCCACATATAATTTTCATGCCCTGTTACAAAAGACAATTGAAGGGTGCCATTTTATTAATTTTTTTACACTTGAATTAACAGCTTTAAAAATGTAATGTAGCTAATAGTAATGCATTAATGTAATAGTTGTAGTTATTGCACATCCACTATTGATTCTCTAAAGTAAAAAAAAATAAACAAATCCCATACACACAACCTTCCTGGGCTTGTATGTTTTGGCATTTAGTGTTTATATTTATTAGTGAAGCTCGTGCCTGAGCAGTTAAGTGAGTTAAGACATGTCCTTTTAGCTGTCTTTATCCATTATTATTTAAATACAAAAATGGGGTTTTGAGTAAACAAGTTTGTGTTACATTTGTGGTTGGCGTTAAAGTGGGTACGTGTTGTACTCATTCCACACATACAACACCAAAATTGTCTATAAAATATTACACACAATATTCACTAAATCTAGAGTATCATCATTTAGCCTTATCTTTCTCTTTTTCTATGTAATTAATTCGGAAGATGCCCATGCACAATAATGGGTAGAGATGACAAACAAATTAAATCAAATAGATATCATTTCCTAAAACAAATCATAATAATTTATTGTAAAATTATGTCATATAGAAATCATTAGAAATATACTAGTTATATATATGGCTATGTGAGACAAGTGTGTTGAGGCCTTTAAGGCCCATGGCCTTCTTGAAGTTATTAAATGTAAAAAAGCCCATTTAATCTGGATTTTTAGGCCCATAAAATCTAACAACCGTCAACAATAACGTCACTATGACCTAATACTGTCGTCATAATAAACTTTTATTTATTTGTTGTAGTCAAGGATTGCCTTGTTTCTATATCCCAAAATTTTAAAATTGTAACAATAGTTTACCTTAATCAGTAATCACTAAAATTTATAAAGTTGTAAACTATGTTGCACGGATTCGTTGGGTGCGTGCGTTTTAACGCACCCATAATGCACCGGATGTGGGGTGCACGAATCCTTATTAAGTATGTCATTATGAAACTTTATTATTTAAACCTTAAATTTGAATATCATCCACATTCGTTTACTTGTGGACGTAGAGATATCAAAAAAATATATAAAATTATATATTCTAAATTATATCATATATAATCAATATTAAATATATTTTTCTTTTCATTAATGAAAAACAATCAAATTGAATAAAGATGGTATCCAAATATATATATGATAAATACAATTATCTTTAACAACTCAAATTTGCAGAATAGATGAGTAACATTAATCAAAATATTATTGTTGTAAATTTGATTATTTATTATTTTTAAAATGTTTTAATTAATATTTTAATATATATTTTTATTAAATAGTATAACACACTCTAATTAAAATTTTATGTACCCTCGTATCTCTCATCCGGCACCCGTGCAACCTAACCTAGGTTGTAAGATTATTCCAAATTAATTTTATAATTTCAAAATCTCAAGTTATACATGATTAATTAACCTTCAAAATATATAATAATAATAATATATAAATTGAAAAAATAGACATTAAAAACTATTATACACACAATTGTCATTATTAAAATGTTTTGAAATTTTAGATACTAAATATATTATATCTAAATTTTGCAATATCACATTATCACTATTTTAAGCATGAGATATCAATATGTACGTAATTTTTCATTTATAAAACGCACAAATAAATATCCATAATTATACTTTCAATTACCAATATAAAATTTACATAATATATTCATAGTGTGAAATGGACAAACCGCAGAAATTTCATTGATCCCTTAAATTTATAAATTTGTAATCTTTATCTCATACTTTTATATTTGCATATTTTACTACCGAAAATTTAAAAGAGTTTATGTTTGGTATTCATATTCCTTTAATATTTAATACGCAATACTTGTTTATATGTGACTTTTCATCCTTAAAAATGCTCACTATTAAATGAATGAAAACAATTAAAATTCAATTAAATGTTGACAATTTTAATTTCAATAGCTTCCAAAACAAAATATTTTATGATGAATATTTGCATTAAATTTACAATATTTAAGCATTGGCGTACATTTTGTTATAAACTTATAGTGGAAGACATCCCATAATCCCACCCATTGTTTTAATGGGGTGCACATCATGTCCTAATATAATAAACATTGCAAAAACATCACTTTTTGTACCTCAAAATTATTTAAAATCAATTTATATATTTTGTTAATTTTACTCGCATTTGACTAAAATACCCTTAATTTTCGTGTACATATAATAGGGGTCAATTTACCTATTACATTCGAGAGTTACTCGAATTTTGAAAAACACCCAATATCGGTTCGATTCAATCTGTAGCAACCCTACTTAGTATATACAAAAGGCTAAGGGTATTTTAGTGAAATGTGACTTAAATTGACAAAATATATTGATGAGATCCCCGTAACCCGGTGCCCGAAGGGAGGTCAGGACCAAACCTGTCCAGAGTGCCCGAACGGCGGAAGCTGAGCTGGGAGGCCCATGTCCAGCCCACGAGAGTGAAAGGCCCACCCAGATCCCGTGCCCGATCGCTTGTGTCTAGCGATCGGTCCCACGTGTGAGCGCCAGGACCGATCGGTCCATATATTACAGTCGCTGCATCGGCCATGTTGCAGGCACTGCTTCGGGTCATTCCTATTTCTCCCATGCGACGACAACCTTCGTCAGCCTTGTCAGAAGTGTGGTCCGGCGTAGGCGTGCGAGCCTACAGTGGCCAGGAAATAGCCGGCTAGTAGCGCCAAAAGGTCAAGCCATCCTCGGCGGCTGTTCCGCCTGACATTAGCCGATCTATATGCAAAAGAATGGTACAAAACGACACCCTACTGTATACAACACAGTAGGAGTATAAAAGAGACACTTAGGGCAAGAGAGAGAAGGACCAGCAGCTCGGTTTTCTTCCATCTTCTTCCCTTCCTCCCTGGAGCTTTCGGAGAGAGGACGATCTATCGATTTATTTTCGATACCTCTCTTTCCCTTTGTTGTCTAAAGAACAGATATGACTTTTGTGATCACTAATTCGATTAATGGATCGACTGAGGGCATTTTCTTTAGCCCTTAGTCAATTGATTTTTTCCTGCGTTTGCAGGTTTTCTACTCTAAAATCGCTGTGCTCTTTCGCCTTTTACTTACAACCGTCCTCCACAAAACAAATAAATTACAACCGAGTTCGTCTTGCGACGAACCGGTCGACTGTTGGTACCCTCTAAAAGGAACCACAGCATATATAATTTGAGTGATCTAAATTGTTTTTTTTCCAATAAACATATAATCTTTATTTTATTAAATGTAAATATTCACTTATATAACTAAATAGTGTATTGATACCTTACTCTCAAATAAAAGTTAGTGTTAAAAAATCATTATATTTGTATCTCATGATTGTGAAAATTTAATAATTAAAATGTTTCAAGCTAATCATTAATTTTAGTACATTGTTTTACTGCAATTTAACTTAATCTAAACTTTAATATTTGAGAATTTAGATTGATCTATAACTTTAACATTGGATTCCAGTTACCAAATTAATATTGTAAATTTTTACATACTAAATTCATAAAATTTATAATTATAGTAATAAACCCAAAATAAATGAAGCATCTAAATATGGCTCCTATTTCTCTTCACGCGGCTATGCATATTTGGTAAAACATTATAATCAAACTTTCATTATTGGTTCCCCATGTGAGGTCAGCGTCACGTCCATTTCAAGCTTTTTTTATTTAATCCATTACCATTTAATATTTAATATTATTCATAAACCCTAAAAATGCCCTAATCTTAATCCATTATTATTTCAAACTTAGTATTATGTAAATTTAGCTACATAATTTGTAATTTTATGTTTAATATTAGATCTAATTTTCCAAATGGAACATATTTGGTACTCCAAATTTGTCAAAACCTTAAAGTCGTAAAAGTGATTCTCTAAATTTGACTTTGTCTGAGTATCTCAATTTTTGAAATTAAAAAATATTTGAACTAATTATATTATACAAATTAAACTTTAATTACTAATTTTATCAAAAATTACAAAATATGAGAACTAGTTTTGATATCTTAATACTTAAGGGTTATATTTATCACAATCATAAACTCTAAAATAGTCAAAAATATGAAATTATGGAGACTAAATTTGCGTTCTCCATTATTTGTAGTTACATATTAAATTGGTAAAATAAAAGTAATAAATTTAAATTCTCGTTTAACCTCAAAAAACAAAGAATGAATAAAATTGTTTGTATTCCATTCAAGCACATCATATCTGCACAGTTAATTTTGCTAAATTTTAAATTAATATGAGATTATGGTCACATATAACATATAAGAGAATGAAATTATAAAACAAGTCAATATGCTACCTAATATCGTTTTAAACTAATCCAATTTAAATTTTCATAATTAATCAAAATTTACTAGGTTTTAACAGAGAATAAACTTGTTGAAATTCAAGGGTTTTTGTCTGAACAAGACGTGGAGTTGTTCAAACTTCAAAGGAATAAGTCAATTAAAAGGGTTGCCTTTGCCTGTTATTTTCTTAACAACTTCCTTTCTGTATTTTTTTAATAGATTTAGTCAGAATAAGACCGCCGGAGATAAGTTTTAACGAAGTTTGACTCCGACAACAATTTTACACGCTTTTACATTCTTTAAATATCAAATCATTTAACACACAAACTCAAACATGGACAACATTTTGAGCTTCTCTTTGATGAGATTCTTCACGCTTATCTTGATCTTCTTATGCTACGATCATCATACAGTCGAGGCGAGAATTCGACGTCATAGATGGGATGTAAGGTACGATTTCAAGTCACCCGATTGTTATAAGAAGTTGGCTATTACGATCAATGGTGGAACTCCGGGACCCACTATCAGAGCCCAACAAGGCGATACAATTATCGTCGAGCTTCATAACGGCTTGTTAACCGAAAATGTTGCCATTCATTGGCATGGGATTCGTCAGGTAATAGCTTTCTTCGACAAATAGATCTCGTTCGTTTATGCTATTACAATTGTATTTTTCGATTAGATTATATAATTTGAACACCGTATTGATCGTGATTACGTTGTGGTGTTTGTAGATTGGAACTCCATGGATGGATGGAACAGAAGGGGTGACTCAGTGTCCTATTCTTCCCGGAGAGACTTTTGTGTATGAATTTGTAGTGGACAGGGTAATAATAAATATTTCAGTTTATAAGAAAATTGATATGATAAATTAATAATTTTCAATATATTCAGTTCTTTTATGATTTTTTTGCTTTTTTGTAGCCTGGTACTTACATGTATCATGCACATTATGGTATGCAACGGCAAGCGGGATTATACGGGATGATTCAAGTATCGCTTCGGGATGGAGAATTAGAGCGGTTTTCGTATGATAATGATACGAGCATCGTTCTTTCGGATTGGTATCATAAGAGCACTTATGAACAAGCTGTTGGCCTTTCTTCTATTCCCTTTGTTTGGGTTGGTGAGCCTCAGGTAAATAACATACAAAATTTCATAATTTTGATCAAATTGATCCTTATAATATTCATAAAACAGTTTGAGATCCCAAACTTTTCATTATTTACAAAATTAGTCCTCCAATTTTATAAAATTCAATAAAGGACCCTCAAAGTTTGATTTTCAATTGAGCCAAAATTTAAAATATCAAGTAATTTGTGTACCAAAATTATAAAAGTTTCATGTGATTTATTTATATTGTTGATTTTATTATTATGATTTATTAGAACTCAAAAATCAAATTTTCAGTCTTTTTTACTGAATATTGTGTTTTTTTGGAACTGTTAATGGCAGTCAATTTTGATACAAGGAAGAGGAAGGTTTAATTGCTCTACACCAGGGCTTGAAGCTGGGATTTGTAATGCTACGAGTCCGGAATGTGTACCTTATGCAATCAATGTTGTACCAGGGAGAACTTACAGGCTACGGATAGGAAGCATGACGGCGTTGGCGGCGTTGAGCTTTGAGATCGAGGGTCACAATTTGACGGTGGTTGAAACGGACGGTCACAACGTGGAGCCATTCACAGTGAAGAATCTGTTTATATATTCCGGAGAGAGTTACTCTGTACTTGTTAAAGCCGATCAAGTACCTTCTAGAAATTACTGGATAGCTGTCAAAGTTGTTTCGCGGAACAGCACGACTCCTCAAGGCTTAGGAATCTTTAATTACTACGGGAATCATCCTAGACGGAACCCTCCGACGGTTCCGCCGGTCGGACCTCGATGGGATGATGTGGAATCGAGGTTATCCCAGAGTTTAGCTATTAAGGCTTTGAGTGGGTACATACACGCGCCGCCGCCGACTACGGATAGGACTATCGTTATGCTCAACACCCAAAACCGGATTAACGGCAATGTGCGATGGTCTATCAATAATGTCTCCTTCACCTTCGGTCACACACCGTATTTGATAGCGTTCAAACAGAACTTACTCCACACATTCGACCAGACTCCGCCGCCGGAAAACTACGATTCCGAGAGGTACGACATATTCAGGGTGGCCGAAAACGTGAACGCCACCACGAGTAACGGAGTTTACAGATTAAAATTCAATTCTACAGTCGACATTGTTCTTCAGAACGCCAACACGATGAATGTTAACAACAGCGAAACTCATCCTTGGCATTTACATGGGCATGATTTCTGGATATTAGGCTATGGATCTGGAAGATTCAACCAGGAAACTGATCCAAAAAATTACAATCTGATCAACCCAATAATGAAGAACACAGTCCCTCTTCATCCCTACGGCTGGACTGCTCTCAGATTCAGATCTGATAACCCTGGAGTTTGGGCATTTCATTGCCATATAGAATCCCATTTCTTCATGGGAATGGGCGTAGTTTTTGAATCTGGAGTTGAAAGAGTACCCAAATTGCCATCTTCTATAATGGGTTGTGGTCATTCCAGATTCAAATGATTTGTTGATTCATTGTTTTAACTAAAGCTTCAAATCAAAAGATTCTTGAATACAAANACCACTCTCTATCCGTTCGAACTGTTCTTCGCCTAACAATTGGATTCCCATCAATCGGTAGACCCCATATCAAAGACACGTCTTGTAAAGTGACAGTAGCCTGCAATTCAAACATATCGTAAATATCAAATAAGATCACATGAGTAAAAACAAATACTTACTTCTCCGCATGCGAAGAAGAATGTATGTGTCTCTGGTCTCCATCGTTCTGCTAAAGCACTCAAAAGATGTTGATCCAATTGCAACCGATTGCTTTTGAAGGCACCGTAAAATCCCCACATATCAAGAACACGGGCAACATTCTCGGTGATTCTTAAATTTTTTAGAGCCTTCTCCCAATGCTTGAAATTTATTTTCTTAGCACTAGCGTCCCCCTGAAGCAATTTCAGAGAGATGTGTCTGTCCTGTAGATTTAAGACGCTTTGATCAATCGGCTGTTGTGTTCTACGTGCCATATATTGTCTGTATAAATTCATAAACAAAAAACGAATGTATTAATTCACACGATTCACAATTCCGTTAACAACATAATCATACCTATAACCACAAACATACACTAAATACATCATTTTCAATTAAAATTAGATAAGCAATTAAATCACGATTCCATAAATAACATAATCATATATATAAACACAACATTCATTAAAATCCATCACTTTCAACCAAATTTAAATACACAATTAAATCACATTTCCATAAACTAAATACATGTCTATAAACACAAACACACATCAAATCTTTACTTTCTAATAAAATCAAATACACAACCAAATCATAATTCCATACTCAACACAATCACACCTATAAACACAAACATATACTAAATTCATCAATTTCAACTACAATCAAATACACAATCATGAAATCACAATTCCTTAAACAATATAATAATCTCTATACACACAAACCTACACTAATAGTTTTAAATTAAAATAAAATACAAAATTAAATAACAATTCCATAAACATAATTATACAATACAAATCAAATATACATTTCAATCACAAATCCATAACACATAACATAATTACAAGCACAATACAATTTCAACTAAAATCATATACATAATTAAAACACAATTCAATATCAACAAACGAAATCAAAAATCCGAAAACATACGTACAAACTGAAAACATAAACTAAACGGTAAATATTCGAAACCAAACATTACCGAGGACTAAACCTACAAATAATCGACTGGAAAGCAAGCTCCAAGGCAACGAAATCTCGCACGGAAGGCGGACAGCGGCAGCGGAGGAAGAAAAGAGAAGAGAAGAAGAGAAAAGGCGAGTCGCGTAACCCTTAATCGATTGCGTTCGACTTTGGGAAAGTCGACCGTCCCGATAATCAACTTTCGCAAAGTCGAGCGGCTAATTAATTCTAATCGATTTTACGAAATTCGATTATTAGAATAATTTCAAAAATTATTGAATCGCATTTCGGAAACACGAGTCAACGCTATATTCAACGCTCGACTTTCCCAAAATCGAATCACCCCAAAAACCATGCTTCCTTCAAAATCGACCTTATTTTACACAAAACTCCGTATAGTTTATGCCATCTAACTAACCAAACTGCATTAGTATATGGTTTTCGTTATTTAATCACGAAATTCATAAATTATGTTTGGTAGTTAAAAAATTATACAAATTTGATACAAGAAAATTGCGAAATTGACCCTAATGTTTAAAAGAGTCTAAATGTGATATTCCAAAGTTTATAAATTGTGTGAGAAACTCCCGAAATTTCAAAACCGTTCAAAAATTACCCTCGGATAAATAGTAACGGTTTTTGCCTTTTTTCGTATAAGTAGTTTTGATAATTTATGTGTTATTTTTAAAATTTTCAAAGTTTGGAGACATAGTCATAATATCTTTTCAAGGTTAATAAATCAAATATAAACTTTGGGGGCGTTTAAAATATCAACGAGTATAAATGTCATATATAAACAATTTTGGAAGTTCGGGGGCCAACCACGCAATTCTTAAACTTTGAGGGCACGATGTTTACAACATTTAAAAGTTTAGGGACCAACCACGTACATTATATCAATTTCAGGGGTTTCGTATGCAATTTAAAAATTTTAGGGACACCGCCTTTACACTATTATAAAGTTTATGGATCAATTACAAACATCACTCTATTTGATACTTACAATTCGTCGAGGACCTTGTGGGCTTGTTGTGTTTGGTGAATATACTCAACTTCTTTAGAGTTTGAGTTTGCTTTGGTGTCGTAACAATTTAATTCCAAAATTTTTATTAAATTTCAAATATATTCAAATATAACATATAAAAGGATAAACTCACCGTAAAAAACTTTAATAAATCATTTACTACGATCAACATCTCTCTTGTAAACTTAACACTAACAACATTTCTATCTGTCGTGGAATAATTGTCCATTAGTTCAACATAACCTTTAAGTAAACCACCTAAGAAATTGGACTAAATAATTCAAATGAATGATTTACCAATGAAACCGGACTGACGCCGGAAAGATCACTCAAATTTTCCGAACACACTCCAATATCATATTAAATTTCACAAAAAATTCAAATTTGATAATTAAATTTACTTTTGTAAACTTTTAGGATAAATTGGGGAAAAAATCAAAATTTATGGACTAAATTTGTTAAATTAATCAAAATTTGGAGATTAATGGCATAATTTTCTAATTGTTTTATATTCAAGTTATTCATCTAAAAATTATATACATTGGCAACAACTAATATGTACACGAACATTGAACTAAGTTTGTTTAGATCAAATTTTTGTATTTCGTACTATAATTTTTCATATTATGTATACAAGAAAATTATTACGATAAAAAGAAGTTATTCATCTAAAAGTAACACAAATAAATATTTAACTTAACTTAAATTATTATTATTATTATATAAACATATATATACATGATATACAATAAGAACGAACCTGCTAGCCCAAGCAAAGCAATCCTTGAACCATACAATTTAGCTGGAAATGCCCGCTGCTCCTATTCAAAAACACAGATACTGCGTGTTCGATATTCGAAACAAACAACGGAACGAAAGCAATGAAATCATGCAGCGTCGTAGAGCAGAGCCGAATCGAAATATGCATTACCTGACCAAATTTTATGACTGGAAAAGAGTTACAGTTGAGATGTAACCATTCTTCATTACCTGTAAATTTTTTCTCTCAGTGGGGAAGGATTTCAATGGAAAGCAAAAATTACGGTAACGCCATTTCGAGTAAAAAGTTTACCTCAAAGGCTACATTTGGGAAGCCGTATACAAATGTAGATCCAAAAGGATTGCTGGTAGAGCCTTGTGTCTGAATGGCAGCTCTACCGCAATACCCGAGAATTTCCTGAGTATAACAACACCCAAAGGATTCTTTAGTTAATCAAAAACCTTTATTTTCTCTTTCGTTGAGATGATTAACCTTCACTTGCTCCCATTTTGTGCTAGGTGTAATGCCATATTTAGATGTATTTGAATCCGAATGTAACGATCCGCCTGAATCGAAAATAAGTTTCCATACATGAAATGAAAAGATGAATAGATGTAAACGTACCGTCTGGCCGGTAAATAATGAAGTTGCATTTCATGTATGAGTTAAAATCTGCATGCCCCGGATAGTTCGTGTGAAGAACGAACTTTTTTATCTTGTGGGTCTAGAGTAAAGAACAGGTAAACATAAACTTAAAGACTAACACACTAAAAAAGATATGAAGTCATTCATTACCTACCTGGCCATCGAATAAAATGTCCAAGCCTCGGGTGAAGTAGTTATAGAAATAGTCGCCACATTGGGTCGTTCGTGGCCGAGGATCTGATGCAGAATGGATCACCATTTGGTCTACCTACAAGGCACATGACAAGCATGGAAGGTAAGAATATTAATGAGCGGAGATAAAGAGAAGATAAACGCAAAGTACCTGCTTTTGGTGGATTCCGCATGGTCTTCCCAATTCAGTCCATATATCCTGAATAAAAACAAAGCTTTATATCTAGTCTTGATCATAATGCCTCCGATAATATATGAAGAATGCGGATGGTGCGAAAGAAAAGGTGACGTTTATGTTGATGAAGATGAAATATTCACAGAAAACTCGGAACGAAATTGTACCTGAGGAGAAGCACCAAAAGGGATATGTTGGCCTCCAACTGTGAACCACAATTCTTCTCCTAACTATGAATAAAACCGTATAGTTGGAAAAAATACAAATTATGTAACAGCTATAAAACAACACAGGTGCCAAAAAAACACCTTAACTTGCACTTCTTCCATGTAAAGGCTACTAGCAGGCAGTGGAGGCACACAAGCTTTGGACATCTGTGAACCGACACCAACCTTGCTGTCTGTGGAAGAATCATAAATAGAGACACGACAAGTGACGGGAGTTGTGCCATCAGGGAACTCCAAGGGAAGTTCAGCTGTATAAAGGAAGTTCAAGAATGATAAGGAATAAATATATAGTGGATGGTGGAAAATTACGGTACCTTCTCGATCATCACAGCACTCTACGTATTGTGAAGGAATAGGAAAAGCAAAGGACAAACCCTGATAAAAATGTATGGCATCACTCAAAAATTATCTATGAACAAAATCAAAGAGAAATGTTTCCCAAACACTTCAACCGTACCGGGTAAAATAATGTGTAGACACCCCTTTCTTTGTCAAATATTCCAGGATACGTTGGACCGAAGAGTGCATAAACAGCTACAAATGTTGCAAGTGTAGATGGTCCCCTGGAAGTAAGCATGTATTAAGATAGAATCCAATAACATGAAGCATGCAAAGTTATAGAAGGATCAGATACCCAATAAGGGCAGTCGCGTATCGCATCTGAAGCCGTTTGATATCAAAAATTTCAATAAGGCGAAGTCTCTAAAATAGAACAGGGCAATCATCAAGACAAATTTACTAGAAGGTGAAAGACTCAGATTCAAATTTAGCTCAAGTGTTTTAATATTTCAAAACATGAATCATCTTCACAGAATTTACCTGTGACCAAGGATCAAACCTAAGATGAAATCCATGGTCAGGGAAGCTGATAACAATGTCAAGTTTCAAAGGTTCCTGCAGACACAGGAATTTGTATAAGCAGATATGAACTTTTTCAAAATTTATAATGCAAAGAAAAACAAACCATCTCCCTCAGAACAATGCAAACATAATTTAAAAGCTTTATATAAATCACAGATCTTCAAGTTTGTGTCAAAGTTTGTAAACAAGCATAAACGATATTAAAACCTAGAAAAAAACCCAAACGAAAACTCTCCAAAGTAAAGGGAATTCAGATCAAACCTCATCATAATACTTGACATGAACAACATCGTAAACATTGGGCTGCTGTTCTATATGTGCAAAAGCCTCACAGATTGACATCCCTGAATTCCAAAGGAATAAACTGAATTAACACCACCGCCTTCTATATACACAATTCCCCTCTAAAACTTTTCAGTCACACAAATATGATCAGCAAAAATCAACCACATCATCAATCATTTACCCCAATCCCACGAATTTCCCCTCTTCAAAAGCAGCGAATGTTTATAATCGAACAAGTGGTAAAATCATACCGAGAGAAAAAGGCCCCAACCCGAGTCCCGGCCGAAGATCAACCACGATTGAGCCCATGGCAGTACCCTCACATCTCCTTCTACTTCTCTGCATCTTCTCCTTGTTTTCTAAAGCGATCAGAGATTACACAATGATTCAAGTTCAAAGAATATCGAAGTCCACAGTTTCATCTTTTTCACGACAAGCAACCTTAGTATTTTTTTCTTTTATTATTTCCCTGGTAATGGATAAGCCCATTACATAGTGGGCCATGGCCCATATTCTTCAAACACCATCACGTTTTCACGACCATCATGTTTTCACTTTCTTTATAACTCTATTGTAACTATTTTGATTAATTGTATAAATAACGTGGTACTCTTGTTTCTTCACCTCCTTTATTTCTTCTCAGTGTCCGGCGATTTCAATGGGGGTTTATTTCAATGGCGATTTCAATATATACAATTTACACTGAAGATCATAAACTCCAACATGGTATCGGAGCACGACAACGATCCAAAGAACCTCCCGATGATCCCTATGGAGGATGATGACTTTGTTTTCTATATCCATCCTAGTGATAGTTTAAGCCCACCGGTGACATCAACCCTACTCAACGGGAGCAACTTTGTTACTTGAAAAAGATCATTTCTATTGGCACTCTCCATCAAAAACAAAATCTGCTTCCTCGACAGCATTATTGTAGAGCCCAAAATCGATGTACCTATCTATTGAAAATGGAAGAGATGCAATGATCTCATTACATCTTGGCTCCTAAGATCCATTGAATCCTCTTTGGCCCAAACTGTATTTTACATTCCAACTGCTAAAGAAATATGGGATACACTTCTCTCCAGATTTTCCTTACCCGATGACAACCGGGTATGTCAAATATATGTTGATACTTCATCTCTAACTCAAGGAAATAAGTCGGTGAATGATTATTTCATAGAGCTTTCTGGATTATGTGAAGAATTAAATAATTATCGCAGCATTCCACATTGTTTATGTGGTCATTGTTCTCCCGGTTGCTTTGAATTTTATGCAGCCTTATAGGATAAGGATCGGATGTTCAAGTTACTCAATGGTCTGAATGAATATTTCTCATCCAACAGATCACAATTATTGGGACAAATGTCATTTCCTTCCATGAATGAAGCATTTGGTTCAATATTGCGAGAAGAATCCCAAAAGAAAATGATTGCTCCTTCAATTAAAATGAATACTGATGCTATTGCTATGTAGGGTAAACAAATTGACAAGAAGGAACTAGTATGTAGTCACTGCAAGTGTAAGGGGCACGCAAAAGATTCTTGTTATAAATTAATTGGCTATCCGACTGATTTCAAATTCACCAAAGGAAAGCGTCAAACATCTTCGGCTAATTAAGTCATGACTGAAATTGTTGCTGACCCTTCCACTATACTACCAACTCTGACAAAGGAACATATGAATAAACTAATGTCACTGTTGAATGGTGATCTCACGCAAAGTGGACAAATCATAGGAAACTCATCACATCCTCTAGCATTAAATATAATCACATTACCCCAAGGAAATATTGGAGAAATGTCCACAAAAGGTAACTTGTTTTGCTTATCTGACGCTAAGCCTAGCATTGGTCATTTAAATCATATTGTTGATGTTACGAGCTCTTGGATAATAGATTCGGATGCCTCAGAGCACATGTGTTTTGACACACAATTATTTAAGGATTTACGACCAATTTCTGGTATGAATGTAAGATTGCCTACAGGAATTGAGGTTATGGTCTCATCTATTGGTACCATATTACTTACGGATGACATATCTTTGAATAATGTGCTTTTCATTCCCACATTTCATTTTAACTTAATATATGTGTCCAGATTAGCACCTTCCATAAACTGTTGTTTCTTGATGGATGATAACACTTGTTAGATTCAGGCTACAACCTCCCGGAAGATGATTGGACTTGCTAAGTTGGAAGGAGGGCTCTATATTTTGAAAATACATCGACAAACTTTAAATTGCATCGAGTTAAAAAATAATATCCATGGCATGACAGTGCCACTCTACAAGGCTTGTTTGTGGTATTGGAGATTAGAGTATCCTACTTTTGATACAATTTCACATATTACTGAGATTTATTCTTCAACTTTGCCCTATGATTATGCTTGTGACTCTTGTTTTAGAGCAAACATAAACGACGGCCCTTTCTGGATCATATTAGAAATTCAACAGAACTGTTTTCTTTGATCCATATTGACACATGAGGAGCTTATGAAACTGAAGCATTAGGAGGATACAAATACTTTTTATGCATAGTTAATGATTATACTCGACTAACTTGGGCATATCTAATGCGTTCTAAGGCAGATGCATTACAGTTATAGAATTTTTGTAAAATGATCAAAACTCAATTCGACTCCGAAGTTCGTATTATTCGTTCAAATAATGCATTGGAATTTAAAATTGACAGTTTCTATGCCAATGAAGAAATAATTCATCAGATAACTTGCGTAGAAACTCCGCAACAAAATGGAATAGCATAACGTAAATTACAATATATTGTGGTTATTGTAAGAGTCATGCTATTCCAATCCAATTTACCTATATCTTTTTGGGGCTATGCTGTACTTACAGCAATTTTCCTCATCAATCGACTACCATCAAATATCCTAAAATATGATTCTCCCTTCGAAATTCTTTATGGACATCAGCTACCCTATGACACTTTTCGTGTTTTTGGGTGTTTAGCATTTGCTACGACTTTAAAGGTTCATCGGAAGAAATTTTACTCTCGTTCTAGACGATGCATATTTATTGGTTATCCTCCACACATGAAAGGTTATAGATTATTCGATCTTGAGACATCCCAAATATTTTATTCAAGGGATGTAACTTTCTTTGAAGATCAATTTCCTCTAACTACTAAAAATATGGCTACGGACTTTGCTGATACATCAGAAGTTACTCTAGAACCTTCTTCAACCACTTTATCACCTACTAATATTTTATTTGATGATGTCCCACTCATTTCCACTTGGACACCCCCTACCACTCCTTCAGTACCTCAACCTTCCCCTGCCATTTTGCTCACTGCAGACCTTCCCTTGACTGAGGTTCTGCATCCTTCTCTGATGGAAAATATATTATCTAACCATCCAAGGCGAGGAACTCGTCTTCGACAACCTCCCTCATACCTAAAAATTTATGATTGTCATTTTGCCCATGATTCTGATATCTCCTATCCAATTCATCAATATCTCTCTGCGGATAAACTTCACCCCTCATATAAGGCTTTTGTGGTTAATCTTAACTTTATTTCAGAACCCTCTTCATATTTTAAAGCTAAAGAACTTCCCATATGGAAGGCTGCCATGGAACTTGAATTAAAAGCCTTGGTAGGCAATGACGCTTGGGAAACTGTTTTTGTCATTGCCTCCTAATATATGGTTGGATGCAAATGAGTGTACAAAGTCAAACTTCACGCTGATGGTTCATTGGAATGGTGTAAAGCCTGACTCATAGCAAAGGGATTCAACCAAATAGAAGGTTTTGTTGGATTAGGCCCAATATCATGAAGTGTGAGTCAAATGTCTTTCAATCCAAAAGTGAGCAGCCCAATAAAAGAACAAGTCTACGGTTATGAATAACAGATTGCTGTTCTTCAACAACTATCTACTACTTTCCAGCATTCTTAGGATCGTAAAACTCATTCAATTCTCATCTTTATTTTCGTTCAATCTGTTGCTTTATTATTCTATATAATGTATGCAAATCTGATTCAATAATATATAAGAATATTTTGATCCAAAAGCTTATCTACAGAAAGCTAAATTGTTACCCACTGTTTATGCAATTCCTCAGCAGAAGTGACCTTAGCTTCTGTTCTTTACCCTCTCTTGATCCTTTATATCTTTCAATTGGTATCGGAGCTACGGTTAAAGAAAAGAGAGGAAAAGTGTGTGTGGATCATTCTCATCAATAAATTCCGCTGCATTTAAAACTCCCCAGAATGGATGCAACAGTAACCGGTGCAATATGGAAGTTCAACGGTGAAGATTATCCCATTTGGGCACATCAGATGAAAGCCATCCTACAAGCAACAAAACTATGGGAATCTGTATTAGATGACACATTAATTCCTCAACCTGCCACTGCCTCCACTGCAGCAGTAGCAAGGTATGAAGAGTTAGTGGCAAGGAGAGGCCAAGCCAAGGTAACCATTACAACGGGGCTTGATCGAAGTATCATTCCTCGAATAATGGCTTGTGGTACTGCCAAAGAGATCTGGGTGAAACTCAAACAAGAGTTTGAGGGTGATGAACGAACCAGAGAACTAAAAATCTCCAGTCAGCGACAAGATTTCGACAGGTTACAGATGAACAACACTGAAACAATAAAACAATATGTTGATAAAGTTTCAAGTATTGTGAATCAGCTGGCCATGATGGGAGAAGTGAAAACAGACTTTTGTGTTGCAACAAAGATACTCCAAACAGTAAGAAGATCGTTTGAACCGAAAGTAAGTGCCTTGGAATGCTCTCATGACTACAAGCAACTCACAGTTGCAAAAGTGAGTTGTGCCCTTCAAGCTCTTGAGCAGAGGACTAAGGAACATCAAGTTAATGAGAGAGCACTCTTTGCTAGAACCAGCAATGCATCAGCAAGTGGAATCATTCCATTGCCCAATGAAGGAAAAATACAGGAGAACAAAGGAAAAAGGAAACAGAAAAAAAAATTCACTCCCTGCCAATTCTGTAAGAAGACCTCCCATCCAGAAAAGTTCTGTTATTTCAGACCCGATGCTAAATGCAAAATATGCAATCAACTAGGCCATGTGGACAAAGTATGTCCAACGAAGAGGACATCATACAATGCAAGTTCAACAATCTGCACAGAAGAGGAACAAAATGAAGAAACTGTGGAAAATCTCTTCACATCTCTATTTCTGTGTCATGCTGAGGTGAGTTGTGGTTGGTTAATCGATTCTGGATGTTCTTCGCACATGATTCCAGATAAATCTTACCTTGAAGAATTAGATGAATCTACAGAGCTCTAGTAAAAATTGGTGACGGCTCTATCATCAAAGCTAAAGGTAAAGGCAAAGTAAAAGTGAATACTCCTCAAGGTATGAAATATATTCAAGGAGTTCTGTGGGTTCCAGAGGTTGGAATGAATCTTCTCAGTGTAAATCAACTGATGCAGAAAGGATTGGAAGTATGTTTCAATAAAAGTTTTTGCTCAATCAATACTTCAAAAGGAGAACAAATTGTTAAAATAAAAGAGAGCAATGGACTGTATATTTTGAATTGGTCACCGGTTACAATTTCAGCACCAAAACATATTGCTATGGTGGGAAAAGTCTCAAGTTATTGGCATCGCCTATTTGGTCATTCAAGTCACAAAGTAATTCAAGCTGCCTCAAAAAAAAACTTGATAAGAGGACTTCCAAACAACTTGAATCTGGATCATTCTCTATGCAGCACATGTGTAAAAGGAAAACAAGTAAGAAGACCATTTCCTGATGTTTCCTCATTTAGAGCCACTACAAAACTTCAACTTATACATTCTGATATATGTGGACCAATGAGGGATGAATCACTCGGAAAAAGCAGGTATTTCTTAACCTTCATTGATGATCTAACGAGATTCTGTTGGATTTTCTTTCTCAAATCAAAGGATACCATCTTTGAACATTTCAAGAACTTCAAGGCTGCAGCAGAAAATGAGTCTGGAATGACCATTAAAGCCATAAGAACTGATAAAGGTGGAGAATTTTGCTCTACCAACTTCGAAACTCTTCTAAAAAATCATGGCATTCTACATCAGAAATCAGCACCATACACTCCTTCTCAAAATGGTGTTGCAGAGAGGAAAAATAGAACATTATTAAATATGGCCAGATGCTTACTTCTGGAGAAGAACCTTCCAAGAACACTCTGGACCGAGGCAATGGCTACCACAACATTTCTTCAGAACAGACTTCCTAGCAAGGCCACAGCAGGAGAAATACCATATACACTATGGAAAGAGGAATCACCCTCCTGCTCATTTTTTAAGATTTTTGGGTCTATCACATACTCTCTTGTTCCACCTGAGAAAAGAAGTAAACTTGATGACAGATCGATAGTTGGTATATTTATTGGCTATTCTCTGGAAACCAAAGGCTACAGAATCCTAGATCCAATCTCAAATGAAGTAAATATTTACAGAAATGTGGTGTTTGATGAGCATGACTTTTGGAACTGGAAAAAATGCATGCCACAATCCAAAGTTCAGGAGGAAAATGAAGATATTATCCAAGATTCTACTCTCTACGACATAAGTGAACTTCTGGATTCAGAAGAACAGCCTCAAGAAGCATCACAGCAGACTGAAAGCCCACTGGAAGCCATTAGAGATGAAGCATTGAACACTTTCGATGATCAAAACCTTTCAAGTGATGAATACTCTAATGAATCTACTCAAAGAAAAACCATACTTCTCTCAGAAATCTACCAATATGCAAATCAAGCAGTAGAGGAGAAAGAACCGAGGAATATAAATGAAGCACTAACAATACCTCATTGGAAATCTGCAATGGTTGAGGAACTAACCATGATTGAAAAGCATAAAACATTGATATTGGTAGATAGACCAGTAAATGGGAATATCATAGGATTGAAGTGAATATTTAGAGTTAAGACAAAACCAGATGGCACACTTCACAAATATAAAGCTCGGTTAGTGGCAAAAGGATATTCACAAGAGTTTGGAATTGATTATTTTGACACTTTTGCTCCAGTTGCTAGATTTGATACTATCAGATTNGGTAAAATAATGTGTAGACACCCCTTTCTTTGTCAAATATTCCAGGATACGTTGGACCGAAGAGTGCATAAACAGCTACAAATGTTGCAAGTGTAGATGGTCCCCTGGAAGTAAGCATGTATTAAGATAGAATCCAATAACATGAAGCATGCAAAGTTATAGAAGGATCAGATACCCAATAAGGGCAGTCGCGTATCGCATCTGAAGCCGTTTGATATCAAAAATTTCAATAAGGCGAAGTCTCTAAAATAGAACAGGGCAATCATCAAGACAAATTTACTAGAAGGTGAAAGACTCAGATTCAAATTTAGGTCAACTGTTTTAATTTTTCAAAACATGAATCATCTTCACAGAATTTACCTGTGTCCAAGGATCAAACCTAAGATGAAATCCATGGTCAGGGAAGCTGATAACAATGTCAAGTTTCAAAGGTTCCTGCAGACACAGAAATTTGTATAAGCAGATATGAACTTTATCAACATTTAAAAAGCAAAGCAAAGGAAACCATCTCCCGACAACAATGCAAACATAATTTAAAAGATTTATATAAATCACAGATCTTCAAGTTTGTGTCGAAGTTTGTAAACAAGCATAAACGATACTAAAACCCAGAAAAAAACCCAAACGAAAACTCTTCAAAGTAAAGGGAATTCAGATCAAACCTCATCATAATACTTGACATGAACAACATCGTAAACATTGGGCTGCTGTTCTATATGTGCAAAAGCCTCACAGATTGGCATCCCTGAATTCCAAAGGAATAAACTGAATCAACACCGCCGCCTTCTATATACACAATTCCCCTCTAAAACTTTTCAGTCACACAAATATGATCAGCAAAAATCAACCACATCATCAATCATTTACCCCAATCCCACGAATTTCCCCTCTTCAAAAGCAGCGAATGTTTATAATCGAACAAGTGGTAAAATCATACCGAGAGAAAAAGGCCCCAACCCGAGTCCCGGCCGAAGATCAACCACAATTGAGCCCATAGCAGTACCCTCACATCTCCTTCTACTTCTCTGCATCTTCTCCTTGTTTTCTCAAGCGATCAGAGATTACACAATAATTCAAGTTCAAAGAATATCGAAGTCCACCGTTTCATCTTTTTCACGACAAGCAACCTTTGTATTTTTTTCTTTTATTATTTCCCTTGTAATGGATAAGCCCATTACATAGTAGGCCATGGCCCATATTCTTCTAACACCATCACCATTACACTAGGCCTGGTAAAGTACATAAGCAAATGAGGACGCATGCTCGGCAATAGTTCACCAAGAATATTAAAAAATAATTTATTTTTTTATTTTTTAATCAATAAATCATTAATACTCCTAGTATAAAAATTTACAAATATTTTTATATACTACATTGCTGAAACACATAATCAAAGGGCGTAGATGTAATTTCCTCGTACCTTTGATATTTGAATTATAAAAACGTTCTAGAATCAAAATTAAAAGCCGGCAGCGTGGCGGCATAGGATTCATTATTTGGAGAATGCCTGTTCTATTAGCTGTCTTAGACCCTACAACTTAATTTAAAAGTTAAAACTGTAAAATATGTTTTTTTATAATAAAAAATAAACACCCCTAATCCTATTTATTTAATTAAAACAATGTAGCTGACTTTTAGCTTGTTTAATTACCCATTAATTAAACTATATACCATTCTTCCACCATTAACTATCTGGCCCACCCCGATTCTATTTATTATTTTCAATTTTTATATAAGACTGTTTTATATTTAAATATTACATTATTATAATCAAATTAATCTAAAATATAATATAATATAATAATAACAATAATAATAATAAATAGTCAACAAAGGAAAAGCAAGATTCCAAGGATAGTGATTGCTGTCTTCCGATTCAGTTACATTACTGCAAAGAATTTACACCACACTGAACCGGTTCACCATTTCAAAAACTGCTTACCGGACCGGCGGCGGCGTCAATCTCCGGCTCCTTTTTCCGTCGCATCTCCAGAACTTTACGGTGGTTATTTGAATGCAGCTCGCTTGAGAAATTAGGGCTGCATGCTGGCCGGTACTCCGGTAACAGCCGCCCGGATTTGAACCTTACCCCACAAGCATTGCAGAGGGTCTTCGAACCCAGTGGTCCGGCCCGCCATTGCGGGGTCTTCGTCACCCCACAATGGCTACATTTTCTGGTTTGTCCACCGGCGACGGGTTCCTCTGTGAGCTTCTTTTTCTTCTTCAGAGATACAAAAGAAGTTGCTGATGATGACGAAGATGATGATGAAGAAGTGGGTGTTGATTCAGCGAACGAAGAAGACAAAACAGGCCAGACGTGAATACCAACGCAGGTCCTCTTAGTTCGGGCTTTCGTTTGGATTCCAGAGGCTAAACACTGCTTTTCTTCCGGTGGGGTCGCCGTAGCAGCCTTTACTGGTATTTTTCCGGTGTGGGGGTGGTCGGAAAATGAGTCTTCAACGAAATGTGATAGCCATTCCAGACTCTCTAAGTTCTCCTCCTAAACAAGAAGCTTTTATCATTTCAAATCACCTAAAAAAACGTTTCTTTAAAGAAATAAACATGCAGAGATTCACCATTTGACTCTCCATTGTCATGAATACGCTGTAGGGAAGAGAATCTACATCGGTCTCCGATGAAGGAACAGTGTCCTGAATCACTGGAGACGGTTGTAGTTTCTCTAGTGAGAGTGGGAGAGCTTTTCCGGTGTCTTGTTCATCTTGTACCGGTTCTTCCAGTTTCTGTGGCAGAGCACTGTAATTAGAAAAGTCTAAGAACTCGTTCACAAACAAGTCATCGCCTAAGGCGCCGGCAACTGCGGTCTCCGGTACACAGAACCCGACTGATGCTTCTACAAAGCATTCCATTTCCTGCACACAGAAACCGATAAGGGAAAACCGTAAATTCAGAAAGAACAGCTCATTTTTTCAGTGAAAATATCCAATTATGAAGAACACAAGAGACAGAGAATGACCCACATGTGAATAAAATGATAGAGAAGCTAAAGCAGATGAGCAGATAAAACAGGAGTTGGAAAGAAATGTAGTGAGGCCGGTAATGCATTGAATTGGGAGGGAAGAAATGGGTCCAAACCGGAGGACTAAACTTCAAAATCCCTCAATTACCCTCTAGGCCAAGATGACGCAAGCACAAGGAAGATGAAGCAGGGAAATTAAAGCTAGTGGATGTGGGAATCAATTCATGAACAGAAATCTCCAATTCTCTACACCTAAAAAAGAGGAAACACATGGATCTCAAAGTTTGTACTCACAAGTTTAGTAGCAAATACACAGGGCCAAACCTACCACCCTTGAATGCATTGCTCATGATACCCGTGCCTCTTACCCTTTATCCTAATCATTTCTGCACATCACCTAAAGATGTGAGCTTACTCTGAAGAAGTATAGCTGAGAGATGAACTTGAAGGCGCTGCTGCAAATACACAATCTGATGTAGAACTACAAGGACGGGCATGTGGATTGCCGCCCCTTGTGTCGCAGTGATGCTCTTCTTTTCCTCTGGTTGATGCATTTGACGATCAAATTCTGTAATAACCACAAGGAGGGAAGTCTTTCAATTCCACTGTGACAGTATATTTATTAATCAGCAACCTAAACACTTGGAACTTAAAGAAATTTCAGTACCATCAAGCACTAATCATCATGATTAATGAACAGAAAGAGAGAGCTAAACCAGACGCAACAATGTACAACAACATAAAAAGAGAATGTAGCCTCTACCATATATAAATTCAATTGTCAAATAATGAATAAAATGTTTAACACATAAGTAATGATAAACGAAAAGAACTACCCAAGACAACAATTTAGAATCCATGAAACAGCAACCAAAGTGACATTGAAAGCAAAGTAGAATCAGAGTTCCTGCGATAAAAAGCAATAAGCGAAAAAGGGAACATTGCAAACTTAGAAAATTCAGAAACGTAAATAGGGTAGACAACCTGCAACTATTCGCATGCGGGCAGTGAAGAAGAAAGCAGAAACTGATATAATTAAAAATGTCATTGGAATCGAGAATCAGCCGAGAAAATTAGAAAAGGAGCTGGCATCATACAAAAATCCTAGCAAAAACATCCGAAGCATTTTAACAAACACGTAAGCTGCAATGCTCGACAAAAATACAAGAAAACAATCACTAAAAGAACGAACCTGGACCCGCCATATATCAATTACCCAACTTATTTCTCGAAAGAATCACCACACAGAGAGCCGACTAGAACATTAACAACATACCAAATAAATACCCTCAGAAATGGTCAGATAAAGAACGCAGAGAATTCTCAGATTCTGCAAATGGTCAGAAAAAAATGTCCTGCAAAGAGGAGGTTGCGTCTGTAATGACACGACATAATAGTCTCGTATTGATAAATTGCAGAGTCATGATCATTTGTGCCGACAGAGGCGTGCCGTTCTGAAAGAGAATTGCATCTGGATCCTGGCCACTTTTAATTACTCCTCCCTGGTTGATTCAGACAGAAATTGAAGAAAACCTCCCAATGTAGTAACTTGAAAAGCTTCTCAATTCCTTAATGTGTAAGATTCGTCTTCCACGAAAAACTCGCCGCCATGTCTAACAATTTTGTCGAGCTCCGCCATGGCAATCACAGTAGATCAGTACGGTAATTTGAGAAAAGATCAGCCCTAACACCATGTCACCCATTAAACAAACACAGCAAGAATTATAATTTTCACCATTATAACAATAGTTAATGATAACAAAAACAATAAAATTACTAAAACTTATAAATTCTATAAAAGTTATTGTTTTAAATTTTTTTATTATTACATAAGTTGTTTGTGATTATGATGGTGACCTCACATAAAAATTTAATTTTAATAAATAAATTCAAACCCATTAATATTAATTATATTATTTATATAAAAAATAATAGTTTTTCATAAATATTTTGAAAAAATCTAAAATCTATCTCAATTTGTTTTAATTACGGAATTAAAACAAATTATTGAGAAACTTATTTTTAATTCTCTTTTAATAAACCGACGACTAATTTTTATAAGTATGAGTCTATCATTTCTTTAATGATTTTAAAATAGATATTTTATTAATAACAGTAATTTTACCATACTTTTCCACATAATTTATAAACTGATATATTACTGTAATTCTGTGTTCCAAAACTGGTACCGTTAAGTAAAGCTTACAAATTGGCAGAGATGAGAGAAGAAGCGCCGTAATTGTATACTTATGTGGGCCCCACTAAATTTATTTATTTTTTAAGTTATATTAAAAAATATAACTTCTATTTATATTAAGTTATATTTTTTTATATTTATATAAAAAATAAATAAATTTAGTTATATTTATATTAAGCGCCCTAATTATTATATTAATTAGTTATATTGATGCTTCTATATTTATATTAAGCGCCCTAATTGTATACTAATTGTATTTTGTAAGTTATATTAATTTAAACTAAATTCATAAAAATATTTAATAATATTTACAAAAAAAAATTATTAAATTTGTTATTTAAATTAAATTAAATACTTTGTTGGTAAATAATTGACACGAAAATTGATCCGGAATACGATTAATTATTTTTTATGTTTAAAGATCCTACACATGAGGAAGATTCATATTTCGATCATACATTATGTTATAAAGATTTGGATGTCATATTTACCTAAAGAAATTATAAAAATGATGACAACCTTCAACAAGATATTTATTTTATTATTTTATATTATTGTATTACACGAACAACTTCTTATTATTCTTTTGAGTAGTAGATGAAGAATACGCACAATTGAATTTCAAATCATTTCTAAGAGAATTTTTAAACATGGCTCTGGAGAACAATGATTTTGTAAACTAGTAAGTTATCAGTTTTTGGTGTTAGAATATTGATATTGATACTTTTTGAAATTTTTATTTTATATGATTTTATTTAATTGATACAAATACAATATACATAAGTTAAATAATTAAAATAACAAAAACGAGTCTAACCGGTTTGGATCGAATCGAATGGATGACCAGTTCGTATTTCCGGTTTAGTTTTAGAACATAACCGCAATTACTTCATTACACTCTATAATTACAGCATTGTAAATAATTTCAAAAAATATTTAAATAAATCATTGTCATTATTTTACTATATAAAAAGAAATCTAAAAATGTTTAAAATTATAGTTTTACTTTACCGTTTTTAATAATCAATTTTATGATAAATATAGTATAATCAGTTTTCCGAAACTGTTTCGATCTGTTTATATTAAAACAATAATATGAATAATACTATTTATAGCTTAGAAATATCAAACCATACAAAGGTTAAATTCAAATATAATATTTACATTAAATATTATAATTCATCAATCTTTCTAGTGGACTCATAAATAAACTAATCAAAATCTCCAACGTCTTTAATAGTTCATCTCTGCAATATCAAGATAAATTTATTTGGATCATAATCATAAGTATAGACATTGAATTAGCATATTAATAGAGATAAAAATATTAATCATATCAAAATTTCAACTGAAATTAATTTAAAATTATTTTTAGAATTCGTATTTGCAAATTTATATAAAATATTATTATTAAATCTTAGATGGGCCAGTGAGAAAGCCCAATACATAAGAATCATACAGTACTGAACTTAGACGGCTGACTAGGACGATAAATATGCATTACCACAACTACCCCTTCATTAGTGAAGTTAATTTTCCAACGTAGGCTTTTAAGAACCAGCCGAAGAGTCGTCCTAGTAGGCGTAGGGTAAGTTCACATTGGTAGGCGGATCAAAATATACATATTATATAGTATTAAATAATGCATTATATTAAATAAATTATTATAATATTGCTTTTATTAGAAAGTTGTTCAATTAATTCAAACCCTAATTAATTCATCCTTAATACGTGTCGCCTCTGGCCTAAATTATTACAATTGTGTCAATATGATAAATAAAATAATCAAATGAACTATAACATGAACTTTGTACAACCATCTACCATTATTATAAAATTTTGGGATCAAATTATGAAAATAAAAAAAACTATTTTACTCAAATTTGCCAAATAAATATATAAGATGCAATCAACATAGCATTCTTTAATATACACGAATTGCCAATTTTCAATAATAAGCTCATCACATCACTTTTATTTGCATTATACCAACAAACTTATTATCTTATCGATTTACATTAAACTAGCTTAAATATTATATCAATTAATATGTATTTAACCGATGTGGGACTGGGATTTCCTTTATTAAATTATTCTTTGGTTTTTTTATAGGAATAGCACTTTTACCCTAATGTTTACATGGAATGAACATTTTAGAGTTTAGACCCTAAATTCAGCCATATTTCTGTAATGGCTGCTTTATTTGGGGATAGGGTAGATTATAGATGAAGTTAGGGTTTAGGGTTTTAAGAAACAAATGATTTCTATGTCTCTTTAGTTTAATTTTAGTTTAGAGTTTAGACATCTGAAATTAACGTCTGCCTATTGTAAAAACATGGTATTAGTGGGGTTCTCTTCTTCTATGATCTATTACAATGTTTGAAAATCTATTATTATAAAATATTTAATATATAAACTAAAAAATTTGAGTCAAGTCAACCAACAAGTTAAATATCGGCTTAGAATCTATAAACATATTTATGATTGTAGGTTTAAATTAATATAACAAAATTTCATTATGGAAGCAATTACCCTCGAAATTTACACTTTATTTTATTTTTTAATATTAATAATTGGACATATTGTATTTAAAGTCTCAAAAATTTGTATCTTTTGATATATTTGGTCAACGCTTCTAGTAATCAAAGTTTATTAAATTAACAACAGTTCCAAAAATTTTAATTTTTGGAAAACTAGTATTTATACTTTGCAAATTTTTACAAAACTAGTATTAGCAATTTAATAATGAGTGATAAATTGATCATCAAATTTTGTGGACTGTTTGCCACATGTGGATCGAATTTGCAAATATTGGAATATTATCTATCATTTATGCCAAAATAATTAAATTATGAGAACTATGTATGTTAAATTAAAGTTTAGACACTAAATTTGACAAAATAACGAAAATTTAGAGACCGAGCACGTTATTTTCAAATTAAATATTTAATATAAAGTTTATATTTTATTATTTAGATTTCAAATATTCATTTTTGTTTTACTTCAAAAAAGTCAAATTAATATATACATTGATAATTAGGATTATTTATAAATGATATATCTTACGTGAAAAACTTATAAATTATATTAATTCGAAAATTTAACAATGTAAAATTAACAGGGAGGGGAGCTTTTTAGAACATTAGTGATATGAATTACTAAATTATAATATAAAGATAAACTATGACAATAACGCTAATTAATTTATTCATGATTTGTTTTAGATAACAATATAATTTACAAATTGTGAAAATTTGAAGGATAAATATAAGAGAATGACTTATTTGATTCTTAAATTTTCCTGAGTTCGGAAAATTTGATTTCAAACTTTAATTTTGTATTAATATTCTCCTTACTTTTATAATTTTTGCAAAAACGATAGTCATAGTTTTTCAAATTTGGCAAATTCGATAATCGACAAAACTAATCTCTAAAGTTTGTATATATATTTTAACACACATATTAAACTTAAGATTTTTTTTTCCCAAAATTATAAATTTTGATGATTAGTTTTCAAAAAATTTATGAGGATTTGTTTTGCCTTAGAAAAAATATTTATAATTAGATTTAATTGAATTATTAAAATTTGGAAATTAAATTTCCCAAATTATGAAGATCTTAATACCATTCGTGCGATTAAAAAAATACAATTTTTCTATATTTATTTCGATACGTAAAATAAGGGGAAAATCGGAAATAATGGAATTACATGTGAACCCCTAGTCCCGCAGGGTGGCGGAGACCACGGTGGCGTAATTAATTAAGACTAAATTTTCGGTTCAAATTGAAACAAATTTATGACAACAATGAAATGACTAAATTACCATTCCCAATTGGGTTATACATTTCAACTAAAATAATTAAAACACTTAATATCAGAATGGTCCCCTCAAAATCACTTAATTACCCACATAATTGAGTTCTCATCTCTTCTTGTTAACAACTCCCCCAACTCAAATAAGTCGTCTACTTTCACCTTCCCATTTCATAATAATAATAATACTAATAATTAAACATTTCTATGAATTATTGTTTTAACCCCAAAATTTCTATTAAATTGCTATTAACACCTTGATACGTTTTTAACAACCCCTTCATTTCCCATAACGTTAGGTTAATGGTTAAACTTTGTCAAATAGGCAATGAATCAAATCGAATTTGTGTGTTGGTATAACCTCGAAGTAGACTAAGATGGAAACTCGGTTCAAATTTGAAAATTAAGGAGTCGTTGATTTTTTATACAAATCGAATTTAATTATATATGTATTTATATGTGATCAAACTAGGTTGCTTAAAAATGTCTTTCAAAAAAATAAATTAATGTTTTTACGACATAAGAACACAAACACATTTTATCTTAAGAAAATATTAATTATTATGGGAATTTTATGTTATTAATATGAGAAGCCCGGATCAAATTTGAAAACTAAGGAATTAATAATTCGAAATGGGATTTCATTATATATATAAAAAAGAATAGAAACTTTTTTCAAGTTTTTAGACATAAAAACATTTTTTATAAGAATGTTAATATTAAAAAAGTATATTATTTATTAATACAAATAATATATCGATATTTTTGTTGGTTTAATTTAATTTAAATAATATAAAATTTGCTATAAAACGCATTATTTTGTATTTCAATTAACCTATATTTTATCATTGAATTTTTTGAATATAAAGATTGATTTTAGGGGTAAAAAGTACACGTGGCAAGATAAGTGGGACCGGCACGTGGCGTGAATTTTAAGAAAGAGTGTTAGTTTGTTGATGATGAGGAAGGCAGTGGCTTCTGTTCTTACTTCTTAGAAAGGGAGAAAGAAGAATGCCCTTTGGTTAAAAAAGCTGAAACAACAAGAAGAAAAACTAAGTTGAATAAGCATTTAAGCTCGCCGGGTTCTTGGAATTGGGATTTTGGAAGCAAATAAGTTTGCTTTATGCAAGTTCTTGGCGGCGGCGCAGAGTTCCGGTTCCAGCTTCTTTCATCGCCAAACTCTCTGCAATTACACTTACAGAGAAAAAGAAGAAGATGATGACTCGTGGCTCTTAGAATAATATATATGTAGTACGGCTCTTTCTCATTCATTTGCAATTCAGAGCTTGTCTGTCTCGAAACCCATAATTCAAGAATCCCTAAAACAGTACCTGGAGTAAGAATTAACGCCCGCATGCATTATTTTCCCTTCCCTCGATTCAATTCTCCTTTTCTTGTTCTTTGTTATCCAGCTGTGGGTTGTCCGTGGTAATTAATATCTAGAAAGAAAACCCAGTTTGAATTTCATTGGAATGGCTGGTTTTTTCTCACTTGGAGGAGGAGCGACCAGTAACAACCCTGATCAAGAAAGTAGCAGTCGTAACGGCACCCTGCCGACGGAGATAAATCCTGAAAGCTGGTTCTTGTTAAGAAATGAGGAGAATCCGTACAAGGGTTTTGAGTTATGGCATCCACAAACACAGCCACAGGCGGAGAATTTCTTACAGCGAGATGGGGTTGGGACGCTTCAGGATCTGTACGCGTCGGCTGGGGGTCTGGCGGTTGGTCCTGGCCGTGGAGGGTTTAGTATCTCCGGCGATCATTCTCCGAGATCGGGGTTTTTGATGATGAGAAGCAGCGGCGGCGGTGGGAATAGCTGTCAAGATTGTGGAAATCAAGCGAAGAAAGACTGTTCTCACATGAGATGTAGAGCTTGCTGTAAGAGTCGAGGGTTTCAGTGTCAAACGCATGTTAAGAGCACTTGGGTTCCGGCAGCTGTGAGAAGAGAACGGCAACAGAGACTATCGACGTTACAGCAGCAAGAAAGACGAGATACACAGATTCCGGCGGTAAAAGAGAATGGGAAAAGACAAAGAGAACAAAATACCAGTCCTTCGAACAACAACTCTCTCGTCTGCACCCGTATTGCCACAACCACGACAGGTATGTAAAGAAAACAAGAAACAAAAACTCTGCAATTTCTCTGATCTTATCTATAGATAAAACGATGACTACACTCAATCTCTAAAAGTTACCCATCTTCAACAGATGAAGAAAAGAAAACCCTTATTCAAAGATTGAAACTTTGCGTGTGGTCGGAAAACAATCGCTTCTACTCTAATCTCTGTCCTTTCTAGCACTGTTTTTTCTGCTATTCCTGACAAGAAATATTGCCAAGGATTACCCTGTTCCCCTAGTTACCCCTCTTTTCTCTTATTAGAAATCAATTTTCAGGAACCCTACAATTCATAGATGAATTCACCACATGTTTAAAATTTGTAGGGTTAGAGCTTGGGAGTTTCCCTTCAGAAGTGAGTTCTGAAGCAGTTTTCCGGTGCGTTCGAGTCACAGCATCAGATGAAGGTGAAGATCAATTAGCTTATCAAACCGCAGTCAACATATGTGGTCATGTTTTCAAAGGAATTCTGTATGATCAAGGAATCGAGAACCAGTATTTGGCCAGAGAAACTTCATCAAACGGCGGTAGTATCAGCGCCGGAGCAACCCAACAACTAAATCTAATAACTGCAACTCCAGCTACATCTCCTTCTCCCATAATCACCGCAACCGGCATCGTTCCTCCTTCTACCACCGGAACTTCGCCCTTTCTTGACCCTTCTCTATTCCCAGCTCCCCTAAACAACTTCATTACCAGTACCCAATTCTTCCCACCTTCAAGAACATGAAAAAATCCATAAAATTAAACGCAAGAGATCTGATTTGATATTGGGAATTTGAGTTCAGATCTCAATGAACAACTTGAATTGAATATTGTTATGAATCAAAAAGCTTCTTGATTTATAATGTTATTTAAGTGTTTGTACAATTGGTGTTTTGAATACCCTTTTTTCCCTCCGAAACTTTGAATGACGCGACAAGACAAGACTCAAACTTGAAGAGTTCCGTTACACTTCTTCCTCTTTAAGTCTTATCAATTTCCTTTATCTATCAGTGTAATCCAGCCATGCAAATTGCAATAATACTATTTATTCTTTCATATTCTATGTATCATATTTTAATAGAGAAAATGCTCATTTTAGTTTTCAAATTTAATTTCTAAAATTTTTATATATACTTTAAACTTCAAAATATTGACTTTTTCCCTATATTCATCCCAAGATTTACAAAATCTTTGCAAATTTAATACTAAAATTTATAAAATCAGCATATTTGGGTATCAAATTTATCCCAAAAAACTTGTATTGCCAAAATGGAAAACATTAGTAACCAGTTTGAATAAAATAAAAATAAAAATAGTCGGTATGAAATTTCTATCTATAGGATACCATAAGATCATGAGTCATTTTATTAAAAAACTCGATCCATAAATCCAAGAAGAGCCGTTAGGATCCATGGGTACTGTGTTTTATTTATGTTTTAAAATGGTTCTTAAAAATGAATCATTTGATTACAATAAACATTTTCAATAATATGTAAAAATATTAAAATTAACTCAAATACATTATGAACATTAATGAACCATACAAGAACCATCAAAATTAAAATAAGTGATAACATTTATTATTGTACAGATAGCAATCATATATATATATATATATATATTATTGAACAAATTTTCTCTTACCTGATGTGTTTTGAACAAATATTAAAACTCTCAATCCTTAAACCATCTAGAACCTTGGGTTCTAGTCTAAATGGGCGTTCAAATTACAGTAATTTTTGTTCGGACAATCTTGTAAACGTCCACGTCATTCCTTATTTTCCCGAGTAAATATTGTTTCGTACTCTCTTTCCTCTCCCGTTCTAATATTTTTGTATATTTTTATTTTTCGTTTATTTTCCAAAAAGAAATTTACAATATTCAAAAATTTTAATACCTTATAAACTATACAACATAAATTTATCAATATATTTTTTGATTTCTATATATATCGATAATATGTGATTTTTTTCATACTATTAAATTTTAAAATAATTGATGATAGTTAGACAATTTAATTTCTCTAAAACCTAAATATAGGTTTAACGAATATTTTTTATTACATCTAAAATCTAAAAATTGTAGGATATAAGTAAAGAAGTTTATTAAGGAAAAAATGATATTGTGTATATAATTAAAGATGGTTTTATAATCCCAATAAGTATATATATTATGATGTGGTCACACTATAAAATTTGGTATTAAATATATACCAATTATAAATAAATTAAAAAATAATCAAATAATTAGGTTTGCTTGATTCTCAATAACGTTAACCATTATAATAGAGGTCAAACATTGGTTTGAACTTTCACTTATTAACATACATATCGTCTTCACCTTGTTTACTTTTCCGGTGTATAAATTGAACTAAACCCTCAAGCACAATCTCGACATCATCATCCTTAAGAAGCTCCTCTGCAACTTCAGCCGGAGTAACATTGTACTTGTCAATTAACTCAATAATCCCATCAAAACGAGGATGATCATTAACACCATGATAATTCAAAGCCAAAACTTTGAATCCTCCACCACTACAATAAGACATATTTATATGCACATCCATACGACCAGGTCGAAGCAACGCCGGATCCAGTTTCTCTATATGGTTCGTAGTAAATATCAAAATTCTCTGAGTTCCACATGTTGACCATAAACCATCAACCAAATTAAGTAAACCAGATAATGTAACATTGCTTTCTATTTTCTTCTTATTGTTTTTGTCGTCGTCTTCTTGAGTCTCTGTAGATTTTGAGCCTCTGTTCGCGAGCTTCTTCTGTAAATCTATGGTGCAATCAATGTCTTCTACTACTAATATAGACTTATTTGAAGTCGCCATTAGCATTTTTCTCAAATCAGAGTTTTTGTAAACATCACTGAGCTCCAAATCGTACACATCGAAGTTTAAGTAATTGGCGATTGCTCCGATCAAACTTGATTTTCCGGTACCGGGAGGGCCGTAAAGTAAGTATCCTCGTTTCCAAGCTTTACCCACTTTTTTGTAATACTCTTTACGTTGAACAAACTGTTGAAGATCCTTCAAAATCATATCTTTTTTATCGGGATCAATAGCCAGAGTATCAAATGTAGCAGGATGATCAAGTGTTACTGATTGCCATATATGAGATAAATGATAGAAGGAACCATAATTTGCTGTGTAAATCTGGAGTGTTTTCTTCTCCTGTTTGATTTTCTCGACCAGACTCAGGATATGAGGTAAGTAAGAATTGATAACTAATTCCCTGTTCTTCTTTTTGAATGTGAGTTGAAAGGATCTTACCTCAACTTTAATGGCGGATTCACAATCATCGAATCTGCTGTTACTTTCATTCCGAGAACAAAGCCAGACCCATTTGAATATCTCACCTTCAAATAAATCCTCAACCGTTTCACCACGCTCCATAGTGATATTAAAATTCTTCGCTTTCTCCGGTCGGCTGATTTTCAATCGCCGGGTGTAGGGGCTGATTTGAGGGCCAAGATAAGTCTCCGCCGCATCGTATATCTCGTTTTTTACTAAACCGTCATATTCCTCTATTACGAGGGTGAAATCATTAGAGTATCTGGTTATGAAACTACGGACGGTGGAAAGAAGGTAATCACTGATTTCCGATGGGACGAGCTCATCAGTTACGCTGCGGATCACCAAGGCTGTGGCGGCGATTGTTCCGACGGCGGTGATTAGGGTTTTTACAGTAGATAACGTTGAGTGGCTATCTGAAGTGGAAGAAGCCATGGATAGGAATCCCGAATCATCCCTTAATTTGCTATAAATATTAGTGTTGAAGAGACAAACTTGGCGGCCAAGCGTCAAACTTTCCACGAATCTGACAAGAAATTGCAGGTCATCTTCTTCTTTAACCAAGAAAGGAACTGGTTTTGAATCTTCGTCCCCACGTTCCTTGTGAATTATTACTCAGGCCGGGTCAAGGGAGACTGCTCATAAACGACGCCGTATTAGCGCACGATGAAAGAACCACTTCAATCTACAAACTTTTACAATTCTAGTAATTTTATCTTCGTAAATTGTAATAATATATTTAGTATTTTGACAAATTTGAATCTTTAAGTTTGTAACATTTGTCAATTTCTATCCATAAAATAATAAAATCGATTTCAAAATTGTTGATCAAAAATATTATTTATCAAAATTAAAAACTCTGGAAATGAATTATGTTATATAAATTATTTTTTTTGGATTTATTTTAGGATTGATTGTACCATTTTAATGTTTTAGAGATTAAAATTGACATATTATAAAACTTCGAGAACTAAAATTATTAAATTCAAGAAACTATGAGACCAAATTTGCATATTACTATAAATAAAATAAGTTAATATGTTGAGTCATTTGGATGAATAGATTGATTTTCTTGAATTGAGTTGAACTAAATTTTTTCTAATCGAGCTCAAAAAATTCAAACTTCAAAGTGGAACATCAATCGAATTGAATTTGGAATCATCGATTCCATAATTTTATAACTTGAACCAAATCCCAAATTGAAATTAATTTATTTCAATTAGAACTCAAATATTTTAAAAAACACAATTCCTAAGACTCATATCTAATTTAGAAGAAATAAAGAAAAAATGTTCAAATATATAATTGTATAATTATAGCTTTAAATAAAATGTGGATCTAGGAATAATATCGTAAAGTCCGGGGGCCGCGTATTGAACTTTCCATGAATCTAGAATCAAATTATAGAATTAGCTACTCGGCCGGTCAAACCCGGCTCGTTGGATTCCTTGGCCCCATACCCGGTAAAATTACGGATCCGAGTTTACGTAATTTATCTTTAAAATAAATCAATAAAAAATAGTCTCATCATTTCAAACTCTACTTATTTATATTATATGATGTATCCCAATCATGAATATAATCATATATCGTCTCAATTAATATTATTCCACAAGTTTAATTAATTTAATAATTGTTAAGTTGTTATGGTTTTATTGTTTATGATTGTGAGTTTAGAATTATCTTAAGAATTCAATAAGATAGATATATTCAATTAATTTAATATTTTTTGCACTAACCAAAATTTAATGTTTTGTTGAGTTTTGAAATTTTATTTATTATTTATTATTTAATGTGATTAATTTTTTTTCTTCAATATTTATATAGTTTAAGTATTTAAAAAATAAATAAATATTGATTTCCTTCGGTTTTAGGTGGGGTCCACAAGCCACTGGTTTTTTATGTTATTAATGTAGACAGAAAGATGTAATAATGCAGTTTTTAATTTAATGTAAACAATTAATGCAAAAAATGTAATGAAATTTTATGTTGACTGACCCCATCCTACTTATATAAAATGTTTTTTAATAATACGATTATTGCATCATAATTTAATATAACATGTTTCCGCTTGTTCCTTACATTTTCACATTTTTATTCAGGAAAATAAGATTAATTTTTTAATTTTTTATTAAAAAATAAGGTAACACGTGGCATAATGTAGTGTGGATAATGACGGGGGTTCAGGAAAGTGGTCCAAGCATCTTCCTTCTTCTCCGATCCCGATTCATTCTCACCCACAGAAGCTTCTTACCAGGATTACATTATTTTATTTTACCGGACAATCATACCCCTGTCACCGGGTAATCCGGTTGAATCCACACAAAGGTTTGAGGTTTTAGCACATGGCTCCGGTTCCTTCTCCCAAACCCTGAGGTTTTATTGTTTTCCACTTTCTTTTTATCCATTTTTGTTTCGTTCTTATAAAATTTCTGTCCACCAGTTCGGTTTTTGTTGTTATTTAATCCGTTTTGATTAATCTTTTCATATTCATTCAGTACAACCAAAAAAGTTGTTTCTTGCGTGACGTAAATTGGAATCTCAGCCTCTGGGATCTTCGTGGGTGTCTATTGTTGTTTGGGAGAAGGGAAGATCGAGAAGAACTTCAACTTACGGGTGTTTACCGATCCGGGTTTGGATCTGAATTTCATTTATTCCTGCTAATATTTTGGGTTTTGGGTGGGTGTTTTTTGGTTTGAATTTGGATTAGCGGAGGTGGGTTTGATGGGTAAGCTTAAAAACTTCGGCTTGTATCTTTTTTTTGATATGGCGATCGATCTTCTTCTCTTATTTGGCTGGATTATTCTTGATCCTGCCGAGATCTGAGATTTATGTTGCTTTCGTTTGTAAGAAATGGGCATGCATTTGAATGTTTCCCCCTCTGAATTTCTGAACAGTATTGATCTTCTAATGCAAATGATCTGAATTATTGTAGATCCGTTGAATTCTAAGTTTCGTCATAAAAGCTGAGTGAATCTTGAGAAAATTTAGTGTACTCATTTAACTTACTAGCCGTTTTTATCACATTCTCTGGTTCAAGTGAAAGTTTTATTTCACATTATATGGGTTTTTTTATTTACCTTTCAATAACCTTGAAGTGCAGAAGTTAGCTGTTTGGACTGTTAGGATATTGTCAAACATAGCATTTATTTTGGTAGGACAAGTTAAAATGGCATTCTTAGTTATGATTCTGTAATCATGGGCTCAGTAGGTGCTTTAGAACCTATATTTTTAGTGTGTTTTTCTGTGACTTTTGCTGAAGATTGACTGATTTTTCATTAAGACTGGTTTCACTGTAATGGTGCAGTGAGTTGTGATGGTGTATAAGAAAATGCTAGAATTTGGATGCAGTTACAATGGAGTTCCCAGAGCCCCAAGATCAATTAGAGTAACTTTGTGTCTTCATTTTGTGTTGATAATGTCTCTTTGTCCAATTGCTTTGTATCTTTCAACAGAAGAGAAAAAAAGCTGTGGAAGAAGAAAAGCTTTGTGCTTTTGAACTCCTTGCTTCTGTTGCTGGAAAATTGCTTCAAGAGAGTGAAGGCTCTGCTTCCCATGAGGGGCATGAGAAAAAGCTACAGAAAGACGATAAAGCTTTCAATTCCGAGAGCTTTGATCGTGGAAGTTGTGACGAGAGTGTATTTTTACCTGAAAAGAGGCTTCAAGAATCTGATCTTAATCACTCTTCACAGACAGTTACTGATGCCTCGGAGAAACTTAACTGTGACGTGAAACTCGGAGCAAGCAAGGAAAAGAGCTCAAAAGACAGCAGAATCGGCTCTTTTACGGTTGGTGATCAGTTAGGGGATATATCTGTAGCTAATGTGCTCCCTGTACATGATCCCGTTGAAGGTTTTGTGAATACTAACTCACAGGTTAACTCTGAAAGTAGTGTAAAGTTGCCATTTTACAAGGAACATTGTAAAAATGTAAAGCTAGGGATTAGAGATGATGATGAAAAATTGTCGGGGTATGATAAATATTCAGTCCATAGGGCTTTCAGGCCACAACCACGGATTGGGCATCGGAGAATAAGGAAGATGATTACATCCAGATACTGGAAAAAGGCACCAAAACTGAAGGATTATGAACTCTGCACCACCAGTAAGTGTTTTTAATCTCATATGATGCCTCTCGATGTAAATTTTCGTCTTTTTTGATAAACTTATGGCTTCAGGTGACGGAACGAACACTTTGTTCCGGTGCCGAAAGAGAGTCGTCTATTCACGAGAGAGTTTTCAAGAAGCACCTATTAAGAAGAGAAGGCTTGTATCTGATCATAGCACCATGATCTCTAATATGTATGGGAAAGGTATAAAGATCACTCATTTACCTACGATGCGACTTCGGTGTTCATTCTAAATCTAAGAATCATCATTACACAACTTTTTACTTGTGTGATTTTTGAGGTTTTTTGTCTGAAGGAGTTTTTTGTTCTCAGTGACAGTGAGTATTAAGTCCTTCAAGGTACCAGAGCTGTACGTCGAGGTACCGGAGAGTGCGACTGTTGGTTCTTTGAAAGTTAGTTTACGTAAAGACTCAATTTTAGCCACGTTCAAGTTGCACTTAACTAAGTCATCTTTCTTATTTGCTGCTTTTTTGTGTAGAGAACTGTATTAGATGCAGTCACGGCGATTCTCGGAGGAGGTGTATGTGTCGGGATTTTTTTACAGGGAAAGAAAGTTAGAGATGACAACAGAAGCTTGCAGCAAGCGGGAATTTCTCAGTGCAGCAACCCTGACAATCTGTGTTTCACATTAGAGCCTAAACCACAACCTGCCTCATTTTTATGTGATGCTTCTAATCCCGACACCCAAAAGTATGATGTATCATTTTTACTTCTCCGATATCTCGTAAATTTGTCGACTAATGTATTCTTAAATTCTACAGGTCTCTTGCCAACAATGAGCTTAATGATGCAGTTCCTGAGAACATGGCATTGGTTCCCATTTCACCGATGAAAACAGAGGCTCTTGCAGCAGTTCCGTTAAACCAGAAACCGAAACGCAGCGAGGTTTCACAGAGAAGAACGAGGAGGCCATTCTCTGTTGCAGAAGTGGAAGCACTTGTCGAAGCAGTTGAAAAACTGGGAACAGGAAGGTGATACAAAGCATGTGAAAATCTTGTATTACCAGGACTATGATTTCATTCGTATTTTCGTCTCAGGTGGCGTGATGTTAAGATTCGTGGATTCGGGAATACAGATCACAGAACTTACGTTGATTTGAAGGTATGAACGAGACGAATTCAGTTATAAATGAAGAAGAAAAGCATGCTAAACTTACTGGCGGCATGAAATTGGACAGGATAAATGGAAAACATTGGTGCATACAGCAAGCATTTCACCTCAGCAGAGAAGAGGGGAGCCTGTACCTCATGAGCTATTAAATCGTGTTTTATTGGCACACTCGTATTGGTCGCTTCATCAGTCTAAGCATCGGAAGCTCCAAGAACTCGAGCCTCGGAGGTTCATGGATTCCCAGGAAGCACCATGATGAACTATTCTTATTTTCATATATACACACACATTCAAGAACTGGAAGGGGGGGGGAATCGTAAATATGGATAATTCAGGGACCAAAAGTTAACGTGTAATTAAGATTTTTTATGGCTTATCGAACAAGGAAGGTGAGACGTGAACAATACTCGGGCCAAAATGATCCGACCCGGATCCATTTATGGGGTGACATGTCGGAAAGTTGGTAAATTTAGGCCACCAACCTGAATCTAATTTCTCAACTACTATATTGTGGTTGTTACACGATTCGAAGAGCTCGTGAATAATATGTGTTCGGCTCGTATGTGATCGTGTTCGTTCGTTCGAATAAAAATATGAACAATGTTCGAACATTATTTTTTGTTCGTTTATAATTTGAACAAACATAAACATTTTCGTGAACAAATGTGAATGTTCTTGAATAAATATATTATTTAAATTAATTTTTATTATAATATATTATTATAATATTTAAATTTTAAAAACTTTACAAAACCATAATTTTTACTCCTTAACTCTAACGGCGGTTGTGAATTACTTCTCAACTCTTCATTGAATTCAAAAGACTGAAAAGAGAAAACATTTGATTTTCTACAAAACTCTCAAAATGTCAAATATGGAATAAGACGAATGTTTATCACCGTCAGTGAATCCTTTGGATGAAGTTATTATTTTGATAATGAATCAATTTCTATATAAAATATGAATAAGTTAGAACATGAAGAACCATTTAGATGAATTTTGCACAAATAGTAAAAACATGTTCGAACAAATCGTACGAACAATGTTCGAACAAGCTATTCGAACAAACATGAACATTCACTTAATAATTTGAACAATGTTCGAACATATTTTCACATTCGAATAAAATATGAACGAACATCAACACAACGCGTTCGGTTTCTTCGGATCGAATAACCGCCCTAATTATATAAGAATTCCATGTGTTTTTTATACTGATAACATTAAATTAACTTAATATACCTTTTTAAGATTTTAAGATTTTTTAATTTAAGTACTTTATTTCAATTAATACAAATCAAATATGTAAATAAACTTTGTTTATTCTAATCATTGTAGAGTGAGAGTTATGTACATTTAATCAAATAAATTACTCAAATATAAAAATTTCAAAATTTGAAGTTTTAAATATGCATTTCATATTACACGCAAAATTCTTGTAAATATCAAAGAATATTTAAAAATATTATGCATAATTTCGTATATAACAACCAAAATTGATAGTATTTTTTTTGATTTTTTTTATGCTGAGTTGAAATACTTAATATGTTTTTTAGATTATAGAGAATTTGAAAGATTAAAAATAAAATTTATATATTAGTAAATAATTAATGAGATTTTAAGGAATATAAAAAAACTCGTTCCAAAGACATGATCCGGCTAAAGGACCACGATCGGTATTTTCCGATATGCTCTCAATATACGGAAAAGTATGGTTTTCTTGCTCATGTGCAAATGTGGATTATTTGCACATTTAGGCCAACAACCCTAATCTAATTTCTCACCCACTGTATACTACTTCAATGTGCTTTAAATTATCATAATTATTAAATATATAATAACATTCGCTATCCATGTTAGCTATACAAGAGAACTAGGGGTTCTAAATCTGATATTAAGTATCTTGCACTATTCGTGTGAGTGCATGTCATTTTACGTCCCATAACGAACGAGTGTGGGGTGTGAAATATGATTTCTTAGGTTGAAACTTTGATTTTTGAAGTTATTTATCGATAAATTTGAAATGAGATATTTTACTTATATCGATATAGGATAAAAAATACATCGCTTTCCATCATTTTATGGTTTTCGTAATCAATGATTTAATTTTGGATAAATCTAATATGTTTGATTGGACCCGAAAAACAAAACTTCGAGGAAACGATCTAAATTTTGGGAAAATTACGATAACATGATTTAATCTCAAATTTACTAGTTAAATTGATTACTTAATCTAATATTTATTTTCTTTCTAATTGAAATATAAAATGTACATATCAATTTAAAATTGATTACTTAATACAATATTTTGTATTAATCACGTTCAATATTTGGAATTCATGTATCTAATTTTAAATTTATTAATATTAAATAATAAATATGTTCAATTGACAAAAAACCTACATCATTATATAGAAATGAATTTTATTTTAATCTCGATAATTTAAATCATGGGCAACATCTCAAATTTAGGAATGTTTAAAAAGGAATATGAAATTACTTGAAATATCATAGGAGTATCAAAAGTATATAAAATAAAAATTTTAATTAGTAAAAAAATAATATTCCAAAATATCATACTAATAATATCGACCAAAGTCAACGTTTAGTGCACCTTGACCAGGTCATAAAACCATAGGTGGCCTTGTTCTATATGGTTTGCCGCGTTCTGAGTCAGATGCAGTTGGGGGAGAGTGAATTTAATGACGATTTCATGAGCTGCGGAATTCGTAGTAACCAGGAATTAGGTTACCCATTGTGGGGCAGCCCAAGATTGAATCTTAGCGAGAATGTATTTTAGTTAGCTGACCAAGTTCTTACGCGTTGCCTTGTGGGTCTCTTTGATCTTTCTCTTCTTCCTCGTATAAATAACCCTGCTCAGCCACCCTTTTCGACATCTTTTATTTCTTTCATTTTGAATCCAGTTATGGAGTCTGTAGTTGCAGAGCTTGAAGGAACGCTTTTGAAGGATTCTAGTGTGTTCTCTTACTTTATGCTTATAGCATTTGAAACTTCTGGGTTGATTAGATTTGCTCTGTTACTTATTCTATGGCCATTGATTCGTTTACTCGAGTTTTGTGGAAGAGAAGACGATGGAATCAAGCTGACCATCTTCGTTGCTACTGCTGGTGTTCCTTTTGCTGATGTTCAGACAGTGGCTAACGCTGTTTTAACTAAGTTTTTATACGAAGATGTTAACATGGAGGCGTGGAGATTATTCAGTGGATATAAACGCCGTGTTGTTGTTACTAAAATGCCTAGAGTTATGGTGGAGAAATTTGTGAAGGAGCATTTGGGTGCGGATTGCGTTGTCGGAAGTGAACTTGCTGTTAATCGATTTGGGTTTGTTTCCGGTTTTCTTGTTGATGGGTTCTCTTCAATTTCTGGGAAAGTTGCAGATTTGTTTGAGGATGAATGCGAGCCGAGTTTAGGCTTGGGAAGGTCCGGCTATGGTGGATCTCTGTTTCTGAAACTTTGTAAGGAAAAGCGATATTCGCCGTTTGTAGAGGAGAAGAAAAACGATGACCAGATAGTTAAGCCGTTACCGGTTATATTTCACGACGGCCGTCTTGTGAAAAAACCAACGCCTTCAACGGCACTTCAAATTCTCCTCTGGCTACCTCTCGGCGTTCCACTGGCGGCGGTGCGGATAATAATTGGGTTGATTATACCCATGAAAGCATTCCTCTTCATTACTCCGGTGATCGGTGGGAGGCTAGTGATTAAAGGAACACCTCCACCGCCGGCGCAGTCCACCGCCGCGAGAAAAGGGGTACTTTTTGTATGCACTCACAGAACTTTACTTGACCCAGTTGTTCTCTCCTACATTCTTCAACGCCGTATCCCCGCCGTCACTTACTCCCTTTCCCGTGTATCAGAAATCCTATCTCCGATCCCGACCATTCGTTTAACCAGAGTTAAAGAAATCGACGCCGAGAAGATACGAAAAGAACTCGAAAAAGGCGATCTTGTAGTTTGCCCAGAAGGAACAACTTGCAGGGAACCATTCCTTTTGAGATTCAGCGCCTTATTTGCAGAACTCACAGACCGTATCGTTCCGGTCGCCATGAACAGCCGTGCCGGATTCTTTCACGGCACAACCGCTCGTGGGTGGAAAGCTTTGGACCCTATTTTCTTTTTCATGAACCCACATCCAGTTTACGAGGTCACATTCTTGAACCAGTTGCCGTTAGAATCCACTTGTTCCGCCGGAAAATCGCCGTACGAGGTGGCGAACTATGTTCAGAAAATGCTTGCTGGAACATTAGGATTCGAGTGCACAAATCTCACGAGGAAAGATAAGTACCGGATTCTAGCCGGAAATGACGGAACCGTCGTGGAGAAACAAACTCCGGTTAAAGATTTGACGGAGGCGTTCAAGAAGATGATTGGTTGCTTTAGATAATGCTGTAAATTGAATTAAAAATTGTCTAGTGTTACGTATTTTTTATACTTATTTTGAAATATATTTTTTATATTCATTTTCCCACAAGCTGGCCATGTTCAAATTTTGTAAGTTATTTTCCTAGGAAATACTAAATAACGCAAAAATTATTCGATTATATATTTTATATTGAATAGTTTTTATCATTGATTAGGTATTAAGTTTTAAAATATTAGAATGATAATGTAGTAGATAGTGAGAGCTCGCAACAAACTAAATTTGAGTATTTTTTTAAAAGAAATTGAGTTTGATTCGAAATATATTAACTCAGATTCGAGATTTTATTGGAATTCAAAATCTAAAATCGAGTTGTATTTGAATTAAACTTTGGAGTTCAAATTATAAAATATATATATTCAAAGAGAAGTAAGAAAAAATTGGTTAAAAATTCAGGGATATTTTGGTCAAAATAATATAATAATATTACATAATTGATATAATGTGGAAAAAATACTTTATTATGTATTAAAACATATATTCGTTCATACAATTTAATGATTTGGGCGGCAGATTCACTAAGACTGTAAAAGTTGTATAATATTGGAAGTTGGATGAATTAGGGTTTAAAAGTCGATTCACGTAGGTATTGTTAGTAACTTGTTTATTGAGGGAAAGAGCACACTGTTTTTAAAGATGCAAGTATTGCATTGGAACAGTGGGCACGACCGGTAACGCGGGTGTTTCTCTAGAGGTAATAGACCCATGGTTTTGACGTTTTCGTTTGTTTTGTTTTCTGGGTTTTGTGTGATTACTGAAAAATTCCTTGTTTTACTTTCAATTTATTTGACTTTTCATGTTTCGACATGAAAACTGCAATGGTATGCATCTTTAATCTGTATTCATGCATCAATTGATTATAAACTCATTATTTTTAGAAGAAAAATGACATTTTGATCTGGTTATTTCATGTCTTAATACTCTAATTTGTGGGTAAATCATATTGATCTACACTAGGCTGTTCCAATTACAGTGTTCAATGTAGATTTGTTGATTTAAACTGGTGGCATTACTGCTAAAATTGTTGCTTATTTGGTTGTAATGATTTTCAGGGAATCTGTGTTTAGTGATTGGGCATTTATGAACTAAATTGCATTGAAACTCCATTTGTTGTTTCTGCAACTTCCCAAAAGGCAGAGGATTATAAAGGAGATAATTCAAGCTCGGTTTACTCGAAAGATAAATCAAGAACCATGAAGTCTCTTAGGCCTGATCTTGAGGAGGCACCAGTATTTTATCCATCTGAAGAGGTTTGCATTTTCGTCGCAGTAATTAAAAATTCCGGCTTGTATTTTCATGTGTTTTTAGTTGAGAATTTACTTTCATAAACAGGAGTTTGAAGACACTTTAAAGTACATTTCAAGTATTCGAGCTAAGGCTGAAACGTATGGGATCTGTCGAATTGTACCTCCTCCTTCATGGAAACCTCCTTGTCCTTTGAAGGAGAAGAGTATATGGGAGGACTCAAAGTTTCCCACTCGTGTTCAGCGAATCGACAAACTTCAGAACCGTTGCTCAATGAAAAATATACTGCAAGTGAATCATAGCAAGAAAAGGAAAAGGAAAAGGAAAAGGAGAAGATGCATGATAAAAGAAGATAGTGATAGTAGTAATGAGGAAAATGAAGCTTGTGAGGCCGAGAGTTTTGGCTTCGAATCGGGACCTGATTTCAATCTGGATTCATTTCAAAAGTATGCTGATTCTTTCATGATGCAATACTTCAACAAACAATCGGGTGTGTCATGTAATCTTGAATTACCTGAGCAGAAGCAAACTTCTTTAGAAGAAATCGAGGGGGAGTATTGGAGGATAGTAGAGAATCCAACCGAAGAAATCGAGGTAATCCGTCAAGTGATTACAACAGTCATTTATAATTTTCTTAGAGGCTTATATTTCTTCTGTTTAGGTACTCTATGGTGCTGATATCGAAACCGCAGTATTTGGAAGTGGCTTCCCAAAAACAGAGCATCAAGTTCTTTCATCTTCTGATTCCAAGTATATAAACTCAGGCTGGAACTTAAATAACTTCCCTCGGCTTCCTGGCTCCGTTTTATCGTATGAAACCGAAGATATATCTGGTATTCTAGTTCCTTGGCTATATATTGGAATGTGTTTTTCATCGTTTTGTTGGGTAAGTAAACATATCATCTTCAACATGGATTCGCTTTAAGTTTTGATATATATTAATTATCGACAGCATGTCGAAGATCATTACCTCTATTCATTGAGTTACATGCACTGGGGTGCTCCAAAATTGTGGTATGGTGTCCCGGGATCAGATGCTATTAACCTGGAGACAGTAATGAGGAAGCATTTGCCTGAACTATTCGAACAACAGCCGGATTTACTTCAGAAACTGGTAATTTTTCAACTGATTTGAACTCTTAAGTTAAAGCTAACCATGAAAAATCTGCAGGTTACTCAGCTTTCTCCTTCAATCTTGAAGACGGAGGGGATACCTGTTTACCGATGTGTTCAGAGTTGTGGAGAGTTCGTCATGACGTTCCCTCGAGCATATCATTCAGGACTCAACTGTGGTTTTAACTGTGCTGAAGCTGTTAATATTGCTCCTATTGACTGGCTACTAAAGGGACTAAAAGCAATTGAACTCTACCAACAAAAACACCGAAAAACAACGATTTCACATGATAAGTTAATGTTTGGTGCAGCTCGAGAAGCTGTGAAAGCAAACTGGGAATTTAACTTTCTGAGAAAATCAACCTTATGGAATTTAAGATGGAAAGATGTCTGTGGAGAGAATGGACTTTTATCAATAGCACTCAAGGTATTTCAAATCTCTTTTACAATTACACTCTTGAATGATAAATGATTCGTTTCGTATTTTTTCGTTAGACTCGTGTTGAGAATGAGGTTGCAAATAGAGAGTTATTGTTCAAATCATCACAAGTATTGAAAATGGAGAGTTCATTTGATGCTGAAACTGAAAGGGAATGCTGTGTTTGTTATTTTGATCTTTATCTTTCAGCCGTTGGATGCCATCGTTGCTCACCGGAGAAATACGCATGCTTGAACCATGCGAAACGACTCTGTTCCTGCTCCGGAAGTGCTAAGTTTTATCTCTTGCGTTACAATACGAATGAATTGAACATTTTGGTTGAAGCATTGGAAGGGAAACTAAGTTCAGTATACAAATGGGGAAGGTTTGATCTTGGACTTTCATTAAGTTCGTGTCGTTTGAAAAACGATACGTCGGTTTCGGGCATCGAAAGCAAGGCATGTACTTCAAGAGAATATAGATCACCTGATGTTCCTAAGAATGCATCAGGTTGGGTTCAGTCATCAGAAGTTATATATCTGAGTGATGATGATGATGAAGAGATGATTTAGAAAAGGTAAACAAACATTAGGATAATTTAACAACTCCATTGATGATCTGAGTGAGCTTTTTGAATCAGGAAGATGACATGTATCGTTAGAACAAATAATAATTGTTTTATACATTAATTCATACGGTAAAACTATGGTTTAAATGCTAAAACAAATTGCATTGAATTGGTAATTACAATTTCATTATATCTCTTAAAATTAATTATATTATCATCTTAATTTAAGAAAGATAAATTGACCCTGTAATAATTATAATATTAATATATTTATAAATTTTGTATATATAAGATATATTAGTATTTTTATATAAATTACGATTATAATATAATAATTTAATCAAACACATTTAAAACTTCATGATTATTATATCTCAACATACATACTTCAGTACATCGGTACACAACTCATTACACATTAATTTAAAAAAGTTGAATCAAATAAACCAATAAATATAGTAGATAATAATTGTGTTTGGCAACAATAGAGTTCAAATCCTAATTAGACTATCTCAACCATGTTCGTTCGGAAACTTCATTCTATTTTTCTACATCAATTTTCTTTCTATACATATCATCATTATTTGTTTTTAATATTAATATCGATATATTTCTCTATGTACATATCACAATATCAACTAATCATAATATTATTAATGATCAATATACAGCTGGCTTTTTAATATACATATATTATAATTATAAATTTATTTTTTCAATTTTTTTTATTAAAAATCACTTCTCATTGAGGAAAAAGAGTGATGACTCTCTTTTCTCTCATGAAAGGAAATATGACGTGGCAAAAAGTGGGTGCCTAGTATGGTCTTATTGAAGGATTAATATTAGCTATATTTTCATATTTTTCGGTACTTTAAATACCAATGGGCAATATCATTATTTTTTTCGCTCATTCATTACTGGTTTTATCGTAAGATCCTAAATTATCTTTTTGAATTTTTTAATATTTTAAAAAAATCAAATTTGGAACTGGGCATGTATAAGAATTTATGAATTTGTATAAAAACATTGATATATTAATACTTTAATAGTTAACAACTATTATAGCTATTCAAAAATGATAGTAGATTTGTTTGATTTAACTTTTTAAAATTGTGGTTAAATATAATAATTATGAATTTATAAATATATTTTGTAAAATTGTACTATTTCGATACTTATTTATGTGAAAATGTTAATATATATAAAAGATAATAATATTATAATTAATGATAAATTAGTTATTTTTAAAAGCACGATAATTTCACAAATGTTTTTAGTAAAGGTGATGAAATGGTAATTATAGTGATAACGCATTGTAAATTGCTTTTATTTTGTTTGTATTATAACTAAAAATTCATGTGCAAACAAACCTAATAATTTCACTAGTATATAAGCAATTTGAATTTCGGTAAATTCCATTGAGATGCATATTTTGATGGGTCAATGGGGAATTGGGCCTTTGGATTTTGTGTAGCAAAACCGGCCCAAATTGGGAGGCTGACGGAAATTTAAAGCTTCCAGCCTCCGGCCCCAGTTTGATGGGATGTCTGTCATCAATGAGATCGGAGAAGTATTAAACCTCCAAATTTGAAGTTTTGAAGGTAGCCCATACGAGGGAGTTTAATCAAAGCGAAGATTTATTCCGGAAATGGAATCCAGTGTGAGTAGGAATAGAAGAAGCAAGGTTTTTACAGCTGTTGCAAACACGGCCGTTGAACGTGAAATATCAATATAATTATTATTTTTTCTTTCGGTGTTGTGCCTCCGCCTGGGGATTTGGGTTGACAATTTTTGTACTGGGTAAACAAATGTCCTGATTCTTCATCCGAGGGACTTACAAACTTCTAGAATTGTGGCTGTGCAGCGAATTACGATGCTGAAATTGAGGGGATTGGGGTTTATTGTTTGCTTTTTGGGTTACATGCTTTCAGTATGTGGATCAGATGTGCCTGTGGGTTATCATCGTCCGGGAGAAGCTTATATTACGCTTTTATATGGTGATGAATTCCTTCTTGGTGTACGTGTTCTTGGAAAGTCAATTCGGGATTCTGGATCAAAAAAAGATATGGTTGCACTGGTATCTGATGGAGTTTCTGATTTTGGTAAAAAGCTGCTTCAGGTATTTTTCTGCAAAACTTACTTGATTCTTCATCATATTTATACGAAACGCATTCTTATTTCATCATTATTATGGAGGCTGATGGCTGGATTGTGAAAACAATTAGTCTACTGGAGAATCCCAATGAAGTTCACCCAAAGAGGTTTTGGGGTGTATACACTAAGCTTAAAATATTCAATATGACGAGCTATAAAAAAGGTGATTATTTAATGTTACATTAAGATACTCTGGTGGTAATGTTTTCTTCTAAACATTAGTCTTTTTTGCACCTGATTGGCTTTATTTTTTTATTTGCGAAGTGGTCTATCTGGATGCTGATACAATTGTGGTGAAGAACATTGATGATCTTTTTAATTGTCATAAGTTTTGCGCTACATTGAAGCACTCGGAAAGACTGAATTCCGGGGTCATGGTGGTTGAACCGTCAGAAGACGTTTTCAGGGACATGATAACCAAAGTTAACACTTTGTATTCTTATACAGGAGGTACATCTCTTGTTGTGCATGATGAGTAACTAGAATGTAATTTTTGTGTTGTGGCCTGATTTGTCTTTAGATATGTCTGAATTCTAACAGGAGATCAAGGTTTTTTAAATTCATATTTCCCCGACTTTGCAAATGCACGTCTTTTTGATCCACATACATCCCCGGATGAATTGAAGTCTAGACCCACACCGGATATGGAGAGATTATCAACTTTGTATAATGCAGATGTTGGGCTTTACATGCTTGCAAACAAGGTAAATTTCCATGCTTCTAGAGTATGTTTTTGCTGATTGTTCCAAATTCACAATTTTGGTGATTTGAATGATTGAAACTACATATTTATGTCTTGAATATTTCATAGTGGATGGTTAACGAGGAAGAGTTGCGTGTGATACATTATACGCTCGGTCCTCTTAAACCGTGGGATTGGTGGACAAATTGGCTAATTAAGCCTGCAGATGCATGGCAGGTGAAGCTTATTTGAGTATTATTTTCACATTTTACTTCATCATTTATGTTGTATTTTTACCAAAATGCTTCAGAATATTCGGGTAAATCTCGAGTCAACCCTTCCGGGAACTGCAGGAGGAAATACCCCTAAGCTTAAATTTCTTGTCACTATTCTTTTCGTCATTCCGCTTATTCTGTTGATTTTCTGCTACCACCGCTCGTATTTACAGGTTAGTGATGTATGTAATAGCTTGAATTCAAATTATTGTCGATTTATCGTTTTAATCAGTTGTTACATCTTGCAACAGACTCGATCACTTCTCGATCATACTCGACATCTATACTATAAATTTACATCTAGTGGTGTGTGGGGTTACTCTTCAATGAACAGCTCAACCAATGGCTCGAATCGACAAGTATGCAGCCACCTTTTATCATCCCATAAATATTCATCTTATGTGTTTCAAAATGCAGCTTGCAGATGGAGCTCAAAACAAGGTTCCAGCATTCCTCGGGGCAATTTCCGCAGCAATTTGTTTGATAGCTGCTTTAGTTTCTATTGCACTCTCATTAGTAATTATTCCCCGGCAAGTCATGCCATGGACTGGTCTTCTCCTCACATATGAATGGACATTCACTATATTCTTCCTTCTCTTCGGAACATATTTGCACGCAGTTCGGCAGTGGGGAAAGCAGACAGCCAACAAGACTGCATCATTTACTCCCCGATTCGAATCGTTAGATTATGATTCAGGGAAAGGTATGAGCCACTTCAGGCCAAGGACTCACTTTTAGAATCTCATGCTGACTGCAGTATCTTCAGGTATCCGCCAAACTTCTTCTTGCGATTCAACTGCATGTTATTATGGATTAGTAATGGCGTTGCTCGCCCTTGCGATTCCAATTTTTCCTTCTCTTTTAGGATTCGATGCGCTCTTTATAAGGTAATCTTTGTAGTTTCTGCAATTCTCTTGATATATGTTCATATAGCCATTCTGAATTTTTCGATCAACAGGCTAGGTATGATGGTAGCAGGAGGCATCATCCTTGCCTCGTTTTTAACCTACGCATCCGAGAACCTTGCGGTACGAGCATTCTCTAGAGGTTACGATGATAAGGACGTGCAAAGACCCCGGAACTTCCTGTGCTAGTTTTAGCTTCAATCTAATGTGTTATAAACTTTAGTCTTCACAGGCTTCAATTCCTGCAATGACAAAAAAGTTTGGCTATTTTATTATGATGCAATGATTCATCCATTAAAACATGATTTTAACATTAGCAATACCAAGTATCAGAAGTACTTTATCCAATAAATAACATTTTTTGGAATTAACCAAGCCACTGTTGGCTTTTCCTGTCGCCACTACCTCCAACAGAGCGCCTAATGCTTATTTTCTCAGTGGCGTATTTTTCTTGAAGCCACTCGAAAGCATTGACATCAAGCTTCCCGGATATGGATTTTCCCTGCTTTCTTCGTGTTTGTTGTTCCCGGATAGAGTTCCAGAGTTTCTCTATAGCATCTCTTTGTTTAGAAGTGAATCTTGAAATGTTATCAAAAGCATGTTTTGATGAAATGTCAATGGCTGTTTGACACCTGCAAATCAGTAAAAAATGGTCTGGATAATAATCACTGTATGGTTGAGAAACGGTAAAAACAAAAAACTTGACCTCCTACCATGGAGTTTTGTATCTTTTTGCAGCCAACTCTAAGCAGCAGAGCAAGGCTTCTCTCTGCAGTGTGAGATATTTTCTGCTATCTTCTTCGCTCTCATTTTTTCCATTTTTTTCTTTATCCTTTACTGTATTTGTTATCAACGCGTCAAGCCCAAAGGGATCAGCTTCTTCCTCCTGGTAAACGTTACAACTGGCTTCGGGAGAAGGTTCCTTTTTCATTGGCTCATGATGGACAGTGATTTCATCTTTAAGTGCAAATGCTTCTTCCCTATCTTCATCTTCATTTGCAGTCGGAAGAGCAGATATGGCTTCTTTAATTCTCCCAGTTGCCTTTGAAAACTGAACGATATTCAAATAAGGTTATGCATTCAGCATCTTAACGCTACAATACCATGCACGAAAGTCATAGCTGAAAAAACTTAACATGGCCAATAAGCAACATTAAACATTCCTATTTCTTCCTAATTCGTATTAGGAATATAATTTTTTTTCAAAAAGTTGGATAAAGAGCTCTACAAAATCTCACCACAAAACTGTCGTCAGTGAAAAGATCATTTGCCCACACAGCCCTAATAATCCACGTTTTCAACAGATTTTGTTGCTTATAACTAAAAACCTGCAAGACAAATGGATGAATCAAGACAAAAACAAGATGCTCAGGTAAATTTGAATGAAAGCTGAAACTTTTCTCACGTCAACCAAATCTTGAGTTGCAGAGAATAGTGCATGATAATCAGCACGTACAGCTGGCTCGTTGCAACGAGTCAATGACTTCATGGTAGCTTCAAGCAATGGAAAGAAATAGCAGCTTGTCGCTTCCTTGACACCACCAGCCTGAATTAGCTGTATTGCTAACTTCGATGCCTTGCTGAATTTCGCTGGATTCTTCATGTGCGAAGCTAGTTTCTGCATCGCTTCAATTACTTGCTTTTCTGAGGCTTCAGTTGTCGTTTTGAACCTCAATCGTTTTTCAGAAGCAACTGCAACTCCAAAAAAGTAATCATTCATCTGTTTCCAGTAATGCATCTCACATTAAGAAAAAATTTAGAATAAGCAGTTTTATAGAACATTGCATCATACTATTGAACAGCTAAATAGGCAGCATTTCCATTAGAAATCATCAAAACATGCACTTCAAAAAGGTTAAGAAACACCATTCCGTTTCTTCGTATAAAATTTCAAAGGTGCAATGCAAGAAATCACACCCTCAAGTAAACCCGCAGTCAAGCGATCAATCTTCTAACCGTTAAAAACCCAAAGAGAACAAGAATACAAAAGACAACCAATATGATTATAAATGAAAGCTGTGACTAGCCAGTACCTTCCGGCAGGCACTCCGTCTGCGTCTTCGAACGTTTCAGAGCACTCTTCAGAGCAGGCGCCGGAAGCGTATTCTTCGGCGAAGGCTCTCGACAGCTGTCGTCAGCCGAATTGCTCACAATCCCTAGGGTTCGCCCTGCAACTGGGGGAGGCAAATCCTTAAAAAGGTCATCCGCCATCCCTACCAAATCGCCCAAATCCCCCGCGTCAACCGTAAAAAAATTCAATCAAGGGTTGAGTTAAAACTTAAAAGCCCCGACTCTGGGCCGTGTTCCAATTGGGGAATTTAAGATAGGTGCTGTATCAATTATGAAAATGTATTTATAATAGATTTTTATAATGTATTTATAAAATGAGAATGTGTTTGGTGTTCTGCAGTTTAAATAAAGAGTTGTTAAATCAGATGAGTGTTCTGTATAAAATGATAATATGAATGTATTATGAACAATAAAATATATTTTTGTCCTTTAAATATTAATAATATTAAATAACGATTTTAGTGAATTCAAACACCACATGATACATTAAGGTGTGTGATATTGTAGAATTATGTCGAATCTTCTACTTCAACATTCCTAAATGGTTCGATAACACCACAATACATCCTCCCCGCATTACTACAATAATGGTGGATATCGGAATCTCCTTCAAACTTTTTATAGATATTGAAAAATATTGTATACAAATTCAAATATTCACTACTAAACCTCCAAGCAATTACAAGTGTTACCATTCTTTAAATTAACAAAAACAATGGCCGCTAAAAAACAAAAATAAAGAATACAATCATCATTAATCATAAGCAAAAAATTGTAATTAATTTGAGAATAGATGGAAAATGTTAAAAAATAAGAACCTAAAGCAATTTCGGTGAAGAAAGATAAAAAAATGCAAGATGTGAAGGATACTTAAAGATTTGAGTTATGAGGACAGAATGGTAATTTTATCTTATTTAATGCATTCCCATTTCCAAAATGATCATTTCCCCTCATTTTGTATTTATGTGCAAAACTAAGAATGCGTTTTTAAAATTCTCATTATTACAAGAATGAAAACTGTTAAGTGTTATGCATATCTATTTATAATGCATTATAGTAATCAAAATGGGTTTTAAAATGTGTGCACAACACCCACTAAAGCTCTTTCAAAATTCAAAGATTCCAGATCAACTTTACCACTCCCAGAAAAAAATGTTCTGGATTTACCATTTTGTCCTCCAATGCATGTGCAATGCAATATGTAATTCTTTAATTTCTGGTTTATTATATATTTTTTAAAAACATATAATTTATTATTGGATTTAATTCAATTCTAGTCCATCAAATTACATATTATGATAATTTGATCCTTCGATTTTAAAAAATACACTAGATGTTTCTCAATTAACTAATAATGTCAATTTTGATACATAATGACCAAAATATCATTGAAAAATTTCTAAATTAAATTTCAAAATAAAATTTCAAAATTTCAAAATTTTGGTACATAATGACTATCTCTACCCGAACTCACTCCCTCAATCGTCATCTTTCTATTACAAATTTTCTATCAAAAACGTTGATGAAATATAATCAATACAGTTAGAGTTTACGTTATTATTGAAGATTGTGTTTACAATATGATTGATCCGAGACTGAATTATGAATAATGGAACGTGTGGGATGTCGGAGTTACATTTAAAGATAGAAAGTGGTAACGAAGTGAGTCGAGAAAGATTACATTTGAAAATGTTATAAGGATATTTTGGTCATTATATATCAAAAGTGACATTATTAGTAAATTGAGAAACATCTAATACATTATTCAAAATCGAGGGATCAAAATTGTAACGTCCCAGAAAGGCGGCACAAACGAAATTCCGACAGGTTAGACTCGCATAAATTCTTGTTATAAAACATGAAATGAGGGGTAGTTTAGTAATTTAACATAATAAGAGAGAATTTTAGAAGGAGGAACTAAATAGTCATTTAGATAAGTTAGGAAGCCTATAAATAGGAGTGGTAAAGAAAATGAAGGGTTATTTGGCACAAAAAAACGTAAGAAAATCGAGAGAATCAGAATTATCGCGGAAATTGGGACCAAGAAGAAAATTATCGCACATTTGGGATTTACTTGCAATTTTATCACGGAATTTGGGCAATGAAGCGAATTATCTCGAAATTTGGGGACTGACTTGCAAATTATCGTGGAATTGGGGGCCAATAGGTAAATTGTTTAGAATTTGGGAGGGGTTTGCAATATTATCGCGGAATTGGGGGAAACACGCAAATTACCATGAAATTAGGGTTGTTTGCAATATTATCACGGAATTGGGGCAAACAAGCAAATTATCACGGATTCAGGGAGTGATGTGCAATTTATCGCCGAAATAGACTTTTATACAAATTATTGTGGAAATTAAGGACTGAAATGCAATTTCCCGTGAATACGAAGAGTAACACCCGAATTGGCCGCAAATTTTGGACCATAGTGTAAATCACCGTGAATCCTAGGGTAATAGTGCAATTTTGGACCATAGTGCAATTTCCCGTGAATACGAAGAGTAACACCCAAATTGCCGCATAATTCGATTAAATAACGAAAGTAAGTCATAGAGTAACACGACGGTATACACATGCTAATACATATATGCATGAAGGAGAGAACAAGAAGGCACTAGGTAATAGAACGATCAGGTAAGCGGAGTGAACATAGTGAATTAAAAGAATGTTCACAGTTAGGGGCTTAAACGAATATTAAATTAAATCAAAAGGAATTTAAGGTAAAAACAAAAGTCTCGGGGCAAGGTGGGAACACAAACCCGGCATTGTGTTCATGAGCACGGTCAGCCACATGTAGGGCATGTCCGAGGAAGGAACACATGGGTTCTCAAGAACAGAATTGTGCGTACTACATAGTCGAACGGAACCGGATAGGAACGGGGTAGCGCCCGAGTCTCTAACCGAAGAAGGGAATCATATATTATCGCCGAGCCAACTAACAGCTAACGATCGGTTTGGGCGAGACATGTTGTCGGACATGTAAAAACCGACCACAGTAGAAAACCAAGGAAAGATAAAGAGAGGAAATAACAAAAAGAAAAGAAAAGAAAATATAAAATAATAAGTAAATTAAAAGAATAAGAGTGAAATGAATGAAATTTAGCAAATTAAGTATATCATAGAGAAGTTTCTTTTAATAGATTATGACAGTTTTACAGATTTTGTAGGGGGAGGACAGGAGGCTTAGATGGCATTGGAACTGAGGTCGTCGATTGTCCGCTGTACGAATCAATCCTTTTGTTTTTATCTTTAACTTGTCTAGTTGTGCTTTGAAAGACGATGATATTTCATTGACTTTGAATTATGTTTCGTTAAATTATCTTGCTTTATTTCACTAGCGCATATGTATTGTTAAGACTCGGTTTGGGATTGTTACAAAAATTGTCACATAATGTAATTTGAGGAATTAAAAATCAATTAAACTCATTTATTATTTGACTATTTTAAGCGGCAAATGATTTTTGAATTATAGGAATTTAGTTAGGGATTGATATGAAAAAGAAACACTCTGGGAGAAAAAAACAAGGCAGGAAGCTACCATTTTTTTATTATATATAAACCAGTCTTAGTTATTTGGCTTGCTAATCCAAATCCAACACCTTATTTCATCTTCAATTCCAAGATCAAAATCAATAAGATTTTGAACTGTGTTCATTTTCTCACCGGCATTATGTCGAACAAGTGGTGGTTGGGTGATGGAGTTGGGGTTCCATCTTCTGGGGTTGATTTACCTTCTTCTTCTTCTTCCTCCTCATCACCTGCAATGATAAACCAAATTATAGGAAATCAGCCGTCTTCTTCAACGATCATCAACAACCCAAATCTTAGCATCTCAATGAACAATGGGGATCAAGAAGGTCAAGATGACGAAAGAAAGAACAGCGAAGGGCAAAAAGAGGGGGAAGTTGAAAAACCTTTGCGCGGACCAGTAGGCCGGCCACGGGGATCAAAGAACAAACCGAAACCGCTGATCGTAACAATAGACAGTCCAAGCGCGTTTTGCGGCGTTTTCTTGGAAGTAGCTAACGGAGCTGATATAGTTGAGTCCATCGCTCACTTCGCTAGAAGAAAACAAAAAGGAGTTTGTGTTCTCAGCGCTAATGGAACAGTAACCAATGTTAATATTCGTGAGCCGTTGTCTCCTAACGCTGTCTTTGCTTTGAACGGCAATTATGGCATACTTTCTTTAACTGGCTCTTTTCTTCCTGTCTACACTGGCCTGGCTGTGTTGCTCTCCGCGGGTCAGGGTAAAGTGGTCGGCGGCAGTGTTGTGGGTTCACTTGTAGCAGTAGGTACGGTGATGGTGTTCGCTATAACCTTCGAAAAATTTACTTACGGCCGTCTCCATACAGAGGAAGAAGTGGGTAACAGGGAAGACGGCAGGGAATGTAGTGGCGGCAGTGATCCATCACATGTTGAAACTGATCTGATCAACAATGGAGGTCCAAAAAGCAATGAATCCCTTCCTTGGAACCAAGATCGCCATTACTAGACTGAACAATTCTTCTACAAGATTGAGGAATCATTTCAACTTCACAAATGGAAATTCTCATACACTCCTTTGTTCTCAATCCATACCTGCAAGAATAGTTGGAATGGAAATCATGATTTTCAATACCCAAAGAAACCAAAACATTTACTGCAAGTCATAAGATGAATTCCAAAAGGCTAACAACAACACAAGATAAACATTTCAAGTAATTGGGGAAAATCATTATATTCTTCTGCATTGGAATATTCAGTCGGAAAATGATGGTTCCATGAGGACCACCATACTAGCAATTATCACACCCCTAACTTAACAATTGTTTTTAACACAAATAATACCTCCATCAAACAGGTTTCACTTACCTAGAACAAAGCAAAATTCTCACTGGCGGCATTCATCATTCATGGCCTATGTCGCTTCAGAGTTGTTTTACTAATTTTGTAGATCATCCCTTCCGCCTATCATAAAATGAAACAAATTGGTTAACCTAATTGCCAGTAAAATTACCCATACAAGATAATCCAATCACATCTAGAAAACTTATTGAGGAACAAAAATGGAATATAAGCTCGGTACAAACATATCCAATTGAAAACCACCTTTCTCCATGTGTAGAATGCAACTGATGATAAATATAGATCCGTGAACACGATTCGATATTTACCTCGAAGTAGCATTAGGATCGAGATCTCCTACTCTCAAATCTCGCATTTCGACCCGTTCTTCATGCACTCCCAGTGACGTGGTCGGATCTTCATCATTTATTGCACAAATAACAGTAGTTCTGGTAAACTTTGAAATGTTTCAGATCTCGATAGGAAACAGATTCCTTCCATTTACAACTCAAACTCGAAGTTCCATGCTCCATAGACGTGGTGAAGTAAAAGCTTTTCTCCAATCCACAATAAGAGAGAATGATAATCGGGTTTGGGTCAGATTACTGATCAATCAAGTAATATTTGTAAGCCCAATTTTGCTGCTTACCTTGGGCCCACTATTCAAGCCATATATTCAGCCAGGAAATAAATATGGTAAAGTAAAACACCCATGCAAACTTTTTATATCAATTAGGTTATCTCCAAGGAAAGACGTCCATGACCATCCATCTCATAAAAAAAAATTAATTAATTTTTTAAATTTAATACATATCATTGTTTACTTACGAGATTGTGGCTTTTTTTAGTTATAGAGAATGAAAACTCTCTCTCCTTCAAAATTAAATCAATTATTATTATTTTTATAATTTTTTTATATTTTTACAATTATTTCTCTTAAATATTGGATCAATTTTATTATTTTTTAAATTACTTTATTTATTTAAATATTTTTGACATCAATGTATATCTAGAACATATTCATTTTACTAATAATTAAATTAAATTATTCACAACAATCTAAATGAACTCAAATTTAAAAATAAATGAATCTATAAAATAAGGTAAATAATTAAAAAAATTAAAATTAAAATTGTAAGTTTTCATTGTTGTATGGATGAAAGGAAAGTTGTTATTTTTAAATATTTATATTATTATTAAGGAAATATAAAGATGATATGTACTGAGAGAAAGCTGATGTGTACAGAGAGAAAAAAGTTTTCGGACTCTCATGGTTGAAGATAGCTTCAAGAATTATATATATTTTTTAAAAAAATTTTAATTTTTTTTATTTCTTTCACGTCGCACTCGAAAAAAATCTGAATTCCTACCCAAAATATAGTATGAATAAAAATATTGGTGTTGTTCGATTTTTATCATACGGATCGATATAAAAACATTGACATGTGATCTTTTTACTTTAAGATCTCTAAATAAATATTTATTTAGATTCAGTTTTAGTATTATTCTATTAAATAATGAAATTCAAATATTTTTTTCTTATAAAGTTAACCTAAAGGCTAAAAGTAGCCAAATTAGAAAACGGCTGTTTAAATTATCATTCGGAAATAACATTATATAAAAATGGCGATATATAAATTTAATATTTATAATTTTGACAAATTTAATTCTAACGTTTATAAGCAAAATAAAAAAATTGCAGAACCACCCTATACTTTATATTTTATTGGCAAAATTATTCTCATAAGTTTAGCATGTATGACATAATTACTTTTCAAAGTTTTCAAGTTTAACGATTGAGGCTCTAGATCATAATCGAAATCATGAAAACCAATTTTGTCCATTTGGAGATATAATTTACCAAATGTTGCAAATTTGGAGGATTATATTTACTAAATTTTAAACTTTTGGAACTGAATAACTATTACAAACTATAGAGGTAAAATTTACAAACATCCAAAATTTGGAAATTGAAAAAGTCATTTTCTCATAAAAATATGATGTTAAATTATTATGTTTAAATTGAGAAATAATATTTAGATAGATAAGTACTTTAAGAATAATTAGAATTTGACACATATAAGCCTCATTGGTTCTCAAACCTATAAATTGAAGATCGAGATCCAATCGTAGTTAGACTTACAGACTGTGTTATTACGAGCACAAAAATTCATTACAAAGAATAAAAATTCAATTACTCTATGATCATCATTTCAATATTAATTTAATTTAAATATATTACAAATTGAAATAGAATAATAATAACGGTTGTGACAAAACCACATACCTTTCATATTAATTTTGAATATCAACGTAACCGGCTTTGATAAATTCCAACTTAATACAACATAGTCAAAAGGTCACCAACTCTCTCGTACGACACCGTATTGACTTATTTCATTCACATATGATCAAACAATTATATATATACATAACAAAACAAAACGATATGTTCATCAATGGGGAGTAAGTGTAAATCACCCTTAATGATTATTATTCTTGTAATCTTCTTATCCGAATCGAGTTGTCTTGCGGTACGTAGTGAGTGGTGGTTCGATGTCAACAAAGCTTTGATTTCTCATGTTCTTCCGAGAGGTCCGGTACCTTCATCGAGCTCAAATCCCTGCACTTATATTCCTGGTGGGCGAATGCAACGATTACCACGTCCACGATGTTAGATTAACTTTTCATATAGTTGATTTCTTTTGTTCGTTTCAATATTTTTAGGAGTTTCAAATAAATTGTTCCCTCTTAAAACTTGTTAAGATATTGTAAAATTTTATAAAGAAAAAATATTTTTTCACATTAAATTCTTCATGGATTCACAAAGACATCTAAGCTTCAACTATTGAGTTTCTATGATTGACAATATTCGATCAATACCAAAAAAGAATTTAAATTCATATTTTTATATTATTTTTTAAGATTAGATCTAAAAAACCCATAATCTAAGGGTTTTTCAAATATTGACGGTATAATTGGTCACACGACTTTAAAACAAAAATATTTAATATTAGTCCAGAATTTTTATATATTATTTATTATATTATAATACGTAAAAAAAAAATTTTTTTGCATTATTTTAAAATAACATTTAAATATCTTGGGTAGATTGTCCGAATATATAATTGTTAACATTTTGGGTTCTTTAGATCACGTGAGTGAAGAAGATAATAAAAAAATGGTTTCTTGCTGCTGCAGGCACAGTCCCTTGTCTTGTTTAGATTCTTTCTTCTTGGCTCATTGATACCGACCCTTCACGCCCAGAGTTTTCACAAATCTATATTCAGTGATTCCTTATTGATATGATCCGGGTTCAAGCTTTGATTCCACAATTTGCAACTTTGGTTTCATTTGCAGAGCCCTGTTATTGACAGATACCTTTCATGGTCAAAGGTGAAAAGTATTCATCTTTGGCTAGTTTAACAGGAGAGAAGACACTCTGTGTGTGTGTCTATAAAAAGAGTGGGTTGGATAGGAGAAGCACCTGATCCAGAAGCTAATGCAAAATGCAGATGCAGAGCAGAATGGCAGCTTATTACCACGCTAACATCACAACTGATCATATCCAGCAGGTTAAGTAGCACTTCTTCATCTTCTTCTTAAAAATATGCTTTCTTTCACTGTATTCTTATCCCATTCACTGTACTGTCTCACTAAAGGGCACTGTGGTGTCTTCTCTTTCTCTTCTTTTTCTGACTTAGTTCTGAACCTCAAACTTATGCCATGTAAAAATGCGGGATCCCGGCAAGATCTTGCGGGATTCTCGTCTTTTTTTCATATGAACTGAACAATGAAAATTCCTTTTGTCTCTCAACTTCATAAGCTTTTTCTTCATTTGTAATATGCAGTACCTTGATGAAAACAAGTCACTGATTCTCAAGATCGTGGAGAGCCAGAGCTCCGGGAAGCTGAGTGAATGTGCAGAGTAAGCTAATTCCTGTATAGAACAGAATACACACTTGTTTTCATGTTTGTAATACTATTACTAAAGGAACCAAGCGAGGCTTCAGAGTAACTTGATGTACCTGGCGGCCATAGCTGACTCTCAACCTCAGCTTCCTACAATCCATTCTCAGGTATATTTATTTATATGCTACATAGAGAAGCATTCTTATTGACGGAAAACCTGTTCTACAGTACGCAGGCGGAGGAATGCTGCAGACAGGGGGCGCGCAATATCTGCACGCTCAGCAACAGCCACCGCAGTCACTGATAGCGGGTCGCTCCTCGATGATATACGGCGAGCAGCCTTACCAAGCATTGCAGCAGCAAGATCTTCACCGTCAGCCCGGTATGAATTCCGGTGAAACCAACGGCTTGATGTTGCAGGGCGAGCCGCTCTCCTCCGGGGGAGAAGGATTTCTAGATTTCAGCCGCGGATTTTTCGGTATGAAGCAGGAATTCGTCAACGGGATGACGATCGACGGCGGTGACCGTGGGAATCTTTACCTTAAAACAGCCGAGTAAGGGATCATTTGAATTTTATCTTGCTGACGAAACCCTAGATTACTGTTTGGATCTTTGTTATCGGTTTTAACTTTTAAACTAGGAAGATGAACTCTAGTTGTAATCATTTTAATGACTAGTGTAAAAATCATTAGGGCTTTTTAATATTTCTTTAACGGGCCAGATCCCATTATAAGGCCTGGTCTGCTAACAGGCCCAATGAGCCCATTACAGTAGAACAGCGATGAACAGAAGGAAGCCAATGGCAGATCAAAGGGATCTGCTGGGAAATTGCAAATTTTCATCATCAAATGTAAAATGCTTGAATCATATATAAAGCATAAAAAGTAGGAAAAAGGAAGAAGATGAATCTTGTATCAGTCATATAGAGTTCAGATTTCAAGATTAAGCGAAGTTAACCCAAAAACCATCAAAAGGAAGCTTACAGAGTCGGATTAGTAGGTGAGAGTTGAAGCAGCTTGTTCGTGATAATATTGTATATTATCATTTGTTCGTGATAATACTTGTGATGGTATCTTGGTTATTGAATTATTGCTGGGTTATCGATGTTGGACTGTATGTTTGTAATTAGATTGTAACTGATTACAAATGGGTCGTACGGTTATGCCCACTTGTATAAATACTGTATTTTCGTTTGAGTTGAGAGACACTTACGCTTTGCGCCTAGGGTTTGCGATTCTTCCGAGTTCTCTGTGCTGCACTTATGATTTCTTTGTGCTTGTGCCTCTTTTCGTGTGTTCTTGAGGCTCACTGACCTACTAGTTTGGTATATTGTTTTTACGTGGTTTCTTAAACGGTTTCCTTTGAAATTCGAGGCTTGCCGTCTACGTAGTTTCTTAAACGTTTTCCTTTGAAATCTGAGGCTTGCCGCCTATTTAGTTTCTTAAACGTTTTTTCGTCTGTGAGACTGCTTGAAAAAACGTCTGTGACGTTATAGTTGTGTGTACGTTTGAGCACTGCTAGAGAAACTGTGTGAATCTATGTGCTTCTTGTCGTGGATCTGAAAGATTATGAGAATCTTGATATCACGATTAACTTCTCTTCGGGATAAGACTAACACTTGCGATTAGTCCTGCATCATTTTCATATTTTGTACTGATAATTTCTTGAGGTGTACATGAACAATATTGCACTGAGTGTGCGGATGATAACAACATATACAAAAGGTGGGCTCGGAATTGGAGTTGTTGTTCTCGTGAACATACGAGAATTATACTGAGCATTCCTAACCCTACTTTACTTACTGCGTTATTGTGTGATTACGTGATTAGCTGTTTACGAAACTTCTTGGTTGTAGAACGTTTCAGTTTGCTAATTAGTAATAATATCGTAGGGTAAAATAGTTGATTGTCGAGACGATCCATTCTAAGATAAGAATCGAGATCGGATATCACTCTAAAATATGTGTGTTTTGGTTTTAAGAATACTAAAACTAATAGAATTAATAAAACAACAAGAGTGACCGTGATACTGGCTTCGATGGACGGGTAAGAAGTAAAAGTAATTATCATCCCATAAAAAGGGAAGGCAAAAAAACCCAAACTTGAAGAATCTGGTAAACAAGCGCGTCTTCACCAGAGAGGCTTTGGTCGGCAAAATGCTGATGCCGACATCTGCACCGGAGTTTGAGTGGTGACCTGAGTTTGGGCCTTCGGGGTGGGTCAATTCTTGATCTACGGCCTACGGAAGCTATGAATCCGGTCGTTTGTTATTTGATCCCCAATTATTTGGTGACTTGTAATAAATCAGTATTATTATTAAAGATGCAAGCTTTCTCTCCCCACTCCTAAGATTGCTCTATTTTCTTGTACTTTCAGAATCCTCTGCTATCCCTTGTCCCTTGATCTTGTTGTAAATGATTCGTGATTCATGGATCTGGGAAACTCTGAGAGGTGACCGGTAACAAATGGTGGGTGACAGACGCTACCGCCATCCCAAGAGCTCATCGACGTCTAGAACTAGAAAGTCTTCTGCTTTACCGATTGCTCTGTATTTGATCCTTCTTTTTGTTCTCTCACTCGGTGTTTTCATCCTGTACACAAAGGATATCTTACTCGATGAACACCAGGTTCCTTTTCTTCGCGCACAGAAGCCCGAACCAAAGCAGGTAAGAAGAAGCTCTTGGGTGTTTTTTATTGTACTGTCTTTGATTATTGTAGAATTTTGAGAATTGGGTATGTTTCGTGTTGTTCCTGGGTTCTCGATTGAACACTAGATTGGGCATATTCTCGTGGAACTTTTCACCTAATTTGTATTTCATTTAAGCCAATTGTTTGAGCAAAAACCTGTACTGTCATGCTATTATGATTTTACATTTCCATTGCCTTTGTTTGTGAGTGAGATCTTTACCATTGCATAAACTCATTGGCTAAATGCATTACCCAAGGTTCCTGACAATGGAGGCTGAGCAATTTTTTTCTGCAGGTATTAGATGATGCTCTTTGGGAAGCTCCTCCCAGTTTCGGTTTACGTTCTTGTGTCAAACCAACGTCTAAATATACATGTACTTTCTTGTCATCTTACTTCTTGTTCAGTTGCCTTTTATTATTGAGAAGTTTTCGATATCGCCTTTTAGCTCTTTTGATGTTACAGTAAAGTGCAAATGCTTTGCTATCTTGTACCTGCTATGCTGTATGTTTCTTAATCTTAGAAATTGGAATGTTTTTTTCAGATTCTTCCTTCTCCGATCACTTTATCACTGTCCGGAGCAATGGAGGATTGAATCAAATGCGAACTGGAGTAAGTCATCTTTTAAATTTCACCAATCTCTTCAAAAAGGTGAAAAAACTATAAAGTAGTTATCGATTCGTGCTGCGTATTTTACATTGTTAATGTTAAACTGCGTAGATAGCCGATATGGTGGCTATTGCTCGTATAATGAATGCGACTCTCATTGTTCCTCAACTAGACCGAAGCTCATTTTGGCAGGATAGTAGGTGCATTTTTCAACCTCAACTGTTACATTTTATAGTTTGTGTATATTAAATATATCAAGTTTCATGTAATATTTGCAGTACATTCTCCGATATATTCGATGAAGCCCATTTTATCGAGTTTTTACGACGAGATGTGACTATCATCAAATCCCTCCCAAAAGATTTAGAATCTCAGCCACATGCAAGGAAGCATTTCACCTTATGGTCTGGTGTGAGTTACTATCAGGAAATGGAAGATTTGTGGAAGGAATACAATGTAGCCTCATTTTTTTCTTCGTATCTCGAGATCCCGTTTCCTTGTTTGATCAACTAACTGTGCAGGTAATTCATGTTGCAAAATCTGACTCCAGACTTGCAAACAACAATTTACCTCTTGACATACAGAGGTTACGTTGCCGTGCTCTATATCAAGCTCTTCGTTTTTCTCCATTTGTCGAGAATCTAGGAAAGGTGAAGACTGTGCTTTCTCTCATTACTTCATTCTCTGTGGGGATTTGCTGTTCATATACTTGTTAGCTATACTGTTAGATAGTTTTTTTGCTACTTGCGAGGTAAAAATGAAATTGCATCTCTGTGAACCTTATGAGTTTGAATATCTGAACATGCATTTTAAAGTTATCCTTGCGGGAATCGACTTATATTAGGTTCTGAGCATAAATCGGTGACACCACAGAAGCTCGTGGAAAGACTGCGGTCACGTTCCGGAAGATATATCGCTCTTCATCTACGATACGAGAAGGATATGTTGTCTTTCACAGGGTGCACTAATGGCCTTACTGATACCGAAACCAAGGAGCTTCGTATAATGAGGTAATAGCATATTTTTGTCTAGTATTCTTTGTATGAAACTCATGTAAGTCTTGTAAGAACAATAGGGAGAAGACAAGTCATTGGAAAATCAAGAATATTAATTCAACAGAACAGAGACTCGGTGGTTACTGTCCTTTAACTCCGAAAGAAGTTGGAATTTTTCTCGATTCTCTTGGTTATTCGAACTCCACATTGATTTATTTAGCTGCTGGGAATATTTATGGTGGGGAAACACATCTTTTAGAGCTTACATCCCGCTTCCCGAACGTAGTTCGTAAAGTAAGTTCAGTTTCGGTGTCGAAAAATTGAGCTCGGAAAATGACAAGGTTTCATTACATTTACAGGAAATGCTTGCTACTAAAGAAGAACTTGGAAGATTTGTGAATCATGCATCACAAAGTGCTGCACTTGACTATATTGTATCCATTGAAAGTGATGTTTTTATCCCGTCTCATGATGGGAACATGGCGAGAACCGTAGAAGGTCATCGTCGTTTCTTAGGACACCGTAAAACAATTACTCCCGACAGGTATACTAGATTATTTTTCATCTTGTCTTGTTTCTTATTGTCTCTGTATTTCATTGGAATATGCAGAAGAGGTCTTGTTCAGTTACTAGATAAATCGGAAGCCGGAGTTATTTCGGCATCAGCATTACCTCGTTATGTAAAACAATTGCACAAAAACAGGTTTTTTTGTCTCAGATTCTTCTGTAACACAGCATTCTGCAGTTGTTAAGTGTGCTGTTCGATTGTAGGCTTGGTACCCCTCGACGTAGAAGCAGCCCTTTCGGAATCAGGGGACGTGCACGACTAAGACTCGAAGAACCATTCTACCAAAATCCATTTCCAGAATGTATATGTCGCTCAGAAGATGCAGTCAAATGACATTTTTTTGCTTCTTATTCCTTCAATTTTGACATTTACGAATCAATGTAAATTTCATATGTTCAGCGGAAACCTCGAAATCAACCTCAATTTGTTCGTGAATGCACCTGTTAACATGAGCTGACTACTCTTGTTCGAATGCAGAGTTTTGGGATCTTACAAATCTATGTATATTACAAGTGGTTCATTTCCCGGCTCAACGACAAAGTTTGTAACCACTGTCCCTGTCGAAAGATCAACTTCTGCTTCGTAAGATCCATGGAAGCCTCGAAACTGAACCTGGCCTTGTCCGTCAACACATTTTCGAATATGAGTCGACCATTCTTTCTTCAAAGAGATAAGCCTTTTGCCTGCTTCATTGATATCACCTTCGGCATTCACAAGGTGGGCATTTTCTCTGCTCATGCATAACTCCCAGAATCCCCACAAGACAATACCACCAACAGCAGGGTGTGCATAAGCTTCACGTAGCATAACTTCGAGATCATCAGCTCTTATGTATTCATTGTGTGAAGCAACATCGAGCTCTGTAAACCATATCGGAAGGCCAAGAATGGCTAATTTATCAAGAGCAGAACAAACAATGGAGCCAACTGGTGAGGTTATATGTCCCTGTATACCTATTCCTCCAACCGGAGCTCCTTGTGCTTGAAGACCGAGAATATGATCTATGTACTTCTCGGGGGATGATCTCGCATCAAATCCATCTTCGATGTTGTAATCATTTACGAAAAGTGTGGCAGAAGGGTCGATCTGGTTTGCCTTCTTGAACATGGTGGCTCTGATCTCTTCTCCTAGATGATCTTTGTAGAATGAGCCATGAAGCATCTCATTGTTCACATCATAATGCTTGAATTTTCCAATGTACCTTGTTAGTAGGCTCGTTAGCCGGTTATCGACGGCTGAAATCATATCATTTCTATTCAAACTCCGAACCCATGAAGGAACAGCCGACTCCACTTCCCAGAAGATGCAGTGGCCTCGAACTTGAATGCCGTTCGTGATGCATAACTTCAACAAATCATCAGCATCTTTGTAATTTAAGTTCCCTTGCTGTGGTTCTGTCCAGTACCATTTTAACTCGTTTTCAAATACTCCCCAGTTGAAATTCTTGGTGAAAAACTCAACATTGTCTTCATTATCTATGTAAGTTCTGTTGATGCATGAACCAATAGGGAAACTGCTTAGAGTTTGCTTGATTTTCACTGAACTTCCCAGCAGTTTCGTCGAATCAGACGATCTCAGCTTCAAGACAACATCACGCTTCCTTATCTGCAATAATTTCCATGTACAAACTAACACAATGAGCTTATATTATCATTTAACGAAACCCGAAAATCGAAAACATACCATATCGATTTGCTTTGTAAGTTTCGGGAATCTCTGGCATCGATCAACGGGAAAGATTTGAAGGCCAGCAAGCATCAAGTCAACACCAGGATTAGGGCCTTGCAAATAGACCATTATCTTTGAAGGGAGTTTTTCGATTCTGAAGGATCCTCCAATCTCATGCCATTTTCCATCATTAGCACACTCAACAAGACCTCCATTGACATACTGAGTATCAACACCAAAAGCAATATTAATGTTCTGAGGTCTCGTTGCCTGGTTACCGATCCGAACCCATGCCGATACTTGATATGTCAAGTAAAGCTTCACCTTTTCAGTTATTATCTGAGCAGGACCCATCCATGGCTGTGTACGATTTGTAACGAGAATGTAGTGACCACTTAAAGGTTCAAAGACTCCAAGAGAATCTCTAGCCATGGGAGGAATAATATGTGGAGAACCATTTTGAACACTAAGATTGCAATCTCCTAAGGGGAACCATCCATTTGTTCCATTGTTGAGACTGGAGTTAGCAACAACATTGACTCCGAAAACGGTATTCTAAAGCAAAAGAAGAAACAAGAAGCAATCATTTGATTTGATTACACATTCCTTCACTTAGAAATAAAAATATCAGGCATTACACTACCTCAATGGATGGGGGAGACGGTTGGGGAACCTTAACTGCATGTTTTACGATAAGATTGTCAAGGAGAATGTCAGTTCCTGGAGGAGGGCCTTCTAAGAATATAACAGCCTTGGATGGAGAACCATTTATCAGGAACTTTCCTTGCAACTGAACCCAATCTTTGTCTGTTGCTTGGACACTGAAAAATGAAGGTCAAGTAATCAACCTGAAGTTAGAACTAAAAGGCGCCAATAAGTCATCTTACCCTGCGATCCCGATGTATTGTTCACGATCATCCAGTTTCAGCCAAAGTGTAGCTCTCACTTCAGAGCTAGTTATGTTATCACCAAATAGTCTAATAGTGGCAAGGACTTCATAAGCAAGCTTCCTCTGAACTCTTCCACTTATCTCCTGCTGTATCCCATTCCAGTTTTGAGACCGATTAACTGTCGATACAAAGAAATTCCCAGTCTTTGGAAGCACTTTTCCTTCTGCCATAGAATTGTGCAACACAACATTGCAACCTCTTCCAGACCAGTAGTTAAGGCCATCATCAAACTGTGAATTCTGTACTATGTTCTCGTCTCCATCAGCTAAAGCCCCCCTTCTTTGATTCTGAAAAATTCACAACTCAAATGTGAGAGCTGAAAGAACGAGGAACATTGGCGTACAACATAGTTGAATGGTTTAAGGCCCCTTTTGAGACTGGGGAAATCGCATTTGTTTAAATATCGTACAAGCATGTTTTTTCTTCTTTTGTACATAAAGAATACCTTCTTTTCAAGCAATATGAAGAAAACTACATATTTTTTAGCATGCATACTTACATCATGAACACCGGAATTTTGACAAGATATCACCACAGATCTTATCAGCAAATCAATTCCATGGGAAGGTCCTTCGAGATAAAATATAGCTCGTCGAGGGGGAGTCACCAGAGAGAATGTGCCTTCTACCTTTTCCCACCGATCCATTGAAGCACAAGTCCTGCATCAGGTGTAATAAATCAAGATCAAATTCCGAAGCAAGAGAGAAAATCAAAAAGTTCCATGGATTACCTTCCAATAAACAAGAAATTAACCGAACCATCATGTTGTTCAAGTTTCAAAGTAGCAATCACGTCATGAACACCGCTGGTGTCCCCCGATATTGCGACCCAAGCACATAATGAGTAACTTGAACTTGTGGTGACCCTGTCAGTGATATCTTGTTCCAATCCTTGCCAACATTCTTTACGGTTTGTGATCACAGCAAAACGGCCCCGCAACTTCGATGACAACTCTCCTGGATAACCAGCATCCTCAGAGACTACATAGGCATCACAACAATTGGGGTGCCATAAATCAAGTCCCCCAGAAAATTCATGGTTCTCTATGATATTCCTAGATAGTGTTGTGCTTGAGTCCTTCAACTCCTAAATTAGTGAAAAGATTCAAAAATTTCAAAGAGCGGCAACAGCATTCCTTTGAAACTGCATATATTAAAGAACATTTCGTAACCTTAGGCTGGAGTCTCATATCCTTATTGTTCGTCTCCATACCCTCCAATCTATCTCCTGATTCCTAGAACATGATTCCCGTTAAACAATATATATTAGATACCTGAAAACCATGAATATGATGAGGAAAGAAAAAAGGACCAATGGATAAATGTCTAGGTATCTCCATCACCTCGGTTTGATGGTGTGAATCGTCATTGCTCGTGTGTGGCTTCTCCATTATATCCCTTGAAAGCTAAAATTAACAATAAAAACTAATCATCTCCAGCCAAATCAACGCAAAAATGCAAAAGGAATCAGAAATCAAGAGAGAGTTAACTTCATTACTCTTGAATGCGAGCTTCTTTCTAGAAATCCAAAGATGGAAAAACAATTCAAGAAACGGGTCATCATATAGTGCCCGCCCTCAGAGATCTCTTAAAAGTGAAACCTAAGAAAAGAGTGGGGCCTTCTTCAACGATAAAGAAAAGATTTTCATGGGCTCTCCAGCCATTGCAATAATATCGCTAACCATCTCCGATTATATGACTTGAAATCAAACCCCATGTTAAAACACAATGGACTATGCAGATGAAAAAAATGTTAGTGGGTACGTGAGTTTCTTTGAAGTGCAGATTACTCTTAGCAGAGATGCTTCAGCGAAACTTGAATTACAATTTAAGACATCATATTTCATTTCCCTATTTCATACTTTTTACCAATTTATATACCTTTCTTTCCAGCATAAAAAGGGAATCTTTTCTTCAAGCGTTTCCGTAGAAGATGAAGCAGTGGCCCGGAATTTGACTTCCAGGTTCGGGGTACCACGTGGCACTCCCTCCTAAATTTTTCTGTTCAGGCACCAACCGCACCAGTTCACATTCACTGTTTAGGGCTTCCATATATTCCTGAAAGCTTTTTACTATTTTTGCCCGTGCAGAACAAAGCCAGAGATAAAATCAATATTGAGCTGAAGTTTCTTCTCCTTTTTAACCTTCTTTGTCTGTTGTGCTTGTGCCTGAAAAATGCCAATTACTGTTAAGTTTTCCATCACTTTCGCCAAATGCATATGGCTGATTGTAAATAATGCATCCCTATCATCCACCAAACCCTCTTTCATCCTGCATCAATCACAGAACATCGACACATAAATACATAATAAATACATTAAATAAAAGGTCGAAGCTTTGCTGATAGAGGAATCCAAGATTAAAGATGGCGATTCCTATCCACAGAAGTTTAAATTTTTGGTTTATTGCAATGAATTCATGCTCCCTTCAATAAATCACACTTCCTAACTTTCTGACGCACTGCGCCCATCTAAAAGATGTATATAGTAATCCCAACTTGATTTCTGTATATAAAGAAAGCTAAGTAAATACATATAATGGAGTTGAGGAGGGCCTGCTATAATGATATGACAATAATGGCAGTAGTTTCAGCTCTGGGCAGGGCCACTACCCTTATCATTTTAGCCGTTTTGATGAACGATCAAGGTTTGATCTGATGCTTTCTTCAGGATTGATTTGTTTGTTTGTTTTGAAACATGTTCATGTAATGAAGAAGGAAACTTACAGGAAATTATTCTGCAGGAGGAATCATGGGAGCAAAGTTTACACTGATCAACAAGTGTTCTGAGACGATTTGGCCGGCGGTTTTGGGATCTCCGCCGCTGGGGACAACAGGATTCGACCTCCAAAAGGGGGAATCACGCGCAATCCAAGCGCCCAACGGATGGTCTGGTCGATTCTGGGCGAGGACTGGTTGCTCATTTGATCAATCAAGCAAGGGATCCTGCATCACCGGCGACTGTGGTTCCGGCGAAATGGAGTGCAACGGAGCAGGAGCCAGCTCAGTCACACTAGCTGAATTCACGATTGGGACTTCCCCTTCTATGGACTTCTACGACGTCAGCCTCGTCGACGGCTACAACTTGCCGGTAACGGTGGAAGCAACCGGGGGTTCTGGGCAGTGCGCATCCACAGGTTGTGTGGAAGACATCAACAAGAAATGCCCACCGGAGCTGACGACTAATAACGGAGGAGCGTGCCGCAGCGCATGCAGCGCTTTTAACACGGCGGAATACTGCTGTAAGGGCGAGTACGGGTCGCCGACAACGTGCAAACCATCGACATACGCGCAGATGTTCAAAACCGCGTGTCCCCTGTCTTACAGCTACGCTTACGACGATGCAACCAGCACCTTCACCTGCACCTCCGCTGATTACATCATCACCTTCTGCCCCTCCTCCCTACCAAGGTACAACTAAACAGCGAACCAATCCACACTAACACAATCTAACAGGGAGCTGATTTTTGCAGCAAAAAATCATCAAAACCCGACGAAAGCCCCAGTGAAGACACCCATCCCAATTCGGGTCACGAACCAGGACCCGATTCAAAACCCGGACAACTTCAGCCGGTGATCATGGGGGACGATTCGTGGTTGGCGGAGCTAGCGGCGGGAGGAGCTGGCCCAATTGGTAGGTCATTACCGTCGACATCGCTTATCGTAGTTGTACACCTCGCATTAGTGGGTGTACATCTCCATCAGTTGTTAGATAATTAGGTTAAATTTATTTTTTCATCAATCATCACCCAATAAAGTTTGTATGATTTTTCTATCTCATTATTTTTAATTTTTGTGAATATAGTATTCAATGTTTTTTTGTTCCTAAAATAATTTTTTGACAAAATTATCTTTATAATTCGTAAAATTTGACAAATATAATATTTAAAGTTTAATATATATCAAAATTGATTATTCAAATTTGAAGATTAAATTTGGATCGAATTTGCAAATTTTGAAAATATTTGAAATTGTTTTTGTCAAAATTATCAAAATATACAAATCACGGATCCCAAATTAAAATTTAGATATTAAATTTGTCAAATCATTTTCTCCAAATTTATTTTTCTGAATATTTTTAAACAATATTGTAGCATAAAATATATAAAAAATTAAGATTGTTTGATTCAAAATGACAATATAAAAAGTAATTGATTTGTTTTAAAATGTAAATACACTTTT